>VZRL01007039.1:0-23447 GCA_013397895.1 Origma solitaria
CCCTGCTGGTCTTTGCTGCAAGGAGGATGTGTTGGGGAAGAGTTGATGTTGCTCTTTTTTTGCTCTGTGCCTTTGCTTCCTTCACCAGGTCGGAATACAAAAGGGTCCCTGCAAAAGGTGCTCAGGTCCCCCCTGACCTGGCCCTGCATGGAGCTGTGCCTGAGGCTGGTGGAGCACGGGCAGGGAGGGGGCTGGGGCACACCCCAGCGTGGGGCTGGGGCCAGCGACTCTGTCTGGGGGGCTGTGCATGAGTCCTTCCCAAGAGTCCTCCATACCCCACCATCCTGCATCCCTGTAGGGCCTTCCTGTATACTTAAAATGTCGCCCTTTTAATGCTGTATCTCCCTGCCACTCTTCCCTGCTGGCCCTTGCTGCAAGTGGAATGTGTTTACAAGAGTTCACAATTATTTCTTTCGGCTTGGGGTCTCTTTCAGCAGGAAAAAAATTTGGCTTCACTAGATTTTCTGGAAAAAATGTTTAGAGATGAACGTTATAGGCAATGAAAATTCATTAAGTGTTTTTCTTTTTACTTTTTGGGGCATGAATGAAAATTCCTATTATTTTCCGTGTTTCACAGAAAATGTCTCATCTATGAGAACGTACTTATGGAGTGAATTGTAAAAGAACAGGCAGGGTGAAAAACAGAATTTGATGTCTTGGAAGAGAACTGCAATTACCATCCTATATATAACATGCATTGAAATATAACTTTTAATTACTTATTAACTAGTTAAATTATGTATAGGTATAAAATACATGCTCTAAAACCTTTACAGAATATATATAATTCCTCTGAAAAAATATGCCTTGATGATTATATTTGGAGCCCTCATTTTATTAATATGTCTGCAGTAAACGATCCTGCCATGACACTGTCCTAATAAGGCAAGTATGTACCAGTGCAGTATTAGAGATACACAGGCTATTGTAGTCTGCCTTTTTCTAACAGTCACTGATTTTGGCAACCCTTGATATACTTTCTTTCTTTGATTTGGTTTTACTTGTATTAAGTAGAGTTGAGCTGTGAAAGCTCAATATGACAGATAATGAATTTTAGCCATACTCTGTGTCCTCACTGTGATATCCTTCTGGATTGTACAGGGAAAACAATTGCTTTACATTAAACAAGGAAGATATGTCTGTGTGCTCTGCAATTGCATCTATACTCTCTAAAATATACCTGGTAGATTCCTTTAGTAGAAGTATATATGAACTGTTCAATATATGAATTACTTTATATATGAACTGGCTATTGCAAATTCACAGAAACCCTAAAGTCAGTATCTTTTACCTTAATATTAGTGGACTTCTGCCGTGGAGATCCTTGTGGAATAAATTCGGCTAAATGTATTTCCTTAAAAAGCAATTACACCTGTGAGTGCCAATACGGATTCTACTACAGCAATCAGAATTGTTATAGAGGTGAGTCGCAGAAGGGCATCTGTGTTTTTAGTTACCTGCTCAGGTGAATTTTTCTTCCCATATCTCTTGTTTTCATGTTATAATTGAAAACATAATCGGTCTGGGAAAGTGACTGCTGAGTGATTCCTTGCTTTGCAGACAGCCACTCCTACAATGACCCAGATTGCTATCTCACAAAACAGTGACAGACAAAGAGGTTAATGTTCTAGGAAAAGAAGGTGAATTCTCTGTCAGGGGTGCTGGAGATTAAAATTAGTGAAAAGCAGGAAAAAAATGCAAGTGTAAACCTGACATCAATATTAATGGCCATGATTGAAAAAGGTCCAAATTAACAAAGACCTCTGAACAGCCAGATTCGTTTTCCCCATTGCCGAATACTTATCACAGTCCCGTTGAAATGCTGCTGCAGGCCAAGCGTGTGAGCAAATAGGGCTTCTTATTTAAGTGTCAGCAAGTAGGATTCTCAAATTTACTTGCGAGGCTTAAGAAGCAGGTCGATTCTGAATTACTTTCCCAGTAAACCACAATGAACCACATTAGCTGCTCAGCAGCTGCAAATTCAGAGTCCTTAATATACACATTTTCTCACTAAAATCTGTAACACCTCACAGAGAGTCTTTTAGCTTCAGCCCATGCTGACAGTTTAATGTTTCATAATAATAATGTTTCGTAATCAGGACAGTTTGGTTGAGCCCAGGATCCTGCCTTCGTCTCTGGCAGCCAGAGTACATCCCCCATTGTGACCGAATTGATTTGTCCTCTACTGATCCCTCCAGTATATGAAAAATAGCAGTGATTGTCTTCTGCACTGTATTTCCCCATCCCTGAAGGCTGGAGAACTCTCAGGTGAAACCTGACTTTCTTGAATGCTTTCTAATTTACATTCTCTGCTCTCATTCCAGGGAAAGTATACCCAGCGACCCTTGCAGTGAGAGCAACTTACGATGATCATGTTCAAGATGTAAATTCCACGGAGTATGAAGAGGTGTTCCGCAATATCTCAGAATTTGTGAGTGACAGCGGGTTTTTTGCCCCATATACTTAATGCTGGCTTTTCCCCCAAATACATTTAATGCTGTACTGGATGTCATGCAGACAGAGAGGACACACGCTGTCCATAATGTGAGGCCTAGAAAAGTTCCACTCTGCTACAGAACTACTTTTTTCAAAGAATGCTTCACATTAGTTTGGACCTATTTATAAATGACCTTAGCTTTTCCCTCAGATGAGCACAGGCATGGCTCTTGCTGAAGTGAAGGGAATCCCTGAAGTAATATCTGCATTTTTTAATACCACTGCTATTCTGGGGAATTGTCACTTAAATTGCTCTGCATCTTTCCCCATGCCCTCTCCAGAAACGATGGTGACGTTTTCCAGCCTGTTGAGTTTCTGATCTCCACTGTTTGCTGAAGGCTCAATAATACTCTGTGGTATGAGCAAAAATGACCAATTTTATTTTTTTTTAAAGAAAATTAGCAGTTCCACACAGCACAAACTTCTCAGAATGGCTGTCCAGCTGAGTATAAATACCTGAATAATAAGCTTCTTCCATAAGTCTACCAGTATTAGTATTTGAATGTTATTAGTGAAATGGATACTACACATTTTTTTAATAATTCTATGATTATACATAAAATCTGGTAATAGATTTCCTGGAGAAATAAGATGAACACTTTGATTTATACTGCCGTGTTGAAACAAGTGGATTTGCTTATTTCTCTTTCTGGCAGTAAGGAAGAAGAGATATACAACTCTACCAGACATCTGATGAAAAAAATATTCACCAGATATTAATCAGGAATCATCAAAAACGGTTATCCATTTCTGCATGTTATTTTATTGCTTCCTATGAATGTTTAATCAGAAAGTGACCAAAAATTGCTCCTCCAGAATGTTAAAAAATATTTTGCTCAACTGTTTTGTCCAACATTTTTTCATTATATGGCTATGGAAGAGCATTGTATATTGGACTAAAGTAGCCACATAATAGAATGCAAAAGTGAAAATAGCATAGAAAAGAATCTGAATTTTATCACAGAGATAGATAGTTTACCTTTCATTTCAGTTGAATTAGACATGTTATCCTTTTCCCATGGTACCTCCTGCTTGTGTAGCAGCTGAAGGGATCTGTCTCCACCAGTTGTTCCCTGCTTCACGTGGGATGAGGGAGAGCAGTGACTTTTCTGCTGATCCTGTTCAGCTCCCAGTGCTTTCATCAGTGCTTCTCCCCGCAAGATCAACCCCCGCTGATGCCACTCCACTGCCTCTCAGGGACACATTCCACCTGTGAGGAGGTCGACTTCTCCCTCTTCCCCCTACTTGTACACAGATTGGTGCTGCAGAGACCCCCGAGAACAATGAATTTGCAAGGGAGTATCAGTAACTATCAGCCAGTTAACCCTAATGCACTGCCTGACATTCGTTCTCCATCCCTCCACTGCACTCCTGTATTCTCTGTTCTTCCATATCCTACACCACCACCCCACTCTTCCTCTTCTGCAATACCTGGTGGATTTAACCGGTCACCTTACTTTATTTGTGCCTATAGTAGCATATTCCGTATTAAAATCCTACAGCAGAAGCCTCAATGGTTCATGTGATTTTGGTCTATGTTTCTGCCTGCCTTGAACTCCAATTTCTTTCTCTTTTATAGTTTGGGAATGCCTTCCAAAAGCTAAATGGCTATGTGCAAACTATCATCGTGGAAATTCAGTAAGTTTGCCAGGGTTTTTTTTGCACAGTACCTGCTTCCCACACACCCCTTTTAAATCTTTTTCTCATGAAGTACTCAGTTCAATAAAGGATATGGGATGAGTTCAGCTCAGAATGCTTCCCCTTAAAGGAGAGATGCTGGCCCTATTTTTACCCCAATATATCTGTGAAATGGGTTGGCTGAGGTAGCTCCGCTTTTATCCACTTTTAAAAGCGGGTATTCTACTTTTAGCACCACGTAGGATATAGCACTGTGCTGTAACTAGCAGTCCCCTGTGATATCTTACATGTCTGAAATTCTAAATTAACTCTGAGGTTTCTATGATCACTGGGAGCGCCACCCAGCTTGGAGTCTCAGTTTAATTTAAAAAAACACCCTTGTTACAGGAGGCATAGAAAATGCATTTTATTGTGCTTTTGTTGGTGTCTCCTGGTGGCAGGTTGAGCAAAGATGTTACTGAATGGGCTTTGGTGACTCTGGCTGTGGGCACAGGTCCCTTGCTGGTCTAGGTAAACCCTGTGAGATGTCCCTTTCCTCCCATCCTCCCATGCATCAGGAATGATTCTCCACATCATGCCTGGATGACACCACAGGCTGATGGAAACATGCGAAAGTTAGGGACTAACAGGTGAAGTCTTTCACACTGCAGCTGGCTTGAGGATAACCTTGTTAGAAAATGTCAGTTTTGTGTCAACAGCACGCGAAGGAGCAATGCTGCTAGCATTAAATCCAGCAGCTACCTATTTACACCCAGACCTGCTGGAAAGATGGCTGTTAATGTATTTCTGAGCAAGGTTTACACTCATTTTCAGGTCTCTTGGCAACTACCTACATCATGGGAAGAAAGAAGCTGGGGGAGAAAGGGAGATTTGGCAGAAATTTTCTCTTGTCGTTGCATCTTGCTTGCTGTCCATATGGATTATGTGCAACTTTAAAATGGTACTATCTGTCCTTTTCAGACCTCTGAAAGAAATCAGAAATTCTCTTCCACAGAAAGTAACAGTGACAAACTTGTTCCTGTGGAACTCAACTGAAACTGAGACCTCAGTTAATTCTGCAGTAGAACTTGCAAGTAATGAATTAGGAGATCAGTCCTATGTCTATTCATACAAAGGTATGTAACTCCTTACTGGGGAAGTAATTAACCAACAGAAATGGAGGTTCTTAAAACCTGGTTAGAAGATTTCTGTGGGCATAAAAGCCCATCAAATCATAGGCTCTGTTGATTTTAAGGAGCTGAATGTTCAGTCTTGGGTAATTTTGAAGATTCAACCATTCAGTGCTAGGCTCTTTTGTCTGATTAAGGCTGTCTACTTTCTGTGTAAAGAAGAAAAATATTTATTCCCTGGTAAGCAATGGCATGGTGGTTTTAACCTTCTGAGTGTTAAGTGGTGGGAAAAATCAGGATAAAATATATACAGACATATATTGTGCTTCTGACAATAAGCCAGTATTTTACTGGCAAAATAGCATGAAATTCTCTTTAGACTTCTCCCATAATAAGCCATGGTAATTGAAATGAGGCCTCACTGAATAATTGATTCATTGATCTAAACCAGTAAAGTTTTGAATTACTAAAAGTGTAATACTGGGAGAAAGATTTTAAAATTAAAATAAGGATTTTTTTTCCTCTCTCTCTCTCTCTCTCTCTTTTTTAATCTCTTTTTAAAAAAATTTAAATAAGCTCCGATTTTAAAATCAGCTTTCTCAAAAGGCACAGCTAATAATTAAGAGTCCATTTCATAGCTTAAAGCCTGAGTTTGGTCTCTGAAGGTGACTGTATCCACCTGAGCCATGATATTTCCTATGTGCTGGTCATAAGCATGAGGAAATAGAAAACCACTGAGAGCTGCCAAGGCAGCAGTGCAATCACATCCCTCCACAGCATGCCATGCACTGAGGTCTTCAAACCATTCCCACCACAAGGACATGATCTAAAAACCAGCACACAGGGCAAATAGGGTACTAATGCTGCTCATGAAATGAGCTCCATGCCCATAAATATTTGTATCTCTCCAGAACTGTACGGGATCTGGGTCTCACATTTCAGTTGCGGGAAAAACTAAGAAAATAGTTATGGGTTTTCTCTGTAGGGTGTTTTTTTTTTAAGGTGAGTCAGCAAGTCAGTGTTCAAAATACGAACTTATGGATAGAATGTCCCTTTTCATAGACTGGAGCCAGGAAGGTTTGGAGGCAGTTCTAGGAGGCTGGGAGACAGAAGGTCAGAAGATGTGGTGGAAACACACATCTTAACTGGTAAAGAGCAAGGGGCAAAAAAGGGCTGGTCCAAAAGCCTGCAATATTGATGTCCCGAGAAAAGGACTTACAATTTTTTCTCTTAGGAATTACTAAATAATTGGCTTATGATTTACTGAGCAAGTGCACTGCTTTCTATGAAATGGTATTCAAGTGTGCTCCCTGTTTCTCTTTTAAAGCGGCAAAGCATTGTGATATTTATCGATGTGACACTAAAACCACAGAGTGCTATGAGGATACGTTTCCAGAATGCAGATGCAAAATGGATTTAGAAAAGACAGAATGGGATGATCGTTCTTGTTCAGGTAAGAACCTTGCTGTTTTATCTGTCCCTGAAAGACTGACCTGCTTATTCCCTGTCTCCATCCCTTTTTGAGAAGGGTACTGTGCAAATCTGCTGACCTCTAAAAATCAGGGAATGTGCATCCTATCAAGAAAGCCATAGAAACACATCACACTTCACTTTGAACACATCTATAATTTTATTCCAGTCGAATAAATTACTAAAACTAGATAAAATCATCACTGAAACCAGTGAGTGAGTAGGCAAGCCTTTAAATGCATTGTTAGATCCCTGGTAAGAACTGAAACCTAAACAGGTAAAGGATGGAACAAATTGTATCCTATATTCACAGACTTCTCTGCTAGGACATATCTTGGGAATAAATTCCACATGTTACCTGAAGGCAGCTGACAGAACTGGAAGTCTCATGATGCACTACAGTGACCTGTTAAGGCTCTGGCTCTTCTTCATAATTCTAGGTTTACGTTACCTGGATTTAGACAGGTTTTTGTGAGAAGAATGATTTCTGCCATTTTTAGGAACTGTTAGTTGTTGAGGTTTTTATTTACTTTCTTGTTTTGAGGCTTTTAGTGAGTGCTCTGTTTATATTTTTAGCTACCCTCCAAAACCCTATGATGTACCTTATTTTCTTTGAAAGACCTTATTTTCTTCTTATGGAAACTTAAATTTTCACACTACGGAAGGAAAAAAGAAAAGTCTCAGATATAAGACTTCAAGAAAAGCAACAAATAATTCAGATGTTCATGATAAAGTTATGAAATCTGGCTACAGTAAATCCCAGTGAGATGTGATCCAGTGCAGGCCTTTGTGGCCCCATGCCTGTCTAAAACTGATGCAGTTTTCCATACAAACCATGTGCTGTGAGATCAGACTGCAGGTCATTGCTTGCCTACGTAAGATGCAGCCTAGTCAGATTTCCTTTTTGCTGAAGTTCGATGGTTTTAAACACAGCCTGTTTACTTCTAATTTTGTGGTTTTATATTTTAATTTCTGTTCTACATAGGTGCAGTCCTAAAAAGCCATTCTGGTACTTTGAAGGACAAGGGTGGGGGTGTGTGTGTGTGTGTGTGGGTGTGTGTGGGTGTGTGTGTGTTTTCAGTGCAATAAAAAAATCTTCTATCTGCAATTCACTCATGTTTTTCTCCCTGAAAATACAGTTTGCAGTAAAGACTGTTCTGCAGACTCAAACAAGTACTGCGTGAGAGAAAAAGGGGTTCCAACATGCAGATGTATGAATAACTTCGAACCAGATGGTCCAAACTGTGTGCCGTGAGTACTCAGCTTTTTACTGCATTCCTGTACAGGTTCTAGGCAAAGGTAGGGGAGAAGAACATCTAACACAGCTGCAATCCAGAAGAACAGGCTGCAGCTATGTGAATCAGAGAAGGCAGGGGGGTCTCAGGTGGACAAACTCCCACGGGGTCACAAGTTGTGGCACTTTTACTCCTTGGCGTTGGTCTTTTGTGTGCACTCATAATACCTCAGGGGAAAGTCAAGGAGACCCAAGGTCACCTGTGAGTCGGTGAAGAGGACAAACTACTTCACCACATAAACAAAAACTACTCCTACCGAGTGGCTGAGCTATGGGAACTGCTAGGCTGAGGTGTTTAGTAAGCAACAGGCATTAGAGCAAGGTTGCCTCCAATCCCTGGAATGTTTCCACTGGAATCAGTGGGGACTGTTTCCTGATAACTTTCAGACCTGCGCTATTTCCCCTCGGTTTTCTCTCTGAGGGTATTTCTGTCGGCTCAGGTCAGGGCAGAGCAGTGGTGTTTGCAGGAGAAGCTGAGTGAGTGATGGGTTGTGCTCTGCTCTGGTGGATAAACGGAGACTCACTCCTCATATCCATTAATTCAGCTCTCTTTGTAGTTATTACTGCTGCACACTGAACACTTCTTACCATGGAGTTGATATAAATATAAGAAAACTACTATGGGAGGAAGAGAAAAAGTTGCCAGTCCTTATAGACCCTATAGTGAGGCTTTTTAAAAAGACAGTATGTGGCAATTCCAAGAGGTGCAGAGCTTAGCTCTTTAGAAAAATTAGGTCCTTTTAACAATTTTCAGACTGAGAACCTGAAACTTTGAGTGCCCAGATCACCAATCATTCTGAAAACCTCAGATTGTTTCACTCTAATGAAAGTAAATAATTCAACATTAAGATAGGATTAAAGAGGAAACCTGTAATGAACATGCCTTGTGGAGAATTTGCTGATAAAAGGGGGAAATATTGTATTACTTTGTGATCATAGAATTATAGAATGATTTTGATTAAAAGGGATCCTTATGATCATCTGCTTAATGACATTATCTTTTCTTTCTTTCTCCTTTTTCCTTTTTCTCTCCTACAGCTGTAGAGTGGGCTACTCTGGGGAGAACTGCACTGACAGTAAGTACAAGAATTTCTGATTTTTATTTGTGGCATTGAAAAATACCTAGTAATGCTTAATCTGTCTGAGATAAAAAAGTAATAGCCTTTAGGGGTGCCACCATTCTGCATTTATAGAAGGAAAATGTTAGGGGGAAAAAAGTGAAATTTCTCTGTTGCCTTATGTACCTAGGGTTTGAGAAGAGTCTATTTGACAAATAACTAGATAATTTAGCATCAATAATAGCTTAAGCAACCCCTATAACTTTCCACTTGTTCCTGTTCCTCAGCTACAACTGTGTGTAAAACCATTACACAGCTCACAGTGTTAGGAACTTGAGCTGGGATTAAAATAGCCATCCATAAGACATGGTCTTTAATGCAGATCCTTGATTTGCGTCTTTCTGTGTCCACAAAATGTGGTAAGCACCAGGAGCATGGGAATAAATTCTATCTTTCATATTTTCCTTCCTTTTTCCTTTCATCTCCCATTCCCTCCCTCCCCTCATTTTTCAATATTCACAATGAGTTTTCAATTGATCAGTTGAAGTTTCTTTGCTGTTTTTTTTCCCCCCAGATACTGAACTCATCCTTATAATAGTGGGTACGGTGTTTGGAGCCATTATCCTGAGTTTAGTGATAGCAGTCTCTGTTGTTTCAGTCAGGTAAGAACATTTCTTACAGTTGAATAGAAACTGCATTGCTCTGTGTTCACAAAAAGGGTTTTGCAGTAGGTATGCTATAAAAATCTGTGGCATGCTTCAGAATGGGACTGAGCATTCAAAATAAGTTGGGGATCATAAGTAAGGCGCACTAATCACCCTTTTAAAATCTCCTTTGTGCTTTCATTTCCTCCGAAGAGCAAAACGCAAACAAAGTCCAGAGAAGAGGAGCCTGATAAAGCCAGGATATTCTGACTTAGATTCCTCTGATGACAGACCAAGCATGTTCCCCAGGGTCCAGACCACTTCTGGCCATGCAAACCCAGGATATCAGCCAAACAATCCCTATGAGATGCGTTCCACAAACAGAGGCCATTTTCCAGAGAGGGATTATGATGATTTGGTAAGTGTTTCATGTAGTCCTGTGGGAATGGAATTCCTGAGCAGTAGTGTTGTGGGCTACATTGTAGGAACCTCAGATCCCCTCTGTACATCCTCCCTCAGTCTAGAAGGCCAAAGTGGTATAAAAGCACCCGAACAACTGTAGCTGCAGCTGAAAAAAATTGTCTTGATACAGAAATTTGCCTTAATACAGAGATCAGCACTCATACAGAGCTTTCTAAATTCCCAGTAGTCATCCTTGAGCCACAGGAGGGATATGCGAAAAGCAAAGGTCAAAGCAAGAGCTTGGCTGCCCAGTGGTCTGCAGTGTCATAGGATATTTGTCTGCACTGACCAAGCCCATCCCTCAGCACAGGTGTGCCTGCAGGACCCACAGGTGCTGCAGTGGCACCTCCCAGCTGCAGCCCCATGCAAGATTCACAGTCAGCTGGAGCTGGGACAGATGCCTGGGGGGCCACATCCTCCCATCCTGCTGCTACCTCGTTCACAGCAAGAGCCTCTGCAGCTGCTGCAGCATTGCAGAGGGGAAAGGTGTGAAGTGCCATGAAAAATCCAGAACAGCTTTTGCACTGCTGTGCCCCAGGGGAGCCTGGTCAGCAGAGGTTTGTCATTACCTGGAAGGCATGTTCTTAAAAAAATGCCTGTTTTGTCCTTGAATTCTGCAAGGGAGCTGTGGTGGAAGCAGAGGCTTGAGCTTAGCTTAGTTTGGGTTAATAACACCAAGGTTATGGGATCAATCCATGTATGGGCCATTCATTCATGCAAGATTTGGACTTGATGGTCCTTGTGAGTCCTTATTTCTCTTCTTTTCTTGTCTAAATTCTCTGTAGTACGAAGCATCACGGGAGCCTAGGGGCTTTAGGATGCAGAGCAGATATTGAGTGACCACAGCAGCAGAAGGATGGATGACCACCACAACGCTGGGTCAGAGCAAAGAGTTTCACAGCGTCTCACCAATGCAGTTACTTCAGCAGAAGAGACAACAATGCCCTTAACCCCAGATTCTCACAAGATTTTCTAAAGGAAGACTCCTGCCTGAAAGAGATCGTGGACAACTTTGAAATAAGGGAAAAATGTAACAGAGGGTAGAAAGAAGAGGAGGACTTCTTTTAAAAGAACTAATGGGTTCCAATAAGCGTTAGACTTCTTTCAGGAGGCTTGTGCATCGGCAAGAGAGTGTAGACAATATACAGGATTTTAACCCTGCTGGTTTTCAGTTCTTCTGGAAGATGGTACAGCCAATATGTGTGATGCTGAAAAATGTCAGTACACAGAGCTTTGCTTGGATTTGTCCTAACTCAGTTTAAACTATGGCTTTGGGCAGATGAAAATTGTTTTTCATGAGAACCTGACCTGCTTTGCTTTACTATATCAGATACAGTCTTTTTTCACCCTCCTCAACTCCCTCAATATTTCCTATCTGAAAGCATTCTGCTCAGATCTCTGCTGACATGTGTTGTGTGAGACAATGGCACTTGTCTGACCTTTTCCACAGCCTTCCTTCCCAATACAATGGCAACATACAATATCTTCAAACAAACACTATTCTTCTACATCTTGCAAAAGTGCATTGATTTTACATTTTCAGCTCCTGTGGAAAGTGTTACCATTTCTTTTTCTCTTGCAGTCTTTATGTTTGAATGATCGTAAGCTTGGTGTTTGGGTTTTGGTTTTTTTTAAAAATTTCTTACATACAGTCAATCAATTTGTCTGTAAAAGAATTTTTCTGAGTGTGCATTATCTGTTGACTGGCATTAACATTATAATTATATAAAATACTTACATGCACACAAATGTACATATATTTATAGGTTACGCTCATTTAAAGCATCATTTAATTCTGTTGTATTTTATGTTTTGGTTTTTATATACGCAGATTAACTTTTCCTATTAAACATTATTTTTTCTCATTCTTACGTTCCTCCCAGTGATTTAGGTGTCTTTTTAAACTCCAGAGACTATTTTATGTTAAAGTTTGTGCAGAGTTTAGACACAAACGTGCATAGACCAGTTATATCAGCATGCAGTTTCACTCAGAGGTTCAGAAATGTTATTAAGCCTTAATGAAGCTAAAATGTTTATTGTTGTGATACAGGCACCAATTTTCAGTGGTTGCTTTTGGCGGGAACTAGGTAGTCAGTGCAGCTGGGTCTCCTTTGAAAATGCTGGACAAGCTGCTCTGTCCGGCGGCAGCAAGCAGTTGCACAGCTGGAAAATGAAGTGTCTTTCACCTTAAATGACAAGTTTGGGCGTCAGTGGTAGGGAACACTGTATGTGGCTGCAGAGGTTACCAGGATATCCATGCACATCTGTGTTTCCAGTGCTCCCCGTGACCAAAACCAGCTCCCACTTGCCAGTTAAGGGATAAAAACTGGGAATTAACAGTGCTGATCTCTCTCATGTGGCTTCTCTAGCAAAAGAAGGTAGACCCTGCTTTATCAGAAGTAGCCTGGTGAGAAAAGGTGCCATTTGCTCTCTGTTGTTGTTCTGAGGTTTCGCTGTTTCTTTCTTCCCGTTCACTCCTGTCCCCTTTGCCGCTGTCACCTGGCTGCACAGCGTCTGCCATTGGCAGGGGCTGTAAGAGACCAGGTTCTGGTGGCCTCAACCAACCCCACCATCTGTGTGCAGCTCAGCATGCTCAGCATGGCTCCACGGGAGCAGGGCTAGCTGGATTTAACTAGTCAGGATATCCTGTTCAAAGGATGGGAGGGATTTGGTCTTATTTTCTTGACTTGTCCTCTGAGAGTACTCGCCTGTGAGGAGCAAAGCAAGGCACGGTGGCTACGCTTATCACAAGAGGCAGGGAGACCCATTCTTCTTGGAGCTAGAAAAGCTGCCCATTCTCCAAAATCCTGCAAGCTGGATGAGCTCCCTTCCCCAACAATTTAATTTCTGGTCCCCCATGCTGCTGCCTCCTTCTTTTTCTTTGAGCCCTGTGTGTCTCCACGAAAACCCGGGTGAAAGAGATGCTCCCAGCTTCTAATCTTTCTGCCAAGTTATTTCCTTCTCCCTTTTTGCCTTACTTTTCAGCGGCAGGAAAAGGTTCTGCTGTCAGCAGCACTCTTAACCCCATGCAGACTCCACTCCAGGGAAGTTTCCATGGGGTGAGACACTGGAAAATGGATGGGATAAAGGCAGAAAGTGGCCAAAAGTCATGAAGCTCAGCTTCATTCAGCTGACTACTTTTGCTTGGATACCCCCTCCTCCCTATCTTTGTACAGCAGACTGAAACTTGGGCTTACAGGGAGCTGAATGAAAAGATTTTTCTACATCAACAGTAACAGCCCACTGGAATGGTCATCGTGGTCTTTCACTGAGGTAAATTGTCTGGCTCCATGCATAAAATACACGTAACAGCAACCTGCTACAGAGGCGCATGGAAAGGCTTTTAGGTGTTATCTCCTATTCTTTTACAAAGCAATCGATATTGGAAATGCAGCTGAATGATAAACGAAACTTTAATGCAGTAAAACTTTATTGAGGGTGTGACATCCCAACATGCTATCACTGGTAATAAAAGCAGCAAAAATAGTCAGGTGTTTGCATCATTTAACTGCAGAGGAATTTTTATTGCTCTAATTCAAAGCTAATTTCTGCAAGCAGTTCTCATTTAGCCCATGCTGGGGAGGGGCTATCAGATACCACTGTGAGCCTGCTCCTTTTTAGCATTTCAAAGGCTGCTACAGTTCTTTTATCTGGACTGGAATTCTGTACCGAAAGTGCAAACTCTCAGATATTTAGCAATGTGTGACTCCTCTGGGAAATGTGATCATGGAAAATAGCTCTTTGTCGTGTTTTATGACAGCTGCCTCTTGACTCATGCTTTTTTTCAGCTGCTCATCCTTCAAAATCCAAGTAGGCACAGGGAAAGGCAGCTGAGTTAGATCCTCTCTCTGTCAGTGTGGGTGTGGACGTGCCTGCAGGCAGGCTGAGAGGCTCCAGGGCTCTGCCACAACTCATTGTGCACCCTGGGTTCTCCCATCCATCTTCTCCCCTGAGGTGCAGCGTGTCCTTGAGCAGCAGTGTCTGGCTGGCACATGACCCACAGAGGAAGTGGGAGGATGCTGCCACTCAAGTTTGCCACCTGCTTTTATCCCAGACCAAAAATCACTGTGGAGAGTGTAATTGCTTGGCAGAGGGTGTGCTAAACAGCGCTAAAGGAATTGGGACAGAGGTTTGCCTGGTTATAACACATATTTGCTTGGGAATATTGGGATAACTTCAGTCATATGCCATTCTCCATCTGCTTGGATACACCCAAGCATATTCAAGCAATGTGGGGTGGGAGAGGGGGGCGTGCTGGGTGCTGGGGATGGCAACGGGATAAGAACCTGGGTCTGGGCAGCTGCCTTAGAGAAGCTGCACCTCAGGGATGAAATGGGATGGAGGAGTAAGAATGGGTGGGGTGATCAGTCCTGCTGCTGTCAGCACTGCCTATACCTGAAACCAGCCCCAAAACTGAGACCTAAAACTCCACTCCCCAGCAAAGCCCAGCATCCAAACTTGCACATGAAAGCAGCACCTTTCAGGCCTGACAGCAGGAAGCACTTTGAATTTTTTCTGGTTATCTGTTGGTGGAAACCATCCCTTGTTTCCTTTAGGAGATTGTTTTTACACAGGCCCTCCGTGTGACGTGCCAAGCTCGAGGCATAAACAATGAGAGTGAACAATGAAGGTAAGACACCATCGCAGACCCAGGGGCTCAACTTTCACTTCTTGAGTATTTTGAGTTTGATGGCTGGCTGTTTTCAAGGTAATCATAGCACCCCTTCCAACAGGAGGGATGGGGTAAGGCAAAAGGAACCCCTCCTCTTGCAAGAGGTGTTCACCTCCTCAGTCGGAATGGCTTCCCAACAGAATCCCCTGGTATGGAGAGTGTTTGGAAAAACTCAGGTGAGGCTTGAAGGGATTCAGGGAGGTTTTGGAGAAACCACCTCATCTTCATGCCAGGCTCAGGAGGGTGACTGGACCTTGGTACAACCCAGAGACAGAGGATCCTGCTGGTAATTTGTGGTTCAATAAACCACAATCCCCAGCAAGGCAAGCCTAGCACTGCCTCATCTGTCACTCCTGTGAGAGGAGGTCTGTCACTTGTCAAGTTTGACAACTGCAAAGTCATCAATGTCTATTTTACCCAAATTTCCCATCCTTCAGCTTTTTAGTTTTAGCCCAGTAATGCTCTGTTTCAAAGCCACGTGTCTGGTGTTCGGGGATGGTGTAGCTTTGCTTACTCCAGGTTCCCAGGAGGATTAAATTGACCTCTTCCAGGTTTTGGGGTGTGTGCTGAAAATACTGACTTTTACAGCAACTCATCAAAAAAATCCCCAAACCTAACACTAAAAGCCCAAAGTGGTCTAAGAACAGGGAAACCCATAAAATAAGTCAGGTCACAATCAGACAGGAAAGAAAGAGGGCTAAAAATAAGAATCTATAAATTGCCTTGCCAAGGATGCTCTAGCTGCTGATAAAAGGCTCTTTAAATACACCAAAGCCACAAAGGCAGCCTGGAAATCAGTGGGAATGCTGACAACAAGGGTATAAAAAGGGCAGATGGGGATGATGATGTAGCAGAGAAGGTGATAACTTTGTGGCTGCTTTTACAGCTGAAGCTCTTGGGGAGCTTCCCACACCTGCCAGTCTGCAGTGGATCAGCTGCAGGAGCCGGAGAAATTGGAAGGAGAAAGGCAATATAAAGAGCTAGCAGGAGCAAAGGAAAGTGAGGGAAGTAACTTTCTCTGAGGTAAAAGGAGGGATGAGGTCAAATGGAAAAAGTGGTTGTTAATAAGTGACCAGGCCCAGGCACTGATCCTGGGGACCCAAAGGAGCAGCAGAGCCCAGTGGTGAGGGTGTGGGGGGCTGTGGTACCCAGCTGTGCTCCCAGGCACATCACACCCTGCAGACTCGCTGAGCCATCACTGATGGGTTTCCAAAGCCTTTGACTTTGGGTGGCAGCCAAACACCCACCAGAATTCAGGGGCACACAATGCTAAAGAAGGTCAGCATAAAGGAAAGAGAAAAAATAATTCACAGTTGGTGAACTTGGTGTCACGGGATGCTGTGGATGCTGTAGCTGCAGGTTCAAGAAGAGATTAGGCAAACTCAAGGATACAAATGCCTGGCAGGGATGTGCCCCCTAAGAAAAGGATGAGAAAGTGGGGGGTGCTGGAGGAATGGGCTGGGTAAAAGAAGTTGGGTCCCCCAGACAGTCTGTCCTGTTGCACTCTCTGGAGCAGAGCCTAGGCTGGATGGGCATCCTGGACCAGAGGGACATTTCTCACCTTCTGAATGCATTGACCTGCTTTATTCAACAGCAGCATGGGCTGGAAGGGGATGCCTGTGGCATATGTACATAGTGGGACTTGTATGCCCTAATTATGCCCAGGCTGTCCATAAAACATGGAGAGAGAGGCAGGGTAAGGTGCTGTGCACAGAGCTCTGCTCTTTATGTAAAAACAGCCTCATGAAAGAAACAAAGGAAAAATTTCACAAGAAAATAACTGGAAAAATGCAAAATGCTTCCTGCTTTTGAGTCTGAAAGGCGCTGCCGCTCACACACAGGCTCCAAAGAGCAACCCCTGGAGAGCAAAATCTATTCCTCCTCTCTCCAGGAAAAGCTAACCAACACCAACAGCTCCCACTCTCCCCCTCCTGGTGGAAGCAAAACATCTTCTGAAGGAGCCATGCCTCATCTGCTTCTCACTGTTCCTGGTTCCCTGGACAGTGTCTCCAAACTCCAGGCAGTGTCCCCCAGAGAACTCACTAAGGTGAGTGACATCCAGGGGAGCAGAGAGGAAATATCTGCCCAGCTGGTGGCCCAAACACGACAGAGATTTCCCCAGGGGAGCTGGGAGACTTGCAAGGCCAGATAAAGTGGAAAAAGGAAAACAGGGCACTGAGATGAATAAAAAAGTGTTGCTCAGGACTTCAGAGAGGGCTGTGGTGGGACCAGCTTGGCTTTTGGTGTGTATCTATGGCAACTGAGCATTTTCTTCCTTTTTAAAAATTTTTTGCCTGTTCTGAAACCCTAGTACCACTGGTGCCACTCTGAGGGACATCTGTCCCAGCTGGGTTCCCAGTTTGGCCATTGTTTGACAGTCAGTTTTCAAACGTGACACTAACACCTTCCCAGAGTAACATCTGTCACATCTTGGTGGGTGGGAGGGAAAGGAAAGCTCTCAGTCCCCCTGAGAGAGCTCCCCTAGACCCTCACTGGTGTCACTGCTGCCTCTCCTATGCTAAAATACATGAGTCTGGTTAAACGTTAGGGAATCTCTGCCTCTCCTTTAGTCATAGATGTCTGGATGTAGGTGGGGAAAGAAAGTCTGCTGCATAAATGAGACTTTGGGGGCAAAAAAAGGCTTTCTCTGAAGTCTCTTTATCCCTAGAGATCTTTTATAGGGTAAATCAGCCAAAAGTTAAAAGAAGAAATGTTTCATATCTGGAACAGTCAATGAATTCAAGAGGTCATTATAGTGCCAAAGTTCCTAATCCCCTCTCAAGCAGAGGAATGTTTAAATTGGTGAGAACCAGGGGTCAAGTCCAGGCAGGTATTTCAGTGCCTAACTTGTACTGACATTAATGGGAATAGGGGTCTCTGGGGAGGAATTGTGGCCCTGGGCCTGTATATCATTCCTATAAATGAAACAGGGCTTGTGTTGCACATGTGTAATGGTACATTATTATTCTTTTTAAAGCAAGGTCTTTCCTTGTAGTCTCTTCAATATTTCTCAGCTGTTCTGTCTTTCCAAGATTGGTGTGAACAGACTCTGCAGCAAGCTCATGCTGGGCAAAACCCTCTTGCCAGAAAAATAAGCAAAAAACCAGAGCGCAGTGATTTATCTCAAGTAGTGATTAAACAGCCAGGTGTCAGCTGTGATTTGAAAAAGCTGCACGGGGCATTGGGAGGTCCAAACTGCACAGATCCAGGTGAATTCCTTGGAAACCCATTTGTACCTCCAGAGCACTCTGCTCGCCCAGGTGCTTAGGACTGGAGCTTTTACTCCATTCAGTGGGAATTTTGCCAGAGATCTGAGTGCAGCCAAGCCTAGCTGACTCTACCTGCTGACATTTTAAATCATATTTAATGATGCCTCCCCTACATGCAGGCACCCAAAGGGAATCTCTCTGGGCTCTCCATTTATAAGAAACCCTCCGATAGATGCACCCCGCATTTACTCCTGGCTTTTGTGGCTCTCCCGCAGTGCTAACCAAAGTGGGACCAGTTTATGTGAGGCAAGATGTGCAGGAGGAGGGAATATTTCTGAACTCGCCGAGCAGGGCGGTGGAGTAGGACCTTTAGGATGTCAAACCCTCCTCCCTCTCCGCCACCGGGCAGAGTCCCTGGCCACAAGATGGAGCTGGCTCTTTGCAGTTGCAGGATAAGGCAAAACCCTTTAATGAGCTCGCTTTTCTTGGGGCTAACCATTAACAGATACACAGGCAAGTTTCCATGGAGCTGCCCATTTTTAACCCTCGCCTGTGTCCCAGCCTTGTGCATCCCCACGCCCATCCCTCTGGGGACTGGGGTGTATTTTTTGGGGTGGCTCATGGCTGGAGTCGAGCACATCAGAGAGCCCCTCCTGAAAATAGCCTCTCTGGCAGCCAAATGCCCCCAGCCTGCTCCAGGGGCTGTAGGGCCACCAAAACTTGGCCAAGTTTGGTCTGACTTCATCATCCCTGTCTCAGCTTCATGCACCATAGAGACATGAGAAAAGTCTCCCCTTCGTACCTCCTTCACTTTCCAGTTCAGCAGCTTCAGGCATGGATTAGCCCAGAGATTTATTCTGAACTATGCCTTTTTTTCTTGTAGGAGAGGGTCAAAACTTGGCAAAACGACTTTAGGTGCTGTTCTCTGCTTCCCAGAAGTGTTGCAATGCTTCTTTTCAGCAGGTCAGGAGTTGTTTGGGAGCAATGTTGCTTTTGAGTGTCTGAGAACAGAGGTTGGTCCCTAGATGGTAAAAATATCTCTTTTTATATCTATTTTTATAGCAGGCAGCAGCAACATGTGCCGCATCTTTAGCCAGAAAATAGAAATAGGATTAAATTCATGATTGTAATTTTTGGCATGTGATAGTTGCCTATTTCTAACAAGGATTTTGCGTGAATTTTATTTCTTTTATAGCTTCCTTGGAAAAAGCAGGAGACAAACTTTCTCCGTGCTAGTGAAAACCCCAGCAGCCTGGTCTGTGGGCTCACGTGGAGGAAGCAGCGTGGGGATGGCAAAGCTGCACGATGCCCACAGCTTGTGCCTCAGCTCTCCTATTTCCCACCATGGCCCAGCCAGGAGGAACTGGCAAATAGCATGGTGAGGACCTGGAAAGGAAAATAAATAGTTTTCCTAATACCAGAACTGTTTGTAACATGGTGGAGGTTTCCAAGGTTCAAATGAATTTGCCTTTTATTTCATATCCCTGATCCTACAACCCAGTTTGACCCTAACTCTGCTAAAACTCCTTTTTATTAAAACCATAAATCATTCCAGCTTGTTCACCACCTGAGCTCCAGTTTGGCTGTCTTTTGTTGTATGGAGAGTGCCTGGACCAGAGGACTGAGGGATGCTCAGGACCTGCTGTGCACCAGTGGTTCCCGAGGCCAGGCTGCACTTGGATTCCTCCTCCAGCCGTCCCTGTCTTCACTGTGGCTTCTGGAAATAGGTAACCTTGGCTTTCTTAGCTGGTCCTTGTGGCACAGTGGAGAGCTGTGCCTGGGATCCTATGGCTTCTGAACACACTGCAAATGTGGTGGTTGAAGGAGTTATGCCTTGTAATGTGGCTATAAGGAGTTACATCCAGACAGATGATGTTTCTTCCTGCTGGAGCTGCTGGTAAGTAGTGAACCTAAACTTATGCCACAGAGTGCAGAAATGGGAGAAAGTCAGAGACATTCCAGGATGTTGCTGGTGGATAGTGGCAATATTTTGTGAAACATTAAGGCAGAGGTGGAGCTTCATCCCAAAACAGGCTGTGGTCTTGGGCATGAGCCTGGGAGTGGCTCAGACTGGTGCAGAGGGAGGAAGGAATCACCACTGAAAATCCATGCAGACATCTAGATGTGACTCAGATGCTTTTATCCACCCTTTCCGCCACAAGAAAGATATGACAATGAAAACCTGTCTGTAAAACACCTGAAGTATCTCAGAAAAAGGATTTTATTTGTTTAAACTGATGATAAAGGAGACAAAGAACCAACTTATAATTGCATCACTTTCAAATCCATGCCCAGGTTAGATACTCAGGGTTTATGTTGTACTTTAACCATAGCTTTAAAATGCAAGTGATAAGAAAGTGCGCACAGAGATCAGGCCTTTCCAGACAGGGATTTTCCTCTCTCTGTTACAGCAAAACTGTGTAACGATATTGAAAATCCAAGTCCAAGGGCCTGTGGCATCTAAATGCTTGAAGGAGCCTGAGGGATCTCGGTCTCATGGGCTATGTGATCCTCAAGAATGGCATTTTGTAGACAGGAGATGTTCAAGAGAGAAAAGACACAGGCAGTGGTGATGGCTGTTCCTGGAGATCAAGATAGACTTTGTTGCACATCATCATTCATGATCCCCAGGAGACAGAGCCCTTCTTTCTGTTCTCATCCCAAAATCTTGGTGCTGCCTCAAACTCATCTTCTACTGAGTATATAATAATCTTGTTAAGATATGGGCACTAAAAGCTTTTTTTCTCAATCCCTTATTCAGAGCAAGGGAATCCCAGGAGGAAGATCAAGGGGTTTTCTGGTTTCATACATGGAGGCAATCTTTTTTTTGGCAATTTACTGCCACCCCATCCCTGACTCCAGAAAAGCAGCCATTGGTCCAGCACCCTTGTCGGCAGCAAGCAGGAAGGATTTATATCAACACCTTCTTTACACACCTAATTTCAGGCCACATATTACCACTGCTCAGGCCTCATGTCTTGGTCCATGGCCAACCTCAGGGACACAAGGCTGCCCTTGCTCTGGAGCTGAGCTTGCCTGCTTCACATTCAACCACCACAAATTCCCCCTCTTGGTGTTACAGCTGCTCACTTGGCCATTAGTACAATCACATCCCCTTTTGCTGCTGCTTGTGGGGCGAGGAACAGCACTGGCTTCAGAGAAGGGTATTAACATTCTTCTTATGAGGGAAGCCACAGCACTTCCTCCCCTGCAGCTCCAGGGGTCTTTCCCTGGAGGGCCCTGGGCCCACACTGTGGTCTGTCGGTCAGTGATGTTATACTGGGGTAAAATAAACCCCCTGTGACTCTGTGGGACCTTCAAAGGGTTTGGCTTGACAAACATAATGACCGATAGCAGGTGTTGAGCACTGACAACATCTTCCTGCTCAAAAAATGCGTAGTAGCAGCTCCTGACCTTCTCCCTTCTCGTGGGGGTTTCTCATGGGGGCTGTGGGACGAGGACAGCCTGGGCACAGCAGGCACCAGGTGCTTGTGCCAGTGCCACAGGCGCCTGCAGAAAGCAAGAGCTCAGCCTCGGCTAAGCCCAGCTAAATATAACCAGTGACTGGGGAGCTCCTACGCCTCGCCTGGCCCCGGTCCCGCTGCAGTGCATTCCTTCTGAAAGTACTGCCTGCTTCCTCAAGCCCTCTTCTCTGCTCCTTGATGTGCCACAGTTGAGCCTCAGATGGTGGTTTCCTTCCCTCCGAGTAGTTTCTCTGCCCCATTCCCCTGCTTTTCCTTTTCCCCCCACCCCTTGCTCATTCACCCCTGGCCCCGGTGTATCTGCTCCTTTACTCAGTGCTCCTGGGGCAGAACGGCAGGACACAAGGACAAGGGATGAGGGTCTCGCTGCTCCTACAGCAAGGGTGATTAAAGCTCTCCCACGAGTTTATCGATGGATATTTGTAGTTGTAGTTGCATTAGGGAGTGCTTGAGCCTGGCCAGAAGATCCAAGAAGGGACATCTAGGTCTGCACAAGGCTTCTCTGGGCAGTAAGGCTCATACTGGGTACTTTATCTCTTGCAAGTGCAGGATCTGCATTTCACTTTTGTTTCTTTCACAGGAATATTAAAAATATACCACAGAGGAACGACCTGTTTTGAAGTCCCCGCACACCACGTCTTACATTTCCAGGTCAGTCCCAACACAGTCAGTATTATTTTTTTTATTAATAAAGGGTGACAGCACGCACCTTATTGTGTGTTTTTGGGATAACAGGGAGAGCTGATGCTGTCCCTTTCCCCACGCACAGCCAACAGCTCAAGAGCAGCTTGTAGGTTACTGCCTGTCCTGCATACCACACTCCTACCATGGCAGTGGTTTTGGTGAGGCATTTAGCGATATTTTTGCACTGGTTGCAAGCAGTATGGCTGTGATGCTCGTACAGCCACACGAGGATTTGGTTTGATTTAGCAGCGCCGGGACAGTTAAAATGTTTACAAATTTTGTAGGTCTGTATTTCCTAAAACAACAAATAGTCACTTGAAACCCAAATCTGGTTTCTCCCTGGGGTATGAAGAGGTGGAAGAAATCAGCGAGGCTTGTGAAAGCAGCATTGGAAATCAGTGCAGGTAAGGGGAAACTCTGGCAGGTGGCATTACAGTTAATAATTTCTGACTGAGAATAACACCACAACATAGGTGTTTTAAGCAAAATCTGATGGTGAGATGTAGCAGATATGAGGGTGTCAGGAAGGTCCATAGGTCACGGCTAAGCTACCTGTTACTACAAATTGCTTTTAAAATCAATAATCAGCTCTAGGGATGATTTATGATTTATTTTAAAAGCAGAAGAATACAGAAAGCTCTCCAGCAGCCCAAACACGATCATAAATTCGCTGCTTCCTTTCCATCTGAAGTGGTGATGCCCCAAGCGGCGGGGGCATGGAGCGTGCCAAAACGCCGTCAGAGACAGTGAGTGCAGCGGTGCCCGGGCGCCCTGGCTCGAAGAGCCCTTCAGCAAATGGACACAGTCTGTTTGCACAGAGAAAATCCGAGGCAGGAAAACGCCACGTAAGAGCAGGCACTGACCCGTGGGGAATGAGTGCAAGCCCCGCTGTGAGCGGGAGAGGAGGGCGCGCATTCTCCGTGTGCCTGGGGCTCCATCTGTGCGTGCGCCCGTGCCCGTGTGTCTGTGCACGCCGTGCGAGTCCGGCCGTGGGTGTGTGTCCGGGTGCATGAGCATCTGCAGAGGCGGCCCGTGCGTGTCCCGGGAGCGTGTCCCGAGTGCGTGGGCCCGGCCGTGCCCGCGGCTCCCGCTCCGCGCCCGCGGCGGACAGGGCTACGCCTCCTGCGCGGGGCGGGGAGCGGCTGCGCTCCCTCGGCAGCGGGACGGACACACGGAGAGGGACGCAGGCACACGGACACGGCTTCCCGCACACCCGCCCCGTCCCGTCC
>VZRL01007039.1:23578-94789 GCA_013397895.1 Origma solitaria
GGCCCCCCCCGCTCCTCCTCCTCCGCCTCCTCCTCCTGGCCGCCCCGCTGCAGCCCGGCAGAGGTAAGGGCCGCTCCGCTCCCGCCGCCCCGGGCCCTGCGAACGCCGCTCCGGAAGGCGGCTTGTCCCCCAGACCCGCCTCGGGGCTCTCTGTTCCCGTCTGTGTTCTCTCCTCCTCTCGGCCCCGTCCCGGTGCCTCTCCCCGGCGCCCGCCTTTGCCGTGCGCCCGCAGCCGGCGGGGCGCGGGTCCCCGCTGTCCCCCCTGTCCCCGTTATCCCCGCTGTCCCCGCGCCCGAGGGTGGCCGCTGCCGGGGCTCTCCGCTCGTCCCCGCTGGCCGTGCCCGGCTGCGGGAGCCGCTCTCCGGCAGCGCTGCGGGCACGGACCGCATCCGCGGGGTGTTACACCTTCGCCCTGAAGAGCGCGGAACGGCTCCATGTGCCCCTCGCTCTGGATATATTCCTGATGAAAGCGGCTACAGCCACTTCTGTGCCGGGATAAGCGCTGCCCGGGATGTTTGCCTGAGTATTAATGCATGGGATGAGGAGCGGCGGCAGAAAGCCACACACAGGCTGTCGCCCTGCCGGTGACCGCTCTCCACGCTCGCACCTTGTCCCGTTCCTCACTCGCACCTTGTATCGTCCCCCCGTCTGCGTGACACGCAGAGAGAGAGATGCTTGTCCCCCGTGGGGATGCTCTCACGGTTTCCACATGCACACACATGTGAACTGCAGTGCAGTTTGTAACTCTGCTTCAGCAGTACTCGAGATGGGGTTCCTCTCCTCTCTGAGCACTTGGGGAAACTTTTTATAAGAAGGGAGCCCACAAAATGCCTAAGTCCACCGTTCCAGTGCTTACTCTCAGTGCTTGATATTTTAATGAGTGATCTTAAGAAGAGGCTCATCTTGCAGAATGCTGTGGCACGTGACTGCCAAAGCTCAGAAGAGGTTTTCTTAGCTTTCTTTATTTTGTGTGTCTGATCCATGAAATTGATGGTTCCGTATTGCAGCAGATGATCTTGGGAACAAGTCTCTTAGAATGCTTATTGCAAGCATAGATAAAATATTCCTTTTGCACACTTAGCTGTATAAAGTGCATCACCTTTTTTTTTTGCCTTCCCCAAGCATGCCAGTACATTCATCTCCGTTTGAGGAGCTGCCCAAACTAGGATTTCTTGCAGAACAGGTTTAAAATGAGGTCTGATTGCCTGGAGCATCTTTATGAGTAAATTTGCTGAGTATCTTTCATGAGAGTTTCCTATCTTGCTCTGCATCTGTAGTTTGATGTATTAAAATCTCCACTGACTAGTGGGACACACTGTCTTGTTCTGCTTTTTTGGGCTCTCCTGAAGCTCAGTCCAAGGGAAGAATGTAATTTGGAGATGTTCTCTGCATTTTGCTGGACACTGCTGTGCAAAATAAATAGGGTGCAGAGCTTAGGACTCTGGCATCAGTGTGAAGGACTGTACGTGGGCTGTGCAGCTCAGCAATCCAGGGGGGTGGATTATTTACCTCCAGAGTAATCCCAGCTAAATCCTACATGGAATTTTCCCCATTATAAGAAGTTTAGTTGATTTTTCAGGAGTGGTTTCATCAAATGTATCACAGTCAAAGAGCAGACTGAGTTTCTTCCAGTCTCGCTCGGTGACTTGTCCCAGCATCTGCGAGGATCTGGACCAGCACGAGCATCTTCGGGTCCATCCTCTGCCTGATTCAGGAAAGGCTGCCCTGAATCAAGCACAGCAAAGACTTGCATCTGGAAAATCCTGCATGTTTCTGCTCCAGCTCAAAAAGCTCAGGTTTCAGTCTAAAATTGGAGGGCTTTGCAAAGCTCTGTTTTCACAACAATGCTGGAAATGGTTTAGTGTTGCTACAGAGTGGAAAGAAAAGCATACTTGCAAACTTCAAAAGCTGCCACTGGGAGGAATGTCACTCCATGGCTGGCCACAGGAGTGTGGGCTGCTTTGGTCATGGCACACAGTGGAAGGAGGAGACCTTGGTTTTCATTCAGCTATTACTGTGACTAAGTAAACTCTCAAAAATCCAGCAGTCGGGAAAGGAGGTAAATATTTCCATGCGGATGGGCAAGTGAGGCTGTGGGAGAGCCAGGGCTGGGTAGCCAGGGTACAAATGCAAGTATTTGTTATATAAAGCCTATTATTTTTGCCATGCACGGTTGCCAGAGCAGCTCTCAAGGAGAGGCTTTGGGCCATGTTGTAGGGTTTGTAAATGCAAGTGTTAATTGGTGTCTAATTTGTAAGTCAGTTGA
Source organism: Origma solitaria (assembly GCA_013397895.1). Lineage (NCBI taxonomy): Eukaryota > Metazoa > Chordata > Aves > Passeriformes > Acanthizidae > Origma > Origma solitaria. Next base: position 25,845 of record VZRL01007039.1, read on the forward strand.
ACAAGTTACATTTTGCTTTATACTACCTATTTATGTTTTGAGCTCTTGCAATGTCCGGGAGCTGGCATATAACTTCTGAATGTGAACAAGGAATGAAACGCCTGGGTATGTGGTAACAGCCAGAAGGAAAAAAAAACCCACACTCTTCAGAAGGCTCTTGTTTGGTATGAATGAGCCCAAGGAGCCTGTTTGAATGAGAGCCATAGAGAGAGTCCAGGGCTTGGCTCTCTGGGGTTAGAGTTAACCACCTTGTGGGCAGCAGAGACCCGACAGTGCAGGGCTCTGATACGGTCAGGCCTCTGTGGTGACTGAGAATGACTGACAGGACCTACTTAGCCTCTCTTTGTTTCTAGTCCAGGGCACGCTAGGTTTTCCTGCAGCTGTCCAGCTTGATTCACTGCTTCCTGTGCTCATAGCCCAGCCCCTTACCGGAGCGACCCAGGCAGCCACCGCTTTTCATTTTTTGGTGCAATATTCACACGGGATACAGCAAAAATCATTCTTCCAAAGCCCTCATGGCAGAAAGTTCTTGGGACAGGAGAAAAGTCCAGCAGCTATTGGCAAGTCAGCAGAATCTGTGGATTACGCCCAGTAGCAGCGTGGTGCACTGATATCTGCAGATGCAACTGGCTGAAAATAGAGGCCTGACAATGCTTTTATTGACATTTGGGTTGGAAAAAATAGCAGAGTGGGAGTTCAAGCCTCAGGCGTTTCATTTGGAGTGTGCAGCCTCTGTGCTGAAACCTCAGTGGAAGATTTCTTTAATCATTTATTGACAGTGGAAGTTAATAGATGCACCCGGGGGAGCTGGGCCATCAGTGGTATCGAAGGGCACATTCATAGCCACAGGCATGCTTGAACAAGCTGCTGTATTCAGAGCCCATACCCTTAATGTCTACTTTGGCTTTACTCGTGTGGTTTCACTTCGTTTTTAAAGCCCAAAGCCCAAATTGTGGATTTTGTAAGTGAAACTCGCTCGAGACCCCTTGTGCTGCCGGACATCAGCAATCCAGGAGCAAAGAACATCAGCCTGGCTGGTGCCCCTGCTGGGGTCAGGGCAGGGAGAGCCCTCAGTGTCTTCCAGCCCTGCTGCCTTGGACATGTCCCAGTGCAAACACACTGCAAAGCTTAACCTGGATATCCTGGGGAAATGTCTCTCGTAGTAAAATAAAAGTAATATACTGTTACATGAGTCCACTGTGGGAATCACCTGTGTGGAAAGGGGAGATGAGTATGTTTCAAGGCTGCTTTAATATTAAAATTCTGGGTAGAGGGCCACCCGTATATTCAGCTAGAAAAATTGAGAAGATGTGCCTAAAGATGTGAGTTTAAAAGTCAATGTCTCAGGGGATTTTGGACAGCCAGCTCCATATTTCAATCTAGTCAAACAGTTACTGCATTCTGTTCACAGCAATGGAAGTTTTTCATTAGGAAGGTGAGTAGCTGGGCTCTGTGATTAACCAGAAACCATTGAAAAAGAGTGAAGAAAAATTACCAGATTCAGTCATATTTTAGAGGTTCCCAGCACCCCAAAGCAATTTTCTGTCCTTTTTATTTACCTTGGTGAAGGAAAAGAAAACGAGACCTCCTTACAGGTGAAGAAAGATTTACAGCTTCTCCTGCCTTTTAGGCTCCTGGGAGATTATTTACTCTCGTTTGAACTTACAGTATGTTTAGTTTAGCATTAAGAATGTCTCAGAACCCTCCTAAACACTGTTTTGGAGTGGAATAACCATTCAGCCCATCCTGTTCTTTTTTGCGGAAGGTCTCAATCTGTGCACCAGTGGAAGCGCCACGTCCTGCGAAGAGTGTCTTCTCATCCATCCCAAGTGTGCCTGGTGTTCCAAGGAGGTAGGTGGGCACACCTTGTTTGTCTTGCGTGCTTTCTGTAATGCTGGAAGGGAGCTCTTTTCTCACCTTGCCTGTTCCTGACCCTGTCCCATGCTGGAGGGGTGGGTGAGGGCAGCGGGTGCTCCATGCCAAGCATATTTTGGGTCTATGTGACTCCAGCTTTTGGCCATCATAGGAAATAAGTCTTTGACCCCACTGGCCCCCACACACCCTCAATAGAGCAGCACTGTTCTTTCAGTCCTTCTGTCCCTTCAATTACCTTCTTGTTTTTGGTGGATGCTGGGTCCCTGCACAGGCTCTGTGTTGCAGGGAGCCTTGCTCCAAAGCTCTCTCCCTAAAAAGCACCAAGCCCTTGGCTTGTGTCCTGCTACGTGTCCATTGTTGCGTGGCCTGGTATGGCTTGGGCTCTTTGTCTGTAACAAAGATAATTCTCCTTTCTGAATCTATTGTGTCATTTTGGGGGGGTGGGGGGGTGACCTACACTGTGATTTGGACATAACACTGCCATGAGTTGCACAGCTTAACTGAGCACTTCAGAGGGAAAATACATCCTTGTGTTGATGCTGAAGCTGCTCACCTGTAATTCAGTTGCACCTCCTTGTTTGTGAGAAATTGCAAATACCTCCCCCTGCTCCCTAGGGGCTGCTCATGAGTTTAGATTTATATATATAATCCAAAATATGTCTTACCAAGTAGACTTAAAATTTCTAGAGAACAAGGTGTGCGAAAGATTTGATAATGTCTGATGCACAGAAAGCAGTTGTCTGCTTAGTGCCTGTCCTGAGTGTTTGAGAGAGAGCTATGGATGCTTACAGGTGCATGGAAAAATCCAGCCTTGCAGGCGCAGCTGCTGTGCCAGCTGCTGGGTTTGGGATGTGAGAACTCCAGAGCAGTTGATCTTGAGCCTCGCAATGGGCATGGCCAGCAGTGATGCTGTTCTGTTCCCTGCTGACCCTTATTCCTCTAGTGTGGCCATCCCTGTCCCCCCTGAGCACTGCCTTCTCCCTCCTGGTGTTGCTGATCTGAGGATGCAGGTGCTGCCCCTTTCCTGTTCCCATCCCTCCTCCTGCCAGGCCTGCCTGGGGCGGCTGCAGCTCCTCAGGGCAGAGGATGTGGTTGGGGATGGACGTGGGGCGAAGGTGGCTTCCAATCCCCCTGGTCTGGGTGGGTCTGGGGGGTACCCCAGCCCCTGGCTCTCCAGGTCGATTTCACTGGGTTTTTCGCTCGTAAGCACAGTTGCAGCTCTCCAAGGAAAACCTCGTAAAGCTACAAACACCACTCTGCCTGACAGAGTAATAGCTTTCATGGGTTGTTTTTTCCAGCAAGGCAATTGGTGTGCAGAAGGGAAAGAGTAAAGCAATACATCTTGCTTCTGAGACATCTTGTAAACAGCTGTAAGAGCTCCTCTTCCAGCCAGCTAATCCATGGTGGTGAGATTGGATCCAGCAACGCTGGCTATTAAGCTATGGGTACCCAATAGCTTGTGCTTTTTTTGTTGTTTTTTTTTTTAAACTTGGCATCAAAAGACAACTTTCTGCAAAATGCTGCTAGTGGAAATGTTTATTTGGTGGTCACTGTGACCACTAATTGTACTAATGGGACTGGCAGCCTGACTCTTATGATGCAAACAGGATAGTTACCAAAAAAATAAAATTCCTGAGTAGCATGGAGGGGCCAAGGAGGAAGATGGGTGTTTACAGGGAAGTCCTGTAATACTTCCTGACCTTTAGCCTACAGCAGCTATTTAAAAATACACAGTTTAAGGTGTTTTGTGCCAAGAGCTATGTGTTTAAAAGCTGCTGTTCCTGTTATGTTAGATGCTAAAACTTAGCAAGTTCTTACTGTAATTCTGTTGTTGGGTTTTTTCCTTTGGTGTTTTTTTCTTTTTATTTTTTAGAATGTACTGTTTGAAACGAATTATTTCTCTTTAGCTGAGATTATCAGGTGAGGTAATGAGATTTCGAAAGATACCTGGAGTTTTTCAACTTCAAAAAGTTCTAAAGTAATATTATAAACTCTATAATATCTGCTTTCTTTTCACAGTCATTTCATCACCTTAGTCCTATTCCCTCTGCCACAGCATAGTCAGGCTGTTAAATTTATTAAGTAGCTCTTAATCACTTTTCCTTCGCCTTTTCCATTAGCTGTCATTTGCCATCTATGTTGCCTGGGTGCATATATGTCCATCAAATTTTACAGCTCTGCTGCTGTTTAAATATCAGGGGTAAGATACTTCTGTGGGTTCCACAGATGGTAATTGTATTGTGGTAGAACCTCAGTCAGCTGCTTTGTGTGTTCTTTGTGCTCCCTTTGCATTTACTTTAGAGGTTTGGGAGCAAATTGGGCCAGCTTTTATCAACTTTGTAAGAAACAATAATTTTGTCAGGAAATATAGATATATAGTGGCAGTCTATCAATGCATACAGTATAATTCTATATATAATTCTGCATATTGTGTATTATTTATACAGTAAGTGTAGAGATGTCTGTTACATGTTTTATTTCTATATATGTATAATATATGCATACATATATATATATATATAAACTATACAAATTATAGTTATATATATTATTGCTCTTCCTATATATGTATACCTTCCTTATTTCCTTATATGTATTTCCTTTGGCATGGCTGCTCACTTGGTGGTACTATCATATCTGTTTGTTTGGGAGCCCTATCCCAATAGTTTCTCTGGAGGGATAAGGTTCCTTGAATTTCCATTGCCTTGAATTGTGAGGATAAGGGGATGTGTACAGATAGATCCTAGGGCAGAGCAGTCAAGGTGCTCTCACTTTATGACTGCCACCTCCTAACCAAGACAGGGTACATCACGTCCCCACGTGTGGTTTGAATTCTTTTCACTTCTGCTTGTGTTCAGCGTCTCTGTTTCCATCCAAAGGGGTGATGATGGATGAGCTGATGATGAGCTTCTGGTGTGCAGCAGCTCTAGAGCCTCCAGGGGCTGCTGAGCTAACCACAAGTCTTCGGGCCCTTGGAAATTTGGGAGCAGACATAAATTCTGTTGGCTCGTGGAAGAATACCTTGAAAGGCAGGCCTTAAAGGAGATAATTTCAGTGGCACTTAGAAGAGGAGGTGTGAATATGTGTCCTTAACCATCACCTGAGCATGCCTTGAAACAGGGAGAATTACTCTTGGGGTGATGGAGGCTGCTGCAGCCTTTCCATCCCTGCTGGAATCTGAGGAGATTCCTCAGTTTCTCCTGCAAGGTCCAGGAGAAGCTGGAAATCATGAGAAATTGCTGCCATGGTGTTGGTAAAATACTCTTGAGTGGAAACCACATGCTGGCCCGTGGGGTTGCTGTGAGTTCTGTGGCAGCCTTGTTTCTGTGGGTGGGAGAGGAGGATGCTTGCTGGATTTTTTGCAGTGCTCCTGGTTGCCCAGGCTGAGCAGGACTTGTTGGCTTTGCTGGGGAGAGCAGGGAGCTCTGGAGTGGCTTCAGTGCTGTCCTCTGAGCTGCCAGGACAGGTGTGATAGACAGGTGGGGGTTGTGATCGTGATAGGTTTACCTGGGGTGATTGCAGGGCGGGAAGCTCTTCAAAAGAGCATTTGGGAGTACCAGTATGGGGGGGCAAATTTCAACATTATGTTATTTATTTTGGTGCTTTGGGGAGCTGTGTACCACTGTGCAGAGGCTCCTCTCTTTTATTTAGTGGATGCACTGTATGTGTTCATCTATGCATTGCCTATGTGGATGCATTTATGTATGTACGTGCAAACCAGAGATACACATTAATTAAACTGAAATGTTGTTTTTGAGTAAGGGAACTGAAATTTCCCCAATGGCACCCTCTGTTTTCCAGCAGGTGCTTTTACTCCATCCTCTTCCATCTCAGAAATGTATGCGTGTAAAATCAAGGATGTTCTCAGAGGGAACGTGTAGTTTTTTTTTTTAATGGAGAAAGTAGGCATGTTTCAGACTGAATTAATGCCGAAGTGGATTGATTAAAGCAAAAAACAGTAGGAACATGCCTAGTCAGGAGTTAGATATTAGATACAGTGGGTGCTATTCTTCATTTTTGTAGCATGAACCAGTCAATTTGTCTTAAAACTGTCAAACTGATGAGCATGTAATTGTCATGCTGTTGTGTCCATTCATTCTGCCTGCTTGTGTGCGTTTGCCTTTGTGAGCTTGTTAGCACCGCGGCCGGAGCACAACGTACCCGGGGGCTGGAGCAGCCGGAGTTAGTTCCAGGGGCCAGGGGACCTTCCCCAGCCAGTGCTGCTCCATGTCAAAAAGCAATGTTTGGGGTGGTTCCTGCTTGTGTGGGGCATCTGCTGAGTTTCTTGCCCAAGCAGGCCTGCAGGCAGATGGTTGGCAGGTGTGTGGGCACACCAAGTTTTTTAACTAACACCACAGGGTGTTCTCTGCTTGGGGAAAGTTGGGGTTTGAACCAGCAGCCTGCATCTGAGCTGCTGTGGGGCTGCCTTCTGGTGTAGTTTCTCATGAGCTTTTTGGACCTGTGCAATGCCCTTTACTCCCCAGATCTCCTCAACCTTTTCCCCTTTAACTGAACCTCCAAGTGCCTCGATTTTCCCTGTCACAGAAAACCTGGCACTGGAGGTGGATGGTACCTGGTAGCCCCAGTTTTGGCTTTGGGTTTTGACCCATGGGTGCAGTGAGGGTGTTTGTTTGCAGGGTGCAGTGGCGATTGGTGGGACTCTCCCAAGGCCACTGTCACCCCCTGCTCAGTGTTACTCTGCCTGGGTAAGAAATCCAGCTGAATTAGGGGTAAGAAATCCAGCTGAAGTAGGCGTCAGTCCCCGCTCCCCTTGGGCATTTGCACCCCTGATGGTGGGTATTTTCTTCCACCTCAGGTAATACAGCTTTTCACTGAACAAGAAAATAGCTGGATTTGATTGGAGCTGTAGCTTAGCAATTGCTGTCCTGTGGCAAGTCCTCTGAGCCCATTTTAGAAGAAAATTTAAGAGAAAAAGAGTGGGTCAGGCACGGGGGACTGGAGGAGCTCAAACGTGCTGCCAGCCTAAGAGTTGTGTAGGGGCTTTCCCCGGCCTGCTGGGCTTCATTTGGAGTCTTTGGAGAAGACCTTGGGAAGGATTGGAAATACCTGATAGAAGCTGCAGTGATATGAGCAGCCCTAAACATTGTCCTATTTGGATGCTTTTCTCCAATGTTAATTACTTGAGAATAACGAAAAGTTCCAGCTGCGCTCCTGGGCTGGTTTTGTTGCTTTTTGCACAGTTGGAGTGTCCTTTGTAATAGGTGGCAGCAGAAATGAGCAGGCAGAGGTGTTCACCTGGAGCTGTGGTCTGGATAGTGGGCGAGCAGGAGAGCATCTCCCCTTGGGTGCCCTGCTGCTGGTGGATAGGCCCAGGAGAACACCTGCACCCCACCAGCTTTTTGCTGAATTCAGGTAAAACCACATCCAAGAGAAACTCCTCTCCAAGGCTGCCTGAAACGTGCGGCTCTGAAAGGCTGGGTGTTGTTTTCAGTTTTGTAAGGGATTCTGATTTTTATTTTGTCATCCTGGAGATGATTTAAATAGTCCCAGTCCTCCTATTTTGGAAGTTCATCTGTTTACACGACATGTTCCAAGAAATTTGCGTTCGCATCCATCTGATGTGCCGTCGTCGGTTTCTTGGCTGGACCCCGCTGCTGGATGCTGGAATGCAAATCTCGCATTTTTCAAATAGCGTTGGGACCTTGCAGTGAGAAAAACGCAGCTGGTTGCCTTTGTCTGTGTCCCAGGGCCCTGAATCCAAGCCTGTCCTTGAGGGACCCCTGGAGATCACCCCATGAGGATCTGTCAGGAGCCTCTCCCTCCTTGATGTCGCTCCTGTCCTCTGCCGTGCTGGAGCTTCAGCAATAAGTGAGGTTTATTCAGCCCCACACTGGTTTTGGCTGCACAGCTGAAGGAGGGGCTGGCATGGCTGCAAGCATCTTCTTCTCTGCATTATTTCGTGTCGTATTAGTGCCTCAGCCTTGGAGCTGAAGAGGGTTGTCTCTGTTGTTGTAGTGCAGAAGTAAGTAGGAATCGACTGTTGAAAATCCATTAAGTTTTGGGCATGTGACTTGTTCCCTTTGGCACTTTTGGGGAGAAAGAAAAAAAAAAAAAGGCATTCTAACAAACGGGCTCTTTGCAAAAGGCTGCATTGTGTGCCTGGCTGTTCCTGAGTGCTGCCCTGCACAAGGCTGCTTTGTGCAGCACGCACGGGGCTTGCAGCAAGGGCTGGAGCTCTGGGATGGGTGCTGGGAGACTCCTGGCCATCCTTTGGGAGTGGGCCTCGGCCAGCACCTTTCTGCCTGTGCCCAGCTGCCTGTGCTGGGCACAGACTGCATTTTAACCAGCTACCAGGAAGTCTCTCCCACCTCCCTTATTCTCCATGCAGTGCTTGTGTGGGGACGTGCAGTGTCTCGCCCAGGGAAGAGGGTGCAGGTCCCTGGAGCCACCCAGCCTGTCTTCAGCTTCACACCTTTACCTGGCTCTCTCTGGGTTGGTGGCTTTGTCCTGCTTCTCTCAGTGCCACCTCCTTGTCCTTCCCTCTGTCTTTTGCAAAGCTCCCTTGAGGAGATGCATGTGCATAAAATAATAAGGATGGCAGTGGGCTGTCCCTGCAGCAAACCAAGTGCTCTGCCTTGATCTCTCGTGGCCCAAGTCAGGGCTGGGAACAGGTGCTGCTCCTGTGGCTGGGCTGAAAACAGAGGCTCAGCCTTCTGTTTCAGTGCTCTGCGGGCAAATTCAGCACTCAAATCCTCACAGAATTTCCTTTTTTGGTCGATCCCTTTGGAAGGCTCGAGGCTCAGCGCAGGCTCCTTCCAAGTACAGTCACCACAAAGGACACCGTCTTCTCCTTGTCATCTCCTAGCTGTTAGATACCAGCACATCAAAACAAAGCCCCTGCTCTGGGATTGATGTATTCCCCTCCCTTTTTGTCCATCCTTCACCCCCCAGGATTTTGGCAGCACGAAGTCCATCACATCGCGGTGCGACTTCCTGCAGAACCTGATAGCAAATGGCTGTGCCGGAGCCATCGAGAACCCCAGCAGCAGCATCAGCGTGGTGAAGAATGTCCCTCTGAGCAGCAAGGGCTCCGGCCAGAGCCACCTGGATGTCACACAGATCACACCTCAGAAGGTCGCCTTGAATCTTCGTCCTGGTGAGTCCCCGTGGCTCTGTGGGGGAAGGGAGAAAGGGTGGCCAGGACGTGCCAAGAGTGTGTTGTAGCTCGTGGCCTTGTAATTCCCCAGAAGCAGGTGAGTGCTGGCCCCTTCCATACCTTTGAACTTTGGTGGTGCATCGCAAACAGGTTTGGGGCTGGGGCGTGTGTCTTCCGTGAGAGGACACTGCTGTTGGGCAGTCAGTCAAAGCCCACCCAAAACTGCTACCAATACTGGTCTTAACACTTGCACGTGTCTAAAAGGAACCTGCTCGGCTTAAAATTGGAATCACTGTGCGTGGAAGGAGTTAAAATAATTTTGGTTCCTCCACTAAGCTGACAGTGCATGACTCTAAACCGAGACAGCTCCTTCTATAAATTGGAAACAAACCCACATATCTGTTTTCTGTCGGTATGCAAAAGAGCCATGGGATCAAGGCAGAAGATGGAGGTTTGAACTTGTGACTCAGGCCTTGGACTGTAGCCAGGTCCCTGTTTCATTCTCCTGAGCCATCACTTTTCTTCAATCTCTTCCTTTTAATTAAAAATTAGGAGGGAACAGCTCATCTGAGCCATATGAGTATGCTTGTTATCAAAAGTTTTTGCATGGTGGGGGGAGGCTTCAGTGTGGGTTTAGAATTCTTGCAAAAATTTGGCAGCCGACATTTCTGAAGGGGGAAAAAAAAAGCTCTTTATTGCAAAGTTAAGAAGCAAATATAAAAGCTTGATTCATTATAAGCGATTGGTGTGGGTTTCTAAGGCTCACAGTTTTGCGACAGCTCTCAGGAGCATACAGAAAAGTGAAATATTGATGTTTTGCCTAAGAACAACAGGGTGCTCGTGCTATCAGTGCTCTCCCAAAGCCTACCAGTTGCTGCAGGAGTTTTTGTTTTACCTGTGTAAGTTAGAAGTCATGTTTCTCAACTAACTTCCTCAGCTGTCATCAGTCAGACCCTCAAATCTAAAAAAAATTGCTTCAAAGCCTTAAAATCAGATATCCGAGAGCAGTCACCACTGTATGTAGGTCTGCGTGCATGGCTTCTGCCACTGAATGTTGTGTTAAAAAGGGCAGCAAAAGGGAGTGGTTATTACTGCTGTTTCTTGAGGCAGTTCCTGACAGAAAGGGCTGGCTCAGCTTCCACATCTCCACCTCCTGTACATCCACCTCCCTGTGCAGTGCCTGGTGCTCAGCAAATTCCCCTGTCCCAGTCCCTGGAAGGTTTGCCCCTCCAGCGCCCATCGCTCAGATTGGCAACAGGGTGTGGGGATCCCTCTCCCCGGGGCTGCCTGGGGTCTGTGCTCTTGGAAGCCTTTCCAAGGGACCACACTCATGGCCATCCTTAGTTCTTGGTGATGGAGAAGCCCTCCAGACCTGGACTGAGCTTCAGGAATCACCGTGAGGATCCCGCCAGCAATTCTCACGCTGAGCCAATGAACTCCCCTCCCTGTGCTCCTCTTGCAGAGCATCAGAGCTGTTGCAGGAGGAGGGACAAACCTAGATTTTGAAATAGTGCCTCCCATTTTTGCTCTCTTTTTGATGGTGGGCAGCACTCCACCGTCAGGCAGATGACTTCCTAAACCCTTGTATTAGCAGCCCCAGTTTAGATTATCCATTAATCCTTGACTTTGGGAGAACGGGTTTTGAACCCAAGATAGAAAGGAGACAATGTTGATTTAATTTTGGGCATGAGGGTGTACTATTTCAAAGATGAATTCACCCGGCGGTCTGTGGCAGTGGTGATCTTTTATTCTTAGACCGCTAAGCAGAAGCAGAAGGGAGTGGATTGTCAATTGTTTGCTGTTCCCACCCAGTCTGTTTGATCTCATCATCCTGTGGCAGAAGTCACATCCCCAAATCTGTGTCCTCAGCTAAACTCCAAAGGCCTTAAATTGATGCCCTTACAGGGTAGCTTTTGGATTGAGCATTTAGTTTTTATAATATTGCTTTTTAATCTTGAGTCCAGCTATAAAGCAGTGTGTCCTAGTTAAATGCAAAATAGAAATGGTGTAAAAGGAATTTAAAAATGAATAGATGCAAGCTGTGTTGCCTATCAAGCCATAAACCTCACCAAGCAGGAATAAGCTGGATAAGCACGATTGTCGAGTTTATGTTCTTAAACTGACCAAAATCAGTTTCTTCAGTTTCTGCACTGCCTCTATGTGATGGTATCCAAGAAAAATTTCTGAATTCAGCTTTGAGTTTAAAACTTTTCAGTAAAAGCCCTAAGGAGAGGATGGTGGTGACAGTACATGAGGAAGGAGGGGGCTGGATTATCCCTAGAAGTGTGAGAGTAATACTGTCCACAGAGAATAATAAATTCTTTTGCACTTACATCTACATACATTAGCGGTATTTTCTCTGACATAATTGGTTTGTGCAGTGAGGAATGAAAGAAGAACCAGCCACAGGATCTTGTTGGTTTTGGTGCTTCTCGGGGACTAATAAATTCGTAACTATTATGAGAAGCATGTTTGATCACAGCATCCCAAATACCCTTTTTGGCAGGAAGAACAGTGTTTTGGAAATGAAAATGTTGCAAAATACAGAGGACACATCCCCTTTTCCAGTGGGAAAAATATGTAGGAATGAAAAACATGGGCAAGGGGATGAATTTTCCCAGATTTAAACACATTTTGAATGAAGATCAAGCTTGCCACCATGGATTTTTCCACTGCAATCAGTTCTAACAGATTCTGCTCTACATGAGCTGCACTCTTCTTTGTTCCCCCCCAAAATGCATGCCAGGTACAACGTGAGGCCCACCTGGAGCACCTGCTGTGCTCCCCATCTCAGCCTTCTGCTGTAAAGTCCTACTCCTGCTGGATAAGAAAGCTGGGGAGAACAAGGAGGAATATTTATGGCATGAACTTCTGCTGCCTACAGCTGGGCAATATCTACATGTGCATGTTTGCACATGGTGCCTCCTGCTGCCCTGCCTGTTCCAGGTGGGGTTGTAGCAGAAGGCAGGGAATTGCTTAAATTCTGGTGCTTTTCATGGCCAGCACGGCAGTTTTGGGATGTTGTTGCTGCTGTTTGGCTGGAAGTAAGTGGGAGCAGCTGTGCTGCTGTGCATGAGGAGAACAAAAAAACAGGGAAATGTTTTCACAATGCTAAAATATGTGAGTTTCATTTCTGGGGAAGAAGAGGGGAAGCCGCAAGTGTTTTGCAGAACCTGCCACTGTCCTGAGTTCAGCCTTGGCCATGAAGGGCTGGGAGAGGGCAGAAGTGGGAGCTTGGTTTTGAAGGGTTCCAGTTCCCTGGGGCTGAGACCCCACTGAACTGGAAAAGGGGTCAAGGAGGCAGCTGGGAGCATGGGATCTCCAAGCCAGCCTGGGTTGTGAGGTTGGGGTTTGGGGTTTTATTTAGACCCCTCCCTTAGCAAAGTGAAAGGCAAACTTTTGCCACCTGCTGTCTGGCTCCACCGAGGTCCATCTAGTGTGAAGTTGAGTGCACTTTGAAGCCACTTCAGCTTTTCTGAGGTGCAGGCATTGCCTGTGGTGGCCTTTCCTGGCACCCCTTCCCGAGGGCATCTCCAGTGAAACCAGTCTGGCAGAGAGGAAGGTCAGGGATAGGCTTTCCTCTGCTTCTCTTCACGTCTGCAGAGCCTGTGGCTCAGCCCTGTCACCTCCTTCCCTGGTGTTCAGGAGCCTTCACCTCTGCCTCAGTGCTTCTCTGGGTGGCCCTAACAACTTTCTTTTTCCGGTTCACTTCCCTTTAGCGCTGATTTCTCCAGCTCTTTTTTTGGGGGGGAGCTCGTTTTCCAAGGTGTTTCTTCTGCTTCACCTTGACTTCCCTGCACAGCTCAGAGGACATCTTGCATTCACCTCACGCTGGCTATTTTCTCCTGACCTTCTTCTTTCTCCTCTTCCACCTCGTTTTCTATTTTGTGCAGGACTTCTTGGACTGCTTCTGGTTTGCTTTGAGAATGTACCCAAGTGAGCATGGGCAGGGTCCCTGTTTCAGTAGCCCATGAAATAACCATTTCACTCTGCTTTTCTTTCCTGTTTCTAGGAAAACATCCCTGGGCTGCACACAGCCCAGGGCAGCAGTGTTTTTCATGTGTCCCTCCCTTAGATGTTCTCTCAGATGAGATGGCAAGACCCTTTCCCATACCTCCAAAGAGCTAAAACAGGGACATGCACTTTATGTATTTTTCTTGCCAGCCAGTGTACCACATAGCTTAAGAGGACCCAAAGTCAATGCCTGTTCTCCTGGTAGTCTCCTAAGGCATGTATTTGGAAAAGCTTATTCGCCTCACGCTCTTCTTTTGGAAAGTGATCTGTCTGCTCTGCAGGGCAAAAAAACGTGCGCAGTCTGGATTTTTGTGTGTGCTGGGAGTATCCTTTTCACCGTGCTCAACCCTTGTGTGCGTGCAGGTGACCAGACCTCGTTCCGAGTGCAGGTGCGGCAAGTGGAGGACTATCCCGTGGACCTCTACTACCTGATGGACCTCTCGCTGTCCATGAACGACGACCTGGATAATATCCGCAATCTGGGGACCAAGCTGGCTGAAGAGATGCGAAAGCTCACGAGCAATTTCCGTCTGGGCTTCGGCTCTTTCGTGGACAAAAACATTTCTCCTTTCTCCTACACGGCACCAAGATACCAAAACAATCCCTGCATTGGGTGAGTGGAGGGTACAGGCCCTGTGTTTGCACAGAGCCTGGCTGCAGTCTTCACTTGCCTTTTTGCTTTAAATTAGAAGCCACACTTCAGCCCTGGCTTTTGGGAATGATGATTAGCCGTGGCTGTCGCTGTGATAATTGAGCAATTCAAAATAGGACGACTTCTAATTTTGCTGTGGCTGTCGGAAGATTTCTGCATCTAGAGATGGGAAACTGTTGTATCAGGGAGCCTGAAGCTATTTTTAAGTACCTGAAAAGGATGCAGACATAGCAGGCTTTTTTTACAGGCTTTAAGGAAAAGCAGTCAGAGCCAGAAATTCCTGATTTCTGATCCCAACTCTGAGTCATGGTTTGGCATTGAGTAAATCAATTAAGCTTTTTGTCTGCATTTTACAGATAAGGAAACCAAGGCAATATAAATCCTTCTCAACAAAAGTGTTTGGAGGAACTGAGATTTGTGATGGCCATGGTGCTGATTAATGCGTTCTTGTAGAGTATTTTGAAGGTGGCAGGCAGGTTTTTTCATCTTTATTGCTGTGGAAGGGAAGCAAACTGGCAGTTGCAAAAAACACAAATGATGTGATTCACTTTGTGGTGATATCAAAGCCTTTGTCCCTTTATTTCCTTTTTTTTTTTTTTGCTTGTGTCTTTGCAAGATTCTTTTTTGTTTGCCTTTTAACCACCAAAGTGGTTATTCAGTGGATCAAGTCCATTGAATTGAGGATTGTGCCAGAGTGAAATTGGCTGTTGGGAAGGGTGTCCAGGCTCAGATGAGTTTGGGTGTTGGAATCAAAGGATGGATACAGCAGCAAGTGCCCTCCTGGGAGAGTGTCACCACTGACACCTTTGTAGCCCCCACCTTCACCTCATCCATCAGTGGGTGCTTCCTAGTCATGTAAGGGCAGCGAGGATAACACTTTTATCTGCGCCATTTGTGGATATTTACATTGTAAGATCACCTCATGCATGGACGCCAATCCCTGTGCATGCCCAAAGTATGAGAGGCAGATAAAGAGAACTTGCATCAGCTGTGAGTTTCTAGGCCAGCTTTTGGCACTGACCGAGCATTTGGCATCTCACTGCACATTGCTTGTTGACCAGACAAAAATTGTCCGTATTTTCTTTTCACCAGTTCTGTCCAGAGTGAAAAGTCAAATGGATTTTAACACGGAAAACTCTTGCTTTAAGCCATGAGGCAAAAGTGACCACACTGAGCCAGGAGGATGGCTCTGCCGCAATGGCATTGCACACCACACTCTTCATAATAGAAGAAATGGAAATTTGGCATGGCCTCTGAGGGATCCTCTCAGTCATCTCTGTCATCCTCAATCTCTGACACCCGCTCATGTTGCCCTCAGGCTGGGGACAGGCTCCAGCTGGAGGAATCTTGGAAACTTCGTTTGTCTGGTGTGTGATTTAATTGGAGTGACATGGCTTTTGCCGAGAGAAACAGAGTGAACTGTGCAGGAGGAGATGGGTGCAAAAGGAGGAGAGGATGGAACAGGACAATTCAGCAACGAGGCCCACCTGAAACTTCCGATGACCTTTTATCAGGGACACCCAGAGCTGTCACCTCAGCTTTTCCCACCATGACCAGGCTATCTGCATATTCTTTTGGCTTTACCCAGGTGGTTGCGTTTCTTTCTGTGGGTTACTTTAAGCAAGCCTAGTCTTGAGAAAACATTTAGGAAGGATTGCCCACGGCAGCTCATCTGGCAGGTGCTCCCTTCCAGTTGCTGTGTCTCCTCCTCATCCACACCAAGGGTGCTGCTCCCTGCTCCCTGCTGGAATTTCCTTCCCCAGCCTGCTCTGTGAGGGGCTCTGGCTGCTGCCACGTGTGTCACCGGTGCAGTCAGGTGGCTTCTCAGGCATGGTTTTGTTTGCAGCTATTTCTGGTGTCAAAACAAACCATTCAGCATCTAAGAAAAGCTGCAAGTAAACATGAGCTGCGGTGGGTGCTTTTTTGCCCCTGGTCCAGGCTCTCTCCTCCTCCTCCTTGCGGTGTGACTGACTTGCTGCTCTGGGTGCAGCCTTGTTTTCCTGCAGTTTGGGATCCCTTGTGTCTCCTCCATCAGCCCTGCTCCTGACTCGGCATTCTTATGGGCTAAGGGCAGAGGCTTCAGACACAGCAAAGTCCTTGCCTTGCCCTGGGTGTGAGCAGGACGCAAGTATGGGCATGGATCATGGATCAAAAGGGATGGCTCTAATTTCCAGCCAAGCCCAGGGCAGTGGGACCTGCCCCGTGGTTAGGTGTGTGTGTGGCTGTGTGGATGGAAATCCCTGCTCTGGAGTCCCCTGTGAGGGATTTAAGTTCTCAGTGATGGTAAATCTTAAATACTCCTTTGTGTAAAAAGCCTCTTGCAACTTACCCATAGTGGGTCATGTGTCAGCAGAGGCTTTTAATTGCACTCTGGGTTAAATGACTGAAGATAAGGGAGAATTAGTGCCAGACCAACTCCTTTTTAAACACGTTCCTTTTAACCCTTCCCATCCCTCTCCCCTGCACACACTCACTGATTTCCCACACCACAGGAGCTGCTCTGCTGAGCTCTCCAGGTGAGTGCCAAAACTGCCTTCTCATGGTTTGGTATGGAAATAAAAAGTTTTCCTGGTAGCCTGCCAAAGCATTTCTCTGCCTTAGGGTGCCCCTCCTACCTTTCTGCTCCGGTGGTGCCCTGGGAAGCAGAGATGGTGTTTGCTCACAATCTTGCAGGGAGAGTGGGAGGAACCGTGAGCTGATGTTGGTTATTATTGCTGGGCAGTTTCTGAGTGCCCGGTGATGTGCAGTAGGCACAGGGTGCCACGTGCTGGCAAGAAATCTGGATGACACTGAAAATCTGTATTGCAGAAGAGGGGAAAGGTAACTCTGGGCAGTGATGCCCCTGCCCTTTGACACCAGCCCACTGGTTCTGTGACATGGGACACGGCTCCCATGGCCCTCCCGGGCTGCTGGGGAGGGTGGCTCTGCCAAAACACAGCCTCTGTATCACTGGATCGCATCCTTGGCTGCAGATTCGCAGTGAAAACCACTTTGTGGGTGCTGAAACTGCAGAGCTGCGTGGCCCAGGGTGGGCTGGTGCTTGGTGTCTCCACTCACACCGTGCATGGAGAGAGATGTTCAGCCCTGGTGGGATCTCTGGGAACTCCAGCTTCTCAAAACCCCTGAGGGGAAACAGAACAATATGGGCTCTACTGTAGGGTTTTGTAAACAAATAGCCAGAAATTGAAGTGCCCAAGATATGAAGTGTTGAGAAAATATTTCAACCCTCTGAACAGAATTTTGGAGACCAACCTGGTAGAGCTGGGAGCTTCTGCAGCTCTTGGCTGCTGGTGTGGTTTCTCCCAGCTGACCACTGCTCTGTTCTTCCCACAGTTACAAGCTGTTCCCCAGCTGTGTCCCATCCTTTGGCTTCCGCCACCTCCTGTCCCTGACGGATAAAGTTGACCGTTTCAACGAAGAAGTCCGGAAACAGAAGGTTTCCCGCAACCGAGATGCTCCGGAGGGCGGCTTCGATGCCATTTTGCAGGCTGCTGTGTGCAAGGTGAGTTGCTCTGATTTCTGGGGGTTTAAAGCAAAGCCAAAGAGGAGGAGAAGGAGGAGGAGGTTTCTTCTACTCTGTTCCTGGATCGAGGCAAAGGTTCAGTTTGCCATTTCTTGGAAGTAACTACTAAATTTTTCTTGGAGCAATTGTGAAAAATGCTTTGAAAAATAGAGGCCTTTTAAAAATGTGCTTCTGTAGATGAACAGGCAAAGGCAGGAAGGTTAATGTTTTTTTTTAGTTTAAAGGGATAAAAATGGAGCTTTTGCAAATGCAAATTTAGGGCTGAGATTTCATCACACAGTTAGACTTTTGGTGCACCTGGGACGGAATCCTTTACGATTCACGTACACTTGTGTGCAGCAGCACTGAATGTCAGCTCGGTGCGTTTTTCAAGGGTGTGTCAAACACTTCCTGCAGCACTTGACCCATGTTGAGGCTTGGAGCTGGTTCGTGCTGCTCATACTTTCCCTCCTTGTGTGGGGGGTGATGATCTCACCTCTGGGTGCTGATGGCCTGCTCTCCCTCTTTGTCAGCAGAACTGGAGCAGAGTTCATTAGCTTGGTGCCATGTTAGCCATGTCCTTAGGGTTTTTGGAGATGCTTGCTTTGAAGATCTTTCTGGAACAAGTAGTTGGGTTGCCGTTTGTCTGCCGTGAATGGAAGTGTTTGCTCCATTCTGACGTGTCAGAGCTTCCCTGCTCACCCGGAGTGAGCTATTGCCCCATTGCTGCAATTTGCTTTGTGTTTGCTTCAGCCTCGCGTAGTCCTTTTGGTTGGGCATGTTTTCTCCTGGGTCTGAGCTATGGGAGCTGGGAGATAGGCATGATCTGTGGGATGCAGGCACGTGGGAAACGAGATCTTTCCTTGCCTGGGTTGGCTTCACTGTGCTTCATGGTCTTGGCAGGACTGAACCTGCCCCGTTGCATCTGATGGCACCCGGCAGTCATCTTCCCATGGATATTCTTGTTGGCACAGCTACAGTGCTGCTCCCAGTTATTGTCTGGGTATAAGGTGCTTCCCAGTTTTGGAGAGGTGGCTCCCATGGTTGGAGCAGGGATGCCTCGGGATGGTGACTCAGTTCTGCCATTCGCCATGTGGGTTTTTGCAGCCCCTTCCACCATGCTATTGCAAAACCAGGACAATATTTCCCTCTGGTGCAGCAGTGCTTCAGTGTGTAGCACAAGGGCTCATTTTTGAGGTGTGGGTGGAAGGCAGGAGGCCTGCAAGATATTTCCTTTGCATTTGTGCCAGTCTCAGACCATTGCTAAGGACCAAAATCTTTAACTGTCCTTGAATGCACAGCCTGGTCCCTTCTAAATTCAGAAAATGAATTTAGATGCTGGCACCATCTAAATTCAGGAATGAGCACCCTCTAGGAAGGGAGAGCAAAGGTGAGCATATGCACATGCATGACTCTTGGCGTGATGTGGCAGGTCATGGCAGTGAATTTCTGCAGTTGCAGCAGTTAATTAGTTACTGGAGCTTGGGTGAGGAAAAGAAAGTCCATGGGACTGGTGTGCAAGGCAGGAGAACCAACTGTGCCGTGACCTGTGCTGCCTTGGCAGTGCCTTGCTCTGGACAGAGCAGCTGCCTCTGATCACAGCCATGAGCAGCAAGACTCCATCTGTCCAGAGTTAAAAAAGCCAAAATTTCAGGGCAGCTGATTGACATTAAGGATGTTTGGTGCCATAGTCAAAATGGGAAGTTCTTGCTTAATTTCCCTTGCGGTCGCTAAGCGATGGCCCAGGCTGGTCAGCGGCCGTGGCTTGTGGCGAGGCTCAGCACCACTGAGGGGTGAGGGCTGTGGCCATCTGGGGTGGCAGTGGAGTGCGGCTTTCTGATGAGGATGCTCTTTGCATGGAGTTCTGCATCCAGTGGTGACTAATGGAGTGTCATGGGGATGCAACTCCCAGAAACAGTGAGCAGTTTTTGTTAACTCGGGAACTATTCCCCTCCACGCAAGGAGAGCAGCGTATGAGTACCTCGGTGACACTGCATCTCACTGGCATGCCCCAGCTTTTACCAGGGTAGTTATCACCTGAGAAAGTCCCCTGCCTTGGGGAGATGCAGCATGGTGACCATGAAGTGCTTTGTGTTCAGCATCACAGGGAGATCTGGCCATGGCACAGCAGAGCCTCACTGTCTCCAAGCCATGGTGTCTGAGCTTGGTCTCCTCCTCCCCTTCCAGGTGCCAGAAACAATACCTCCTGTGTTGAGCTAGGTGGTTTTAAACTGTAATGCATAGCAAGCATTTCTTCTGCATGAGCTGCCTAAGGGCTCTGTAGCACTCGAGTCATTTTTTGGCCTAGTTTTCCACCCAAGGAGTGGGGAAAGTTTGTGCAGCTAATGCAGACTAAGGAGTGGGCCCAGGGTTTGGCTCCTTTCTGAAAGATGAAGATATGGTAAATGTTATTCTGGAGGCAATGAAAGAGCCAGAGACAATAAGCCTTTATTCTGATGCTAAAATAGTAAGCCAGGAATATTAATCAGCCTTCCATAATTACATTTTCCATTTGCAGTATTTTGGGTTTTTGCCATTCTCTAAGTGCAAGCCTCATATGGCTTGGTGGTATGTCTAAGTCTCAGATCTTATATGCTAGGATGCAGTGAGGAGATAATGCTAGATTGGAAAATAAAACATCTTTTGAAATAGTTTTGATTGGTGCTTGCTAGACACTGGTACGTGGAGATAGCCAAGACATCTGGGAGACACTGAGGTGCCTCTCAGAGCAATACCAAGTGAAGGAGATTTTGGCTTTTGATCCTTAAGGCATACTTGCCTTGCACCTGTGTCTGTTTCTTGCTTCCAAAAAGGTCTGCACCTGAGCAACTGGTGAGGTTTCAGATAAATTGATGAATCCAGGGGGGGCTCCTGGCAGTTGGGTCTTGGCAGCTGAATGGATTTCATTCAGCGCCCAAAGAAAACATGTAGGTATGTATTCATGCATGGAAATACAGGCTTTGCAGCCTTTCCAATAGTATTTGGAGAGCTGTGCTGGGGCAGCCGTGGCAGTTTTGCCAGCCAGTGTTGGCTGTATGGAGTGAGAAGCTGGTTTTTCAGGGTACAGAAGGCAATTGCAGCTGATCACAGGAGTAGGGGTGAGATCCACAGCCCTGTGGAAACATTCTACTCTGCTTTGGGTCCAGTCCCACCCGTGCTTTCAAAATCCTTTATATCCCGTAAGGATCAAAGACCAGATGAGGGGGCAGGCATCAGTGCAGGCTTTTTGTTCAACAATTCCAGTCCAATAAAAATACATGAAATTCTCCTTGGTTGTTTGCTTTAAGCAGAGCAGAGTGCTGCTCTGGGTTTCTCAGTGGAAACTGCATGCTGAAGAGCTGGATTTTCCAGCACCTGGAAGCTGCTGGCAGGGGCAGTGTGAGATGCTCCTTGGCATGCCAGCCTCCTTGGGGGGCTTTTTTCATAGGTCTACAGCTTTTTTGCTGTGCCATCAGCACTGGCTCGGCCAGCCCATCCGAGACACCATGGTTCAATGCTCTGAGGCATCAAATGCTTTCAGTGCCTGGATATTGACCCTGAAACCGTGGGTGCTCATTGCTTTTTGGAAGTGATCTCCTGAACTGAGCAGCCACAGCAGTTTTGATGGTGTTGATGTGGGAAATTGTGTTGGAGGCATGGAGAGTTTGTCTGCAAAGGAATGCTTAACCTGTGATTTAGAGGTGCGCTCAGCAGGCAGGTGACCAGCCCCAGCACCCCTGAAGTGCCTTTGTAACTGCTGCTTGAATGCAGCTCCTTTTCTTTGTGTGCAGCACATTTCTAAGGAAATGAAACTCATATTAATCCTTCTAATCTCTTTGGGAGTTCCTTGGCCTTAATCATTTAAAAAGAAATCAGCTTTGAATACTCAGAGAAAAGTGAACTGGATGGGCTTCTGTCCGGTGGCTGAGTAGACCGAAAACTGCCTCGTGCAGTATTAGAGCTGTAATCACTTTTGGGTTGAGTTCTTAAGAAGTTACATTTTGGCATGAAGTTTTAGCTTTTTGTCCAGTGGGGTAACTTCAGTGGAATGAATCCTGCTTCTCAGAGCAAAAAAAGTCTTCACTGCTTCCTGAGCTGGACTGTAATGTGCTGGTGCATGGTAAAGGAGGTGTGTTGCCAGAGATTCCTTCCTATGGCCTTATATGCATCGTGTGGGTCTTTAAAATGTCATTAAAGAAAAAAACCCTTCTGAAATAGGGAGGAAAAAGGTGTCTACTCTGGAATAGTGTCCCTGAAGCAAGAGTTATATTTATTGGAAAGATCATCAGGCTTTGGGCTATGACTCACATTTGGAGGCGAAAATTGCGCTGGCAGACGTGACTCTGCACCCTTGTGCCTGCTCTGCCCTCCTGCCCTGCCCATGCCAGTGCTTTCCGTAGGAAAGGCCAACGCCTTCTGTAAACAGGGCAGAGCTTGGGCTTTGCTAAATGAGCTGAGCAGCAGCTCTGGAGGAGCTGTGTATCTCCATCTGCACTGTGTTCCCGTCAGTAACCTGCGAGCTTTTCCCTGGTGCCTTCCCAAAGGATTTGTGTGATGGAGCTCTGAGCCAGGGTCTGGAGGGAGAGGGTGCTGGGGGTGTGTGGGCAGGGAAGGCGTGGGGCTGTGTCTTTGCTGGCAGACAAGGCAGAGTGGCCAGCCCCAGGGGAAGCTCGGGCAGTGGGGTTTTCTGGCTCCAGTCTGTGCCATGGCAGGATTTCCCTGCCATGGTCAGCAGCAGGACCCCGGCCCACCCAGCTTGGCAATGACCTGGCAGCAGGGTTTGCTGCAACACTGTGGTTTGCAAAAATTTCCTTTGGGCACCTCTTTCCTTCCACTTCCACTACAACAGAGTGATTCAGTGTGCTTTTACAGGCACAGATCTGCTTCTCGGGCTGGTGGAAACTTGGAAACCTGGGGAAGCTCCATGGGAGCGAAATGTTTGTGATCTAAATTTTACCCCTTTACTTGAAAAAAATCTGTCCTTTCATCTCTCTTCATACAAAGACAGTGATAATGACTGTTCCTGGCACAGAGGGACCAAGGAGGGTGCAGAGGACACCTCATGAGCTGTGCTTGACACCTCGGTGCTTTTGTAGGGATCTGTACAGCATGTCTTGAGGAGTTCCTCAGAGCAGAGCTGTGCAGGGTGGCTGTGTGGGATTAGTGCCAGCACCAATGCCAAGTCCTTGCTGTGCTCTGGCTGTGGTGCAGGGGAGATGGAGCTGTTTGGAGCATGAGTAGAGGTACTCAGTGAAATGGCAGAGGATGGAGGCACCATGGCTTCCAGGAGATGTGTGCAGAAGGGGATCAGGGCACAGTGCCTGGGCATGAATGGGGGTGCACCAAAGCCAGTCCCCTCGGACAGGGACCTCACTTTGTCCATCCCAGCTCAGAACAGCCTTTATGAGCAGGCAGTCATGACAATGCTGAGCAGGGATATTGCAGCTCTTGCTTTTGCCTTGGCTGCTCCACAGAGCTGAGGAAACAAGGTCAGATTAAATGCGTGTGGAGGAAGTTGGCAGGTCGCCTTTGGCTATAACAGCAGCTGAAATTCTTGCTCTTGGATCTGGGTAGAGAAGGTCTGGTGGACAGTCCACATACCTCCTCATGCCTTTCAAAGTGAGCGTGTTGGAAGGAGATGCTGGATGGGCTCCTGACATTTTGTTTTCTTACCGGGGATGGGTGGACAGGAGCATGGTGCTCTGCTAATTACTGCTAATGGGTGTGCTGCTGGCCGGGCACGTGGCTGGGGCCATGTGCAGGATGAGGGCTGAAGTGTGGGCTTGGCAGGGCACGCTGGCTGTCTCACAGGGTTTGCTTGCTCCCAGGAGAAGATCGGCTGGCGTAAGGAGGCGTCTCACCTGCTGGTGTTCACCACGGACGACGTGCCCCACATCGCCCTGGATGGCAAGCTGGGGGGGCTGGTGCAGCCCCACGATGGCCAGTGCCACCTGAATGAAGCCAACGAGTACAGCGCGTCCAGCCAGCTGGTGAGCGGGACACGGGGCCAGCCCTCGGGGACCTCGGGGGTTGGTGGGGCTCTCTGGAGACCAGCCAGCCCCTGCTCCAGCAGCTTTTGGGAAATGCAGTGCCTGGTTTCACCCAGCTTCTGCAATTTGCAAATAAAATTTGCTGTTCCTTTTAGTCATTTCCCCTCAGTGAATGCTTCTGTGATGTTCAAGAACGAGTTAGTGACTTAGTGAGTTCCTTCAGGGCTCATTGCAAGGGAGGGGAAAGTATCTTCATGTCCTGAAGAGCATTAGATTTTGCCTGCAAAGCATAGAGGGAACACAGAATATGTCATCCCTTTTCCAAAATGTCCAGAGGGCTGTCTGCCCCCTCCTTGAGGAGGCTGTATCTACTTTGATGTGGCTACACTAGCAAGTACAACAGAATGCTCCTCTTACTCACAGCCTTTGAGCACAACACCAACATAAATCTTGGTAACAAACAGACAACCTAGCCCTTTTTAAAAATTTAACTCAGTGGAGGAAACTTCTGGGATGAATGAGCACTTGCCTGCCCCACCTCATTATCACATCCTTCTGCAGAATGGTGCTTTATTCAGCAGATCACAGACACTAATTATGATTTTCGTTCTCGAATGTCACCCTGTAAGGGGAGGGGAATCTATGTAAAGCCAGAAGCTGGGCTCTGCAGTGGAGCAGTGGCTCTCCCCTGTAAGGGAGCACAGTCCCCAGACTGATGTGGCATTAATGCTGGGAAGCTGGTATGGGGATGCTGCCTTGGTGTTTCCATGTTTGAATCTCAGAGAATCTCAGTCAGCCCTCCAGTCTGCAAGTCAATGAGGTGTTTTTTTCCAGGGACAGCACTTCAGAAGCGGGCGGGAGTTTTAAACTCAGGCTGGATCTTGAAACTGAGCCCTGGTTCCTTATTTTGTTGCTGGAGCAGTATCTCCCTGCCATCCCCTCTGCCTGAGAAATCTGCAGAATTAAAGAGCTTGTTGTAATCTCTTTATGGTCCCAGTGTGCAGAAAGAGCAGGCAGTGGATGTTTCTGCTTTGGGAGAAAAAAAAATATACAATTCCACTTTCTGCCGTTCTAGATCTCACTGTCTCACACCCCTTGAGGTAGCAGCCATTAAGCACTTGTAAAGTAGAAAAGGGAAAGAAATAAACCCAGTGTTTGGGTGTTGCTGTGGCTAATGGTGTTGTCAGTCATGTATTCTAGTGAAGAGTGCAGTAGAAATATTTAACAGATTCCTGCTATTTCAGTTGGGGTTATGCTGGTACATCAGGGACTTCGTCCCACAACAAAACACGCCATGTGTCTGGAATGAATTTTGCTGTTGGGAAGAGAGGAGCAGTGAAATTAGTCTTTGTTTCTATGTTACCCACCAGTCTTTCTGCCCTTTTTTTCTCCGCTAGGATTATCCTTCCCTGGCACTTCTTGGGGAGAAACTTGCTGAAAACAACATCCACCTGATTTTTGCTGTTACAAAAAGTCATTACATGCTGTACAAGGTAAGTGCTGCTGAGTTGCCTGGGCTGGGGGGGGAGATTGAAATGCCTCTTGAGGCTCTGGGGAGTGGAGGCAGCTGCAGACGTGTGTGTGCAGTGGTGAACACGTGTGTGCAGTGGTAAGGGTGCATGCATGTGGCCACAGGCTGCCCTTTGCAGGCAGGCAAGGCTCAGCCCTGCTAGTCCTTCCAGCAAAAAGCACTAAAGCTGCTTAGGGCAAACAGATATATATGTGTTAGTGAGCATGTGAAGACCTAAAATAGACTCCATGTTAATCTGGATGTTCGGCTGGCTGCCAGCGTGCAGCGTGCCAGAGAGCAGGAACCTGCTCGGCCCATTCTGCAGTGACTTAATCCCATTACCTAATCATGCACAGAGTTTCTGCCCAGCTGTGTTTTTCCATCACGGAGTCCAGGGCCCTGACGTGCCACACACAATTTGAACTCTCCTGCCATTCTCGCTCTCCCATCCGAAAGGAAAATTGACCCAAGGCACAAGGACCAACCTGTGTCCAGAGCTGTCCCGCGGGGTTTGGCTCCTGTGTGGATTCAGGGGTGGTGCTTCAGGCGGGGTTGCTTTTGGAAACCTCTGCCGAGGCCCTCGAGGCTCCAGCAGGAGCAACAAGCAGCGTGTTGCTATGGTCGGGATGCTGCTGTTCGCCCGTGGGGAGTGGGAGGGCTGAGCTTGTTCTCCACCCCCTCCCCTGGGGATGCTCGGGCAGTGAGTTTAGCCGGGACAGCCGCCCCTCCCTCCCTGCAGTGCCAGCTTTCCCCAGTGCACTGCGGCTGGGTCTTGCCCCCTCCAGGAGCAGAGCCAGCTCTGTTTGTCCCTGTCCCGTGGCCATGAGCTTTGTTTAATATTTGACATGCCTCATTAGCAATGTTTACTTTCGAAAGCTTCACGTTAGTGGGAGCCAAACCATACCGTGCACACCGCTGGGTGATGGGGCAGTGTGTGTGGCCTGTGTCCCTGGCATGGGGTCGGTCCCTCCTCACCCTCTGCTTTCCTCTCTGCACCTCAACATTTTGATTTGTTTTCTTCTATTGTTGTTTTTTGTTGTTTTTTTATTTAAGAACTTTACTACTTTGATTCCTGGAACAACAGTGGAGATTTTGCACAAAGATTCCAAGAATATCATTGAGCTGATCGTCAAAGCCTACAACGTAAGTGCATTTTAATACCGCAGCTGCTGAAGTGAGCCAGCTTGGCCAGCTCACCTCCCACCAGTGAGCTCCACCCGTCTTGGAGGACCTCCCTCCCCAGTCCTCTCCACACTGCTGGAGCTGGGATGTGCACCCTGGGGAGGGAAACAAGGTGTGTGAGGAGGAGAAGGAGTGTGGGGATACCCAAGAGAGCCTGTGGGACAGCAGAAATTTCACCTCATGTGTCTCATGTGCAGTTACCCACAAAACACAACCTCCATCTAAAACAGTTCTATCTCAGACCACCCTACCAGTAGGTAAAGTAGATTATTTTGATTATTTCTTTGTTATCTGATGTTCAGAAGCCTCCCAAGGATGGGCCCAGATCCACATAAGGTCACATCCTTGCACTGCTCTCTGTGCAGCCCAAATTGGCCTTCAGCACCCTGTGAGCGTCACCATGCTCCCAAAGCAGCCCTGCCTGTGTGGCATTGCCAGGGCAGCCTGCCCTGCCACCATGAGGAGGACAGCAAGGGACCTGGAGCTGTACTGCTGACCTGATGTTGTCCACCTCCATGGAGATCAGGGGAGCAGATCAATTAGAAGAGCTAAATTGCACCTTCATTGGATAGTTAGTGTCAACACCTGTGTCAGCTCTTCTGTTGACTTCTCCCCGAATTCTTACGGATCGGGTCTCCATGATCCTGCAAGGATATGGCTGAGTTTTGGGTATGGAGGTCTGACCCTATAACAGGTCAGCCCCCACGTTGGGTTGTTCCTGCATGGGACCCGTGGACACAGCTTTCAATGCCTGCAAGCTCTGCTTGGTACTATGCTTATCAGTGCAAGGAGTCAGGAAGGACTTCTTTGGAGGCAATTACGCATCCAGAGTCCAGGCAGGACTGTGCTGTGCTTTGCATGACCTGTAAAGTTCTTCTTTCCTCCCCCCAGCTCCTGCAGTTAAAGCAGCATTTGGTTATGCCCTTGGGAAGAGTGTTTCCCAAAGCCTCGCCTCTGAGGAAGGCAATGAGCAGCTAGTGAGGCTCAGGCGATACTGCTAATCAAAAGCCCAGTTGTCCCACTTGTCCATTTGAGGAAGGAGGGTCTTGTGGCTGAGATGTTTGGCTGGGGAGAAAGAAATGAATGTTTACTCCACGTTGACTTTGCATGTGGTCTCAGTGCCATCACATGGAAACCTCCGTTTGCCTTGGTTTTGCAGCTGTAAGGTGCATCCATGCATCCATTTCACCACCTCTCAAACATTTGCAGACCAATGCAAGCACATGGAAACCATTGGGAATCCTGTGGCTGCACCACCATTCCC
The DNA here is from genome assembly GCA_013397895.1 of Origma solitaria. Classification (NCBI taxonomy): domain Eukaryota; kingdom Metazoa; phylum Chordata; class Aves; order Passeriformes; family Acanthizidae; genus Origma; species Origma solitaria. The sequence goes on from VZRL01007039.1 coordinate 52,930, forward strand.
TCCTTCTCTCTGTTTGGGATCTTTCCAGCACAGCTGGCTGGAACCCGCTTGGGTGCTTAGACCAAGGTGCCCCATGGAATGAGCTCTGTGGGATGATGGACTGCTGACACTGGGGTTAGTTTCTTGCCTGCTCAGCTGGGTGGTGGCAGATGGGAAATTATTCCTTTCTTTCCTCCATGGTGCCACGGTCAGCCCAGGGCCGCCAGAAACCTGGCACGCGCCCAGCCCGTCTCCTCTTGGTAGCTTTGTTTCTTCCCTGAAATGACAGAGGAAATTCTTGCTGAGGGAGAAGGCTAAAATTCTGTTTCCCGAGTGGGAGTGAACCTTTTTTTATTCCTTATGTAAAGGAAAGTCTGAGCCTGGAGAAATCTTTCACCTGCAACAGGACTGTTCTCTCCTGTGGGGTGGCAGTGGCTGATGTTCTGGGCCTGGGCTCCGTCCGTCCCTCTCAGTGTTTTGTCCATCTCTGGTCCTCTCTCATCTGTTCCCTCTACAGATGCACACATCAGACTCACTCAGGGCTTACATTACCCTCAGGATCCCTTTTTCCCATCTCTTTATCTTCCATCTCCCTTTTCTTCCTGCCCAGCATGCTCTCCCCTCTCCCTCATCCCACCAGCTGTGAAGCAAAAGAGACGATGGACTGCTTTCTCCCTGCCCTTCCCCCAAATCTCAACATATCTGGGAGATGAAAAAGCTCATGGCAAGCTGTGCCCAGACACAGGGCTGGGTTTGGACCGGAGAGAGCAAATGGGATGCTGGTTTAAGAAGCACTTTCCTAAACCAAATCCAGGCAGGTCTTGGATGTTTTTCGTGTTGCAAACACCTGTTGCCCTCTGTGGTGGCCGTGGCGTTGTCAGAAAACACTGCTGTGTAACAGTGCCAAGGGGCTGATAATAATGGAATTGCTTTTAGGGTAACAGCATGACTATATAGGGCTAATAAGAGAACTTGGCATCTGTGTAGGAGCCACAGGAAGAGCCCATGCAAGCTCATACTGAGGCCTGGCCTGATGTCCTGTTTTCTGCCACGCCCCAGATGAGATGGGGGAGAAGACAGGAGAGCATATCAGTGTGGCAGCTGATTTCTACAGGATGATTTGGGGCAGAGCAGAATCCTTAGGTTTATTGGCACACAGTGTTCAGCCCAGAGGCAGTGGATGCTCTGTATGGTCCTAGTTGCTCCCCCATGAACAGCTTCTCTGTTACAGTAGAGAGATGGGAAATCATTCCTTTCTTTCCTCAAGGACTGTTTAGATTCACCCAGCCAAAACTCATTTCTTTCCTGTCCATTTCTAAAAGTGTTGTCTCTTTGCTGGCGTGTGAACCCTGCTTTTGTCATCACATGTACCGGCAAGAGGTCTGAATTAGCACTTTTCCTTAATCTGGCCTCCTTGGTGAGGGCTGGGGACAGGAGAAGAGGGATGGAGCTGGAAGCTGGCTTTGGATAATAAGCGTATTTGTACAAAAAGCTCCATTTTGAAAAACTTTGTCATTTTTGGACACCGCTGGTATAAAAATCAGTTCCAGCCATTGGAAGAATTAAACAAAACAATGTCATTCCGAATTAATATTTATAAACCTCATTTTGTTGTGACTTAAAATGTCTGTGTATGCAGCAGGGCAGAGAGATGAGAAGCAGAAGAAAGGGGATAGAAACACACCAAAACCTCACAGATGGAAAACGCTTTGAAAAGTTTTTCAAAGAAAGAGATTTTTCTTTTTTTTTTTTTTTTTCCCCATGGTGCTGTTTCCAGCTGACACTTACAAAAGGGTGCTTTTTGTTCAGCTTTTTCTTCTAAGAGGGAGAATACATTTTTCTAACCAGTTGGGCGAAATGAAGAAAGCAGGACAGAGTTAGTGCAGTTTCACACCTTCTCTGTGCTGTGCAGCAGACATTGTAGGACAGCTGCCAGTGGAGAATCAGGCTTTGCACTTTTCTCAGGAGCTGGTTTATGGGGAGGAGGAGGTGCAGGTGTGCACTCAGAGCTCTGACCTCCAACTCAGAGATATTCCATTCGTGGTGGAGAATGTTTTCTTCTTTTTCGTGTGCATCCATAGGTTTTCAGTACTGGCTACAGTGCCCATCACACCCACCCTAGAGGTCATAAACCACCTGCAGGGGTGGTAGGCAGCTCCCTGAGAATCTGGTTGTGCTCGTCAGAAATCTTCTGGGCTGGTTAAGTCAAACTCAAATGTCAATGTGTGTGCCGAGGTGATTTTTTTCCATGTAGGTGCAGAGAGATGTCCTACCCGCCCTCTGAAAACACCAGGAGAAGAGACAAGCGGAAGAAACCCATCTGTCTTTTGGAGCTTGATGGTTTGCTTTCCCATTGTGTTTCTAGAGCATTCGGTCCAAGGTGGAGCTCACAGTCTGGGACAGCCCTGAGGACATTGGCTTGACCTTCACTGCCACCTGCCAGGATGGGTTGTCCTATCCCGGGCTCAGGAAGTGTGGGGATCTCAAAATCGGAGATACGGTGAGTCTGCCTTTCAATCTGTTCCCTGGAGACGCTGTTTAACCCACTTCCCTCCGTTGATGAGTGCTCCTGGGCAATAAAATACAGTTTTGCTCATTGTCCTCTGCTTTCCTCATGCCATGATGATAAAGAAACCCACAGAGAGTGGCTCTGCTAGAAGTAGTTCTGGGTGGTGTAGGTCAGTCCAAGGTGAGCTGTGAGGAAAGAGGGAAAGAGGTATCTTGTCTGCAGCAGTTAGCTAAAGGTCCTGATCAGACAGCAGGATGCAATAGTCAAAAATGGGGGTTTTTTTTCTATAATCTCAGATACTCACATCACCCTCTCATCTCTGAAATTCCATGGGCAGCAGCCCTCCTCTCCTGTGTTCAGTTCCTGGGGTTATTGGATGGCAGCACAGACTGAAATAAATGTTAACATGGTATACTCCATCCTGGCTTTTTAAAAAGCAACAAAGTGAAGCTTTGCTTGTTTAAATTGAGTACTAATGCAGATAAATGGCTTGCTGGGCTGCAGGACTAGGGTGGGAGGGCTCAGGCCAGTGGGGAACCTCCTCCCTTTCTCCAGACTTCTGCTGTCTGAGGCCGTGGGTGTGGGTTTGTTAGCAGCCTGATTGCCTTATTTGAGAAGAGTGACTCTGCAAACATACCAGAGCTCTCAGTGCTCTGGCATATAAAAATAGTTCGAAAGATTCAACAGTAGCTGTAGTTTTACCCCACCAAATAAGGATCATGTGAGGTGTTAGAAAGGGAGGAGGCCCTGCTTTTTTGACGCAATTTACTGGGTCTTGGGTAGGTGGGTGAAAGCAATCCCTGTAGCTCCTTGTTTCTGAACCCCCAAGGAAGCAGAGTGGATCTGGTGGTTGATCCTGGGCTCCCAATTTGGCAGGAGCAGGGGGATTGCTCCAGCTGCTGCAGCTTGTGCCATAAAGGATCTGGCAGTGAGTGCAGCAGGGAGCTGGCACTGGCACCACTCCTGTTTTAGGGGCACCCTGAGTGTCGAGGTGCCACGGGATCGTGGGGGTCGTGTTCCTCCACCCCCTCTTTCCAGCTGCTTTCTGCCCCATTGCTTCCATGTGGCTCAAGATCTGACTCCTGCTAAGAAAGTTTCCCCAAAGAGGATAATGCTGGCACTGGACCGTAATCTGGCAGGGTTTAGTCCTGGGGCTGTGGGTGTCAGCGGGAGAAAGGGAGCAGGATTACCCTGATCCCCTTAGCTTGCTTTCTGATCTCCTTCTCCTCTGTAATTTGAGCTTCCATCCTAATTGCATCAGGCCTGGGCAATGGGAGGGGGTCAAGGGAGGTTTCCTGGGGGTGCAGCTCTCCTACTGCTGTGCCTTTGTGTGCACATCACCCCTTGACATGTGGGACAGTGAAGGCAGTGAGAGCTTGAAGTGACCCTCAAATGTCCCCAGAGAGAAAGCATTCCTTCCTGAGGCCTAGGAAAGGGTCTCATTTCCTTGGAATAAGGTTAATCCTCCTTGCTAACTGGCAGCTCTGGGCAGTGCTGCCCAGCCCTAACAAAGAGTAGGATTAAATTGGGGGCCAAGCAAGCAAGCAAAGTATGGTCTTGGTTTTCTCAAGGAGAAAATCCCTGACACTGGATTATAGCAACATAAAACGAGTAGGGGTGTGATGTATAACCATTTAATGATGTGTATAACCCTTCTGAAGCCAGGCTTGATAGAAGCATCCATTAGAAATGGCCTGTGAGCAGCATGCCAAAAGCTTGGGGCTGTGGGGCTGATACACATGTCCACATGCAAATCAGGAGTCCCATAAAACCTTCTAAATCCATGGTCTTGTAGCACCTCGGGCCCTTGCGCTGTACTGGTTAGATCTTTGATAGTGCTTGTTTTTATGGAGTTTTGTATTTTTAATAGCATGAAAACTGTGCTATGCTAGAGTTTTGCCCTGTTTCTTTAAAGGGAATAGGCAGGTTCCTTTCCACTTCACAGAAATGGTCCCTAAGGGGAAAAATTGCTGTGAATGGCTGACAAGAGAGAGTTTTAAAGTGCTAGTGGTGCCAAACCCCTCATGGGACTGGCAGACATTGGTGCATTGAGCTAGACGTGCAATTGTTTGGGGTTTTTTTGCACACCTGGGATGAAGCTCTGACACACTGAGCTGGGCCCCATTCCATGCAACTGCCCCATGGATTTTCCTTAGGATTTCCTCTTCCCTCCTGGGGGAACACCCTAGGGAGCCGCGTTGGGGCCGTGCCCGTCACCTCACACCTCCACCTGCCCTCCAGGTGTCCTTCGAGGTGGCCGTGGAGGCGCGGAGCTGCCCCGCCGAGGACACGTCGCACACGTTCACCATCAAGCCCGCCGGCTTTCGGGACACGCTGGAGGTGGCCGTGACCTACAGCTGCCTGTGCGGCTGCACCGGCCACGCCGCGCCCGCCAGCGGCAAGTGCAGCGGCAACGGCACCTACGCGTGCGGGCTGTGCGAGTGTGACCCCGGCTACCTGGGGGCTCGCTGCGAGTGCCAGGAGGGTGCCAGCGGGGAGCTGCACCACGCGCTGTGCCGCGAGGCCGAGGGCAAGCCCCTGTGCAGCGGCAGGGGCGAGTGCAGCTGCAACCAGTGCCTCTGCTACGAGAGTGAGTTCGGCAACATCTACGGGCCCTTCTGCGAGTGCGACGACTTCTCCTGCGCCAGGTACAAGGGAGTCCTCTGCTCAGGTAGGAGCCTCTCCTCGCTGCACTGTGGCACTGGGGGAACCTCTTGCGATGGGCGAGGCTGCTGGGCTGTGTGTCTGCCCCAGCTGCCCCAATCTGCGCTGTTTCTGGAGGACTCTGTGCTCCCTTTCTTTTCATTATGGGGAAAAGGAGGGGGAGGTTTAAGGGCATCTGCAGTAAAGAGCAAAAATTGCATTATCCCCATCAGAACTGGGTTTCCAGCACTGGAGCGAAAGGCTCTCTCCCTGCAGGGTTGGCTGCTGCCTAGGTCCCACGGAGATGAGCAGAGGCTTGGCTTTGGTATTGTTATTTTGACGTAACTATGCACATCTCTTGCGCATTGATGCGTTTCCTTCGGAAAGAGCAAACCAGCGCAGGCTTGAATCCTCTGAGGCTTTGTGGTGTTTTTGTAGGTTGGATTTTTCCTACGTGTGCCATCCTTCTCTGCCTAGGCAGAAACAGTCTTCTTTTAAAGACGAAATATTTGGTGTAATCCCGCGGCATGTCACAGGTGAAAGGAAAGGTTGTGTTTCAGGCTGTTACTTACTAGAGAAAAGCTGTATTAAAGATTCCTAAAGCTATTTTATATATGGATTTTTCTTCCCACTGGGAAAACAAGTCATTCACTGGGAAAGTTGTAACCAGTCAGCTTTGCTTAAACAAAGGTGGAGGAGTTATTTAGCTGTGTTTGCTAAAATGGTTTTAAAACCTCACCAGTCCAAGGTCAGATAATTTACCTTGAACCTAATTGCCTGGATTAGCCCTTGGACATAATTCCCTCAGCTGAATCAGGTCAAAGGGTTATTCCTTAAAATTTACTTGCTTTCAAGCAAGTAAAATATTCCCGTAGCTGAAAACCTTGGACAAAAATTCCAAACAAGTGTAGGCTCCGAAAAAATAGTTACTTTTTATGTTTTCTCCAGGGAAGTGGTGTTTTTTTCCGCCGCTGTTTGTCTTGCCCTGCGTGTTTTGGAGCTGAGCAGTAAGCCTTGGTTGCAAGTTTCTGGCTGTTTGAGGCGATTGTTAGGTGGATAGAGGATGTTTGTGTTAATTTTCCTGTAGCCCGGCTAGTGATTTTGTCCCTGCTGGAGATGAGGCAGGCGATGCCCTGGGTTTGGAATTGCCCTGGAGCTCCGTGCTGCAGAATTCCAGAGTTCCAGGCCAGTTCCACCCTGACAGTGACCACCCAGAGGTCTGTGGGGCTCTCCCCGCTGATGCAGGAGCGGAAAGAGGGGTGAGCAAGCAGGAAAAAGGTGTTTGAAAGTAGATGGAGGAAAGATTAAACTCAACTGTGAAGTAATTAGGAGCAGTTCTGCCTGGGGGTTCTCCAGAGGACCACATTGCTTTGATAGCATCATCCCACCCTAAAGGAGTGTATTTAATTATTTAAGCATGACAGTGATGCTATAAAGAGAGGTTGGAGGTTACTGGTGTAGGAATTGCTTCAAGAGAAGGACACACCTCTGCTCAAATTTTCTTTTCAGCAGGAGGGCGAGAGCTCTGCTGCTCCACAGGAAAGCAAGTTACGTATCTTCTGTTGCACCTGCTTGTTTCTGTCCCTGAGGAGGGCGTCTGGTGCTGGGAAGAGCAGCATAACTGATTTGGGATTTGCCAAAGTTTTTTAAAGTAATTTAGAAGTCCTTTTTATAGCTATGAAAGAAAACAAAGGGTAGGCTGAGGCCAAGCAGGCTCTTTGCTAGAGGGATGGGATGGAGTCTGGCACAGCTGCGTGGGGTGGTTCTCCCTTTGCCTCCTGGTTTGTTGGTTTTTTCTTTTTTCTTTTTTTTTTCTTAAATTCCAGCAGTTATGATCTGAGTTGTAGCAAGCACTGTGCCACTGGCATAACATTTCGAGGTGGTTTTGTCAGGCCAAGAGGTTTGAGATTTATCAGCCCACCACAAGTTTCTATGCTTGCACAGCAGGGCTGTGCCGAAAGCTGCCCCTAACAATCAGCCCTCTGCTACACAAACATCCCTGGGGGCTGCCAGCAGGAAAAGCTCTCTCCCCCCTTACAAGTGGGGCCTTCTTAAAAAAGACCGGGTGTTGAGCTCAGCCTAAACATCTGCCCACCAGCATGTGTAGACCTGGCAGCCAGAAGAGTTTGGGTGATGCCTTGGGAGCAGGTTGATTCCCAGGGCAGGTTGATTCCCAGGGCAGGTTGATTCCCAGGGCAGGTTGATTCCCAGGGCCGGTTGATTCCTGGGGCGGTTGCTGTGGTGGCTGGTTGCTGTTTTTGTTCCTGCTAGGGAGCGAAATGACACCCTGCTCTCACTCTGTCTTTCCTGGGCACAATGTCTGTCCCTGGAAGGCTCTGACATCCCTGTGCCCATCACTCTCACAGGCTGAATCCCGCTGCGGGGGGCGACCAACAGGTTTCAGCTAATGCTCAAAGCAAAAAGCAGTGTGTAGGGAGCTGCTGTTCTGCTGCAGATTATTGTCTCTGTCCTTGCTTGGGAGTTTCTTGGCTTGGACCCATGAGGGGAACTCATCACTGATGTCAAGGGTTTTATTTACAGTCTTTGAATCCTCTGGCTGCATAGATAGCAGTTAATGCCTTTCAGTGCATTTCTGGTGCCTGGCTTCTATTTTGAGCAGGGCTTTCAGCCCAGTGGAGCCCAGCCTCAGGTTTAGCACACAGGCTGTGGTGTGCCCCATCAAATGCACTTACACCTGCCCCAGCTGTTGGACAAGATCATCCCATGAACCTCTGGGTGCCCATCCCGGACAGGGCTGGTGAGAAAACAGCCAGTCCAGCCTGAGCTGACTTTGGGGGAGCACCAGGAGGAAAGAACAGTTTTCTGAGCTGAGAAGTAAAAATCCACTCAGGCAAACTGCTCTGCACCTACGTGGCTGTGGTTTGTGGCATGCCTCAGCTCAGAGGCTTCATGAGCTCGTTGCCAACCAGCTCGGGCATTTCTTCCTTTTATGATCTCTAGCAAAACTGTCCCCATCACTGCCATGGCACAAGGGTGGGTGGCATGTTATGCTCAGGCATCCTGTATCGCCAGCAAAAGCCACAGTGGGGTTGGAATACTCTGAAATGAACTTGTTTATTGGTATTTAGTCCTTTGGCCAGGAAAAAAACATTTTCATTCCTGGGTCCATTTGTAAATATTGACACCTCATTTTGTCAGCATTTGAGAGGAGAGATGCCTGCGGACAGTGCTGCCTGTGACTCCAGTCCTTTTGTAGTCCGCCCCATGAACTGGAGAAGCAGATTTTGGGTGGGAGATAACCTAAAGAAGCAGCAGGAATTTAATTCCTATTAGATTTAATGTACCTGTTAGGTTTAGCGTTCCTCCTGCATCTGTGAGGCAAGTGGGAAAAGGAGTAATTTATAATACGGAGTAAATGTTGATTGAAGTTGCATCCAGCTCCTAGTCAATGTCACTTGGTCACTAATAAGTGGCATTTGTTCTGCTGCTCCCCAAGTCCAGTTACCAGCTCCAGAGCAGCTGCTTCAAACCATTAATCCAGCTTCTGGAAGGGCCGTAGGGGACGGCTTGCACAAGTGTTCTCCTCTTCCAGAAGAAATGCAGCTGAGTTATCTGCAGCACTGCTCTCTGACAAAGCAGGCAGTTGCTTCCCAAACCCTAAAATGCTTTACTCCCTGTTTTTCTTCGGATGGAGAGGCTGCCTTTTTGCATTGAGATCTTCGGCACATCAGTCTGTCCCCTCTGCTCTGAAATGTGTGTCTGTGGGAGCGGGGCTGAAAGCCCTCCTGCCTGCAGCTGGGCTGGGGAAGGCGCAGCTGGCTGCACAGCCCGCAGGCTTCTGAACTGCTTGGCTGCGTGCCAGGCAGTTTGACAAAGGAGGAGACATCTCTGCCCTAATTGCATTCCTGAAGGTCCCATAAAACTAGGTGGCAGGAGGGAGGAGAGGCCCCAGAAAGGGCATCACACATTTGCCTCTAATGAAGAGAGACTGGCTCACTGGAGGCCAAGCTTCATTAGCTTCAGTTGCTCCAGACCTGTTTTTTCTGGGAGGGGGGACACAGAGTAATATGGTGTCATATGGGTCTCTAAAGAAATTTCCCCTTAGCCACTAGCACTGTTCCCCAGCTCCCTGTGAGGGTGTCATTTGTGTGCTCTTCCGCCCAGGACTCTGGTTGTGCACAGGCACAACACTAATTACAGAAGAGCACTCGTCAAACTGCAGCCATTCCTCCCCTAAAAACACAAAAGATCTCATCCCAAAAATCCATACTGCCTGAGCAACACTGCAGCCACTGATGGTGGTGCAGCTTTGGGGGATCAGGTCTTTTGTGGTCTCTCTTCTTTCTCTTTTTTTTTAGAATTATACAAAATATCAGATTTATAAACACTTTTTCATCTGTAAATGGTAAATTAAGCCAGTCAACACCTCTCTAGCTTGTAAGCAGCTGTGGGCATTCTGAACTGGTTAGGGTGACTAAAAGTCGTGGCTGGCTAAAGCACAGCACGATGGTGATGCCTCGGAGCACCGGAGCTGGTCTGGCCTCCCTTGCTGGCACAGGGCTTCCAGTGACACGGAAAACTCAGGTCAGCAGTAAAGCATCGGGTGTCAAATCTGCAAGTACATGCAAGTGCCAGAGTCACTTCTGAGATGGGATGTGGGATGAGACAGCTCATTGAAAATCCGGGGTTTATTTTGCAGAGAATGGCCAAGCTGACGTGTGGTGCAACTCCAGCTGCCCTGCAGAAACCACTTCAAAAACTGCTGAGTTCATTCAAGTCCTCAGTATTTACTTCTGAATGCTTCCTCTCTTGATTTTAGTAAATGGGGAAGCTCAGGGAGGTTTTAGCCTCTACTATGGCCCAAGGAGATAAGGCTTTCTTGTTTGTTTGTTTGTTTTAATGCAGCCTCAAGTTTGAAATCTCACTCGTGCTTTTGCAATTTGTTTTTGCTGTTCCCTGTCCGTAACGCATTTGGCAGCACTGTGTTTGAGGGGATCCAGTGGGATGAAGGCTCAGTGCCAGTGCCACAGTTCCTGGCCCTGCATTAGAGCCCCACGCTTTGAGAGTAGCATTTGGGTTTGATTCCCCTGGGTTTGATTCCCCTTGGTACCTCCACCCTGGGGTTTTAGATGGCCTTTGTTACTGTAAAAATCACTGTGCCCACGGACACATCTTGTGAAAATAGACTTTCTTCCATATGTACTTCTGTAGTTACTATTCACCTACCCAGTGGTGAATAAAACTACGGTCCTGGATGGTAATAATAAGTGTCTCGTGAATGGAGGATGGTGGTGTGCACCTGAAAGCTCAAATGTGAGAATAAAGGTGATGCACACCTTTCAGACACACATCAGCATTTTTTTTTTGGTCTTAATTCTCTTCATTCCTAATGCCTAAACTTTTACCAGAAGCCGCTGCTAAAAAAAAAAACAAAACTGGTAGCGTTTGATTTATTAACCTCTGAGGTGCAGGTGATGGTTGAGTGTGGTTTGGGGAGGAAGGAGAGCTTTTTTGTGCCCATTGTTTGTGGCTGTGCTGCGGGTGGGTGGCTTTTAGCAAATGTACTCCCTGCCACAAGGGAAGAGGGTGGCCTGTGGCAGAAAGAGGAGAGGGAACATCTGCAATGTTTCCTTTCAAGTCACGTCAAGTCTTCTTATCTGTAGGTTTTTCTGAGCACTGCCTAGTAAAAGAGGACCTGAAGGACCGAGACAAAAGGACCATATAAATATGGAAGTTAAAAATAATCCTCTGGCTGTTGCTAAGTGCTAGTGCAGCTGTGAGCCAGGCAGCTGCGGGGAGATGCAGCTCAGTCTCTGGAGCAGCTGCCCTGCAGGTCAATCCCTCTCTGCCTCCCGTGTGGGAGGAGGATGGGGAGCACAGAGCCACCAGCATATTTGAGGCTTATTTTGGTGACAGAGAATGCAGTGTCAGCTCGGGTCACTGTGCTGTAACCTCACAGTATGAGCTGCTCTGTGAGTAGTCGCAGTCATTAGCAGCAGGTTGGGGCTCAGGGGCCAGTGGCTGCAGGTGCTGCCAGGCTGCAGGGCATGGGAGGGTGGTTTGGGGTGAGCAGAACCGAGTGAAGTCCTCTGACACAAAACCCTATATCGTTAGGGTGTTGCAGCACCACGAATGTCCCTTTTCCCACCACAGAGCAGGGTAGGGGACAGGGAGCTGAAAATAGGCTGAGTCTGGGCTAGAAGACACAGCAGTGTTTATGTTGTCACTCTGTGTGGGGCAGAGGGTGCCCCTCGCTCCTCAGCAGCCCCCAAAGCTGGTTTCAGGCACCTTGGGGGCTCTTGCCTGCAGTGCCACTGCACAGCCCAGGGCACCTCACGGCCAGAACAAACAGCAAGGAGATGGCACTGCTGGAGCATCTCTCTTTTATGATGTGATCAAGACTCAGACTGCATGTTTATCCTAGAGCTTCCTAAAAACCTTTCTCCTTGCTACGTTCCCATTTGGCCTTTGTTTTTATCACCTGCAGGAGCTGCTCAGCCATAGGTCCTGTCCTGAGGTGTCTGCGTGCCAGAGAATAAATGGATAAAATAAAATAGTCCCCCTGAATAAGAAGGCAAAATAAACCTTTGACATAGCAGTGAGGAGCTGAGGCCAGAGCACCTGTGCCTGGTGTCACTACTGGGTGGGCATCCCCCTCCACCTGTGAAACACTTTGGCTCCAGTAAGAACAGACTACAACCATTTAATAAGAAACAAATCAAATGGGGCACCTCTGTTGTCCTCTTCCTTTTCTGGGGTTAAACTGCAAAGCTGGGCATGTTCTGTTTAACTCTCATCACGTGGATTGGTGTAAAGAAATGGAGGGTTTAGGTCAGCTCCATATATTCCCATCCAGTAGGTCAGCCTAGAAAAAATGCAAGATTCAGGTGTGCTGGAGCCGGCAGGGCTGAGGACTGTGGTGGGGAAGAGCAGTCAGCTGAATCCACCTTCATCCAGCTTGGACTGATGCCACTCTTGCCCTGCTTACAAGCTCCCTGCAGATGCTATTTGGCTGTGTGTCCTGTGTCATTTGGCTGCATGACATCTAACTCCCAAATCAGGAAAAACGCCTTTTTTTCTTTTTTTTAAAATATCTGTTTCTATAAACCAGATCTTGTCTGATGCCAGCTGTTGAGCTGTTGGTATTCCTGCATTCCTGCTCGCCCTCCTGCAGAGCATGGAGCTGCCATGCTGTTGCAACATTTTTGGAGCAGCAGAATGTGTTTGCTCAAGCAATAATTTAGAATGCATTTCCACAGGTGGGGAAGGAACTCTGGAGGCACCTGCTGCTCTGACACATGTGGGATGTTGGCTTTTAGGCCTTGTTCTGGTGACAAGAGCTGTTGTCTGAGCCCTGGGGTCATCCCGGGCTGCTTCCTGTGGTGCCTTGGGTCTGGCCGTGCTTTGCCAGGCGGCAGTGAGCTCTGAGAGGAGCACTTGAAACCTCTCAGCCTTTAGTGTGGAGTGTCATTGAGAAAGTCTGCTCTTCACACAGCGTGAAGAGGAGCAGAAACTACAGGGAGATGTCTGGGACATGCTTATCTGCTGTGGGCAGCCTGTGCTGCTCTGTGCTGGCATTGGACCCTGCACCAGGGTGGCACCTGCTTGATGGGGAGCAGGGACATCCAGCCCTGAGCTCCCAGATCATTTGAAAGGCTGGAGGGAGATTCCACCGTTGAGTTGTGTGAGCGGCTGGCTGGCAGTAGCATTCCTGTGTAGCAGTGTTTGATTTTTCCTTGTAGTCAAAGGGTTCCTGAGCATCAGGCAGGACCAGATTCAGCAGGGTGTCCCACGGTGTTCTGGGCGTGCTCATCTCCAGGAGCTGTGGCTCATAGTCCCAGTGCAGAGAGGGGCTGAGAGCCACATGGGAGGTGTTTGCATTCCAAATTTCATTTTCATGAAGTCAGGCACACAGATCCTCAGTGGCCTTTTGGAGGAGCATGGGTCTGACTCAGTGTATGTGTTTATTCTCATCTCCAGTGTTTGGGAGGCTCCTGAAACCACTTCCTCCCAAGGCATTATTTGCATCCTTCCCCAATCTCTCTCTTCTTCTTCTTCCTCTCTGAATTTATTTTTTCCTCTTTAACCTGGTTTCTCTTCTCTTTTCAATTTACTACTGAGTCATGTGGCGCTGTCCTCCAGGAGCATGTGCCTCCCCATCCTGCTCTGTGCCTGTTCAGAAGGCTGAAGATCCCAGAGTTTAAATGGCCTCTGGGCTGGGACAAACAGCATGGGGTGACCCTTGTCTGCTGGCTGTGACCTGTGAAAGCATGTCCAGTGGTCAGTGAAAATGCCTGGTTCCCCCTCTGATTGCACTGCTAACCACTCCAGGGCTGTGCCGCAGGTCAGAGGTGGCTGCAGGTCAGTGCAGGTGGATGGCTCTGTGCTAAAATGCTCTGTGCTCCATGGATATGCTGCTCTAGATTTCTTTCACACCGATTCAATGCAGTATTTGGTATTACAGCACCAGGCATTAGCATTACATTGTTGCCTGGTAAATATTACTGATTATAGAGGGGTTGGACTCCATGGTCCTTATGGGTCCCTTCCAACTCGAGATATTTGATGCTCTCTCCATGGATTTCTCACAGGAACATGAATGATGGTTCCATTTGTGTTTGTGCTCAGTGCTGTGTTTATTCCTCACGTTCCTTGGTGCTCCTGGCAGCGGGCAGTAGCCTGCCCCACCTTGCTCACGCCAAGGGTTTGCGTTGGCTTTTCACTGGAACAGCAACTGAGTTGGACAATCTCTCCCTAGTGTACCGAGTACTGCTCTCCCAGAGTCTCTATTCCTGGCACGAAAGGGCAAAGCTGCCCCTTTTTACCCCTCCTTTCTCCCTGCCCAGGCTCTCATTGCTGTCCAAGCCTTGCAGCTCTCCCCAAATCTGGCAGCAGCTCCTTGAGGGCCAACCCACACAGAGCGCTGCTGTTCCTGCCTCTTTTCACTGCGGTTTCTCCTTGTCCCTGAGCGGACCTTTAGCAAGTGTTAATGCATGCTAATGAGGCATTAAATGCCCGGGCAGAATTAAAGAATACAGAAGTGACGTCTTTGACATCTTTATGGGAGCCAGAGCTCCGTCCTTGGGGCTCTGCTCTTAAAGTGGCACAGCCTGGGGGTTGCAACTGGAGGTGTCATTGAAGGTTCATGCATGTACTCAAACCCCTGTCCTGTGCAGCTGCCCCTCCCAGGGCCAGGAGCCCTGCAGAAAGCTCCAAAAAAGCCCCCAACTCAGAAAATAAAGCTCATGGCTTACTCACTCCCCAAAGAGAGAAGAGGGTCTTAGAACAAACTCACTTTAAATGCTCTACTGGCTGGCATCGCGCGGAGTTCGGTATCTGAATTTGGTCTGTCTGGTGATAGTTATTGACAGAAATGCACATTTGGAAATGGATGTTGTATTTGAGGTTTAAAGGCAGATGAGAGCCGCAGACCAGCAGGTGAGTGAAATTTTGGGTCTCTGCATTTCATGTTGACATGCACTGACAATCTGTGAATTGTGCTCAGTTTGGCTTAAAAAATCAAGCCTAATTAATTGACCTGAAGGGGAAGTGCAGCACAGCCTGCATGTTCATTCTTTCTCCTTTTTTTTTTTTTTTGGTGTCTTATTTTGAGCAATATTCTGACTTTTTCCAGGTACTTTGTGAAGGGAGAAATCTATTCCAAAACCATGGACCTTTGATGAACTTGCACCAAACTGTGTGTTTGCATCCAAACACAGAACTGGGCAAGGCTCCCACAGCACTGCACTTTGCAGAGGAAGGATCTCTCTCTGCTCCAGAGCCCACTCCTATCAATAAGGCCCAGTTGAAAGGACATTCAACCCACTTGGGCTTCAGCAGGATGGGAATTAAACTGCTTTTTATTTGAGGGATGGACCTGAACCCTAGAATGTGGCCCTGGAGTTTAGGGATTTGGGATCATGCAGCTTTGTTTTTGGAGCTAAGTTTTATTTTAAGAACATATCTGGAGGTTTTTTTGGGTGGTAGGAGCTGGTAGGAGTCTGCTCAGGCATCAGAGTGGGAGGATGAAGCTTGTCCTTCCTCCAGGCACCGTGTGTTGGTAGAAGGGCCGCAGCACTATAGCTTTGCTCAAGCCCTTTCTATGCCTTTCGGACACTGCGTGGTTGCCATATGTCCCCTTCCAAATCTTCCAGAGCCTTCACTGTGACTAAAGCTGGAGGTGAAGTGCAGATTTGTGTAAGCAGAGAGGGGCCTGGATGTGTGTGAGTGGAGCAGAAGCTCCTGGCTCTGGACCCATGGTTGGTGTTACCTGGGCAGAGTTGGAAAAACCAAGTGGAAAATTTTTTTGTCAAGCAGTTTTATTTGTTGGGCTTTTTTTGGGGAGAAAGTAAACAATTTGAGAGATCTGCATAGAGGGGGCTTTCATCTGTGAGGGGCTGGAGAGAGGAGCACTGCTGTGGGAGAGGTGCTGGTGTGTCCCATGGCACACAATAAACACCTGCATGTGAAGTGGTGGAGGTTGATAGGAAAGGACAGTGACCCTTTTGGAGTTAGAGATGTGGAGGGAGACACAGTAGGGGCAAAAACTCCACAGGATCCACACACACGCCCCTTCTGATCTGGCTTAAGGAATAATATGAATTGTGAGAAGTTCCTGCAGTGCCTTCCGTGTCAGGTCCTTAAGGTGTGGCAAAGCCAAGGATGAGCATGTGCCCAGAGCGGTGGGATGGTTTTTGGGGGCTCAAAGGAAACCAGCACATCATCCCAACTGCCCCTACTCTGGGTGAAGCTCTGTGCCTCTGTGAGGATCTGGCCACAGCCCTTGTCCCATGGCTCTCCCTGCATCGGTAACGGAGTTGGCAGTGGGATCTAAAAGCTCCAATTCCCCGCTCTGGGTCTCCATCCAAAAGGCCACATGTGGCGGGCTGGGCTGAGGGGCTAATGTGAGTAGAAGTCAAGAGATTTGTGGAGTGCTGAGCTTACTTGGGGGAAAAAAAAAAAAAAAGGAAGGCTTTATTTTAAGAAATGCAGCTTTAGATCTCTTTCAGGAAATGACTTCTCACTGCCCATTTTGGCTTTCTGATGGATCATCAGCTGTACCTCGTGGTTGTGTTTCAGCTCCACTTCTTTAGCCATGAGAAGGAAAATGAGGAAAGGCTGGCCAGGGCTGCCACAGGAAATCTGCCTTCCCCGGATTGCTTTCAACTGTCTTCATGAGACAGCAGTTTCCAAAACCATGTCTTCCTGCCCAGTTCTCACTGAACCCAGAAATTTCCAAGTGAGTGAGAAACTCGCAGGACGAAGGTGTTTTTTGTGATGGCCATGCTGCACTGTGGGGGATGCTTGCAGTAATGTCCAGCTGGTGATGGGGCTTGTGGTACCCATGGCTGAATTAGCAGCTCGAGCCTGCATTTATTTCTTTGCCTTTGGTTTCATTTCTCTGCTTCTCCAGTGCTATTTTTGATGATTGATGAGCTCAGCCAGTGCTGGGACTGAAATCTTGGTCAAACCCATGTGCTTCAGGATATAAATATCCCCTGCAATGGGAAGATGCACTCATCCCCAGTGTCTGGCGTAAATAACATCCAGAAAAGCACTATTTACTTATTACTAACCTCTTGGTGTTTATTTTGCTGCTTCAGTATTGCGTTGTGGATAAATGAGTGTGGGCAAGCTCTCTCCTGGTGTGAGCAGAGGCAGTTGGATGAGGTTCAGGTTACAGAGAAACCTTGGATCCCTGACATTTGTCTGTCTGTGTTCATGCAGCAGCACAAGGATCTTGTTATGCTCAGCGGGCTCCAGGGCTTGGGGATGCTCCTGCCAACCTGCCACCCTTGTTTTCCCAGCCGGGCTGGCATGACCCAGGGGGTGGATCCCAAACCCATCCCTGCTGTTTGAAATTTCCCGAGCTGTCCCCGAGTCCCTGCGGGTGCTGACCATCTGGCAGTGCCGTGGGCCTGAGCTGTGCCCTGGGCAGGCTGCCTGCCCTTGCCTGGCCTGGCCTCTTGATGTGCAGTGCTGGCTGCTTTGAGCCATGGAGACAAATTAGTAGGGAAATCAGTGATTTATTTGCCTAAGCAGGCGCTGTGTCTTACCCTAGCCCTTTCCCAAATGAAAAGCCCCATGTTTTCCAAGTGTTCAAAGCCTTTTCTGCTGCCCTTCTTCCTCCCACTCAAAATGTGCTGTTCAGAGAGGCTCTCCCCCAGGCACTGAGCACTTTTGCTGAGAGATTGGCTGGTGTGGTATGAAACTGATGCTCAAAGCAGTGCCCTGTGTTGGTAGGTTTTGACTTCTCTCGTAAGCAGATGTTTTTGATGCATCCGCCCCTCAGGAGTACAAAGCGTGGCTTCTGCACTGGGGCTCTCTGGGTGATGGCACAGCAGGCAGGGCTTGTTAAAGGGATGGCCCTAGAGAATCTGGAAATTGCTTGCTGTAACTTATTCCTCTTAGTTCTTTTTCCTGTTTTTTTTTCTGTTTCAAACTGCTTGTTCAAATAACAAAAAATGACAAAAGCATAGCCTTTTGGAGGTCCTGACCCAAGTCTGGATGTGAGCAGGGAGGCACAAAAATAAGTGGCTTGATTTAATGGAAACAAAATACGGTATGATCTTTCTCTTCCTGAGTGCTCAGAAACCACTGAACTGGCTTAAAAATCATAAGGATTTGTTTTTCTTATGTGTTAAGCGCATCAGTTTAATGCTCTAGAAGATGGGGAAAAAAGGAGTGTTGGAGGAGCCTTGTTTTCAAACCTTTTCTACCTCTCCATAAAAGCTGGGATCACATTTTTTTCTTTCAAAAGAAAGCTGGTATTTTTTGCCTAACTTTGTGGTCCCCAGAAGTAGGAGGCTTTATGGAAACCATGTTCTACCAAAAGCCCTAGTGGCAGAGCCTCTAATGCGTCGAGTTTCAGACCTCTTGGTCTGATTCCTAACAGGCAGACAGTTATCATGGAGGGCAGCGGGGCTGTCCTGCTGAGCAGGGTCACAGCCTGCTGTCAGGAAGCCTGGGATGAAATCAGGGTCAGAGGCTGGAAGCTTCTGCCAGAAGCTGCTGTCCTGATTCGGGATTGACCCTGCCTGGGGAGCAGAGCAAGGAGAACAGTGCTGGTGTGGGGCTGCCGAGCGGGGTTTGTGTGGTGCCAGGCTGAGGGCAGGGAGGGTTTGGCCTGGGGCTGCCATCCTGGAGGGCAGCTGGGGACAGAGGCAGAGGAGGCTGGGGTGACAGGAGGACGGCTGGATGTCCTGCCAAAAGCTGCCTGAGTGACAGTGAGATGTGCAGCCCAGCCAGGGCACAGCAGTGGCATGGGGATGTGTTCTGGGGTGGGGAGAGAGATGGAAGCGCCAGCTGGGTGTGAGTCCCAGCCCACCCTGGTTGTCCCTGGGCAGGAAGGTGTCTCCGAGCAGCAGTGCGCCCCATGGCTCCTGCCCTGATGGATCCCAGACTAGTCAAGCTCAGTCTGGGGACAGCTCTCCCCCCACAGAAGCATTGCTTTCCTCTGCACACCCTCCCAGCAGCCTCCCTGACATGTGTTTTGTGTTAGCCCCCCTACGGTCAAGAGCTGGCTGGAAAGTATGTTATCAAATTCAGAGGGAGCATTTCATTTCCTAGTTAGATCCGGATCTTTTAAACTTCTAAGCTTGTCTCATTTCAAGGATGGGAACAGAAGAAAACATCTCTTATTATGTTTGGAGAACATAATTAATGTGTTTTGGCTTCACAAACCAGCTTTAACAGAGAATGTGCAAACTCAAAGGGTTCAAGGGGGTTAAAATCCAGGGTGATGTCCTGTACCACAGGACTGCTGCTGGTGCAGAGGTGTCTTGGAACACACTCTCCTTGAGGACACATTTCCAGGGAAATGAAACTGGGAAGTGAAACCGGGTTCATCATGGGCACAGTGGTGGAAGGCTTCCTGCAGGCGTGATGGCACTGAGACTGCTCAGCCACATCAGCACTGCGTGTGACCGTGGGAAAGCTGGGGCTGGGGGCAGGGACACACTGTGCTGCAAAATGTGAGTGCTGGGTCACACTGCAAACCACAGCTCTGGCTCACTGTCACCAAAAGTCTCTCTGCCACTTTGCCTCGAGGCTCCTCTCAGGCTGTGTCCCAAGCGACAGGATGGAGTGGATTCCCATCTCCGGTGCTCCAGGTGGATGCTGAGAAGTGGGACGACTCTTGTTGTGCTTGTATGAAAAACAAATCTTTCCCATTCCCTGAGTTCCTCCAGGCTGTGTGGGAGATGGATGGCACCAGGAGTGTAGCTCATGGCACTTGCAGGAGCAGCCACTCTGTCAAGCTGATGGAGCAGTGAAAATTGTGACATCTTTGCCAGTAAAGGTCAAGATGGAAATTCCTGCTCTTGGCACCTTACCATGATGAGCTTCAGCCAGTGACTTCTTGAATACTGAGCCAGTGGGGCCGAGGCAGGAAACACATGTCAACGTGTTTTGACATTTTAAGCTCACACCCCACACTTAGTCACCCTCATATGGAATGGCTTTTTCTTCATCCCCTTCAACAAACAAAACCACATCCTTTAAGATGCTGTTTCTTAAGTTTTCCAATCACAGTGGTTTAATAGGATGCATTATTTGAAAATGGCCATTTCCCTTTCCTAGGAAAGTCATTCCAGGCTCCATCTCCAGCCTGCCAGGGGCTGGAAGGGATGTACAGTCGTTCTAGCCTCCTATGACCTAGCTCTGATGCCTTTAAAAACGGAACCATTTTGTGGTCCAGAGACAGATTTCCTTTGGAGTCATATCTTGTGCTGCATTCTGTGGTGTCCTAGGAAAACTGAGGGGGTGATATGAATGCCATCAGCTTGCTTCTCTTGGCCCTCTCAGTTCAAATTCAAGCCTGAGCAGATTTACTAATTGCCAGCTGCTTTTGGATTCCTTAAATTAGTGCCATTTAAGAAAACCATAGTTTATAGCTAATTTGGACACATGCATTGCCATGGAAGCACCAAACCTGCTGTGTGTGAGAGCCCAATCAACTTGAATTAATTGTGAATAAAACCCAGACACCCCATTTGATTTGCTTGTGAGATGGTGGTCCTGGGAGTCCCCACTCTGCAGCTATGCCCAAACAGCAGCAGTTGTGGATGTGGCTGAGCCCATGGGCTCGAACCCAGAGCTTTCTGTCTGGGGAAAGGGCAAGGCTGTCACTCTGAAGGCAAGCAGAGGAAGGGATTTTAATCTCCATCAGATGTAGGCAGTGAAGGAGGTCACCTCTAGAGATCTTGTAAACATAATCTTTTTTGTCCAGTAATGTTTGAATATGCAGGCTGGATCCAAAGCAAACGATGGAAGTGCAAAAGAGGCTGTAGAAGGACAGCTTGTGATGTGCTGGGACATTTGAGATGCCTAGGAAAACAGAAGGTGCTCCCATGACTTTTGGCAAGGGATACAGCTTGGCAAACCACAGCCTCTGGTAATCTTGGCGTGATGGGAGAGGCAGGGAGATCGGCGAGTTTGTGTCGATGACAGGAACATGTATATAATTCATCATGTCTGGGGCGCTCGAGGCTGTTTCCAGTGGAAAAGCTGAGCTATAATTAGGTTGCTGATGAGCCTCATAGACAAACCCTTCAGCTCTGTAAACTACGCCTGCAAAGGCATCCCTTCTCCTAGGGACTGACCAAGGAGGAATTTGAGGAGTCTCCAGCTGATGGATGTGTCTCTGAAACCAGCAGCTCAGTGCACAGCCACTCCACTTATTGTCACTGACAGCCTGGGAGCCTGCTGACTCTCTCAGCCCTTCACTAAACCCTGTAGCCTCAAGGGGATGCTTCAGGAGAGGAGAGCCCTTACTGCATTGGTTTCTTCATCCATCTCTGCTGTGAGCTGCCCTGAGCTACTCCCTGGAGGGCTGAGCTGGTCCCAGCAACCTTCATGGCTCTGGCTGGAACACAGAGGTCTTGTTTGGACACAGGAAATGTGCTTTTGATGCCATTTTTTTTCAAGGTTTTGAGAGAACTTCTGAACTAAAACTCTTAAGAAGAAAGGGAAGGGAATACTTTATGAAGTGAAAATAATTTATGAAAACCTGCTAGGCTTTTTGCTGCTAAACCCTGGGCTCAAAACCAGCAAGGAAGCACTGTTTCATTCCCATCTTAATATCTCTCGATGTAGACAGAGAAAGAAGAGATTATTTAATACAAAACTAGGAAGGGGGAGGTGCCCATTTGTCTTGAGTGACTATAGAGGGAAGCTGGATGAACAATGAGTAGGTATTTTTTGCTGCTAAATGTAGATATTAATTTGGTATTTAGGTGTTTCCCATCAGCATCTGTTTGTTGCTCTGCCAGGTAAGGTCTCTCTGGCAGCTCTTCCTGCTGGGCAGCACAGTCCCCATCAGTGGCCCTGAGTGCTGCTGACCCCTGTCCCTGCTGTCACCTTCAGGTCACGGGGAGTGTCACTGCGGGGAGTGCAAGTGCCACGCCGGCTACATCGGGGACAACTGCAACTGCTCCACGGAGATGGACAGCTGTGTTTCCAGCGATGGGCAGATGTGCAGTGGCAGGGGTGCCTGCGTCTGCGGCAAGTGTCAGTGCACCGAGCCCGGCGCCTTCGGAGAGACCTGTGAGAAGTGTCCCACTTGCCCAGGTGTCTGTAGCACTAAAAGGTACTCAGCAGCAGTTCAGGAGGGATTTCTTGCTGGCGGGATGGGCAGCTCTTTGGTTCCTGGGAGGCTTTTCAGCTAGGGAATTACTCCTGCTCTGTTAAATATGTGATCAGCCCCAGGCAGGCCTGCTGCTGTGAGAAGCCCATGCTAAGCAACTGCTGCCTAAGTCCTCATGGACATTCATGTCCCTGTTCATTTCCAGTGCTGTCCCACTGTGCAGGAGGGGCTGGCAGCCCCAGTTTTGCTGCACTCTGAGCTGCTGATGTCTGGGTCCAGAAAGCTGTGAGCTGCAGAGGAGGGGAGGACTGGAATCACTGCCCCTGCCTCAAAGCGATGGAGATGCCCCAGACTAGCACAGAGCAGCAGGGCTGCCTGCCTTGATCTCAGGCAGGATGGATTTTGCAGTAGCTGACATGCAGCTCCTGACATCCAAAGCTCAGACAGACCCCAAACCTACCAAGGTGTTCTGCACCTTCATCAAATCCACCCCTAGAAAAAATCCATCCTTGCACTGGGATGCTTGGGCCTGAAGCTGCTCCTTCCTCGTGGTGCAGCCTTCAGACTGACACCCAGGGAGTCGCTTTCCAAGGGCTGAATCCCTATGTTCATGGTTTCTGATTCGTGCCTGATCTTCCCCTCTGTGTGTGTTCCTGCAGGGATTGTATTGAATGCAAGCTGTTTAACTCAGGAAGACTGGCTGATAACCAAACCTGCCAAAAGCACTGCAAGGATGAGATCATCACCACTGTGGATGTTCTTGGTGAGTTGGCAGCAGCAGGACTGCAGGTGGTGGGAGGCAGGGACTGTGGCATTGAACTCTTAACCAGACTAAGACATACCTGTAAAGAAAGCTTCAGGGAACTCCTGATAGAAATGTAAATGGGAGATAACTCTTATTTACAAATGTATGTGTGTAGGTAGTGTGCTTGTGTTTATATGTGGTATATGTGATGCTGTCTCTGGGCTATAATCCATATTGAAGTAAAAAACTCTTTGATTTTAAATAATGTCTTACTGCATCTAACCACTGCTGCCAGTGCAGGGAGCAAAGAGAGTGGGATGAGGTCACATGAGACAGATGAAATGAGTCGTGAGAGAGTGCAAAAGGACAAAGTATCACCAAAAAAAAGGCATTTTCTAATCTTCTGAGGTTTCATCTTGGAAAAAGTGAGCTTGTAAGAGAAAGCAAAACTCTTTTGAAAACAATGAGTTCTGCTTTGGTGGAACTGACTGCTGCAAGTCCTCCTGGCAATCTCCTGCCCTTTGTGTCCTCTTCTAGAGGTCACCCCACATGTGTATCTCTCAGCAGGTGACTTTTGCCCTCTTCTTTCCAAGATCCATTCTGGGAGTCCCTGGTTGCTATTGAGGGGAGTAGGGGAGATCCAAACTTGTGACAGATTTAATCACAGTCCTGACCTTGGCCTTAGCAATATCCCTTGGACGGAGGGATGTAGATCAAGCAGGGATAAATTACTGTCTGCATCTGGCATTTCCTCCTCTTCCCATAGTTTATAGAGGTGGGAGTGCCATACCTTGCTCAGCCTTTCGCTCCCTTCCTCCTAAGCTGCCTCCAGGTGATGTTTTTCCCATTGACTCCTCTCACATCCACTGTCCAGCTTTTAAATTATGACCAGTGGAGTTTCCTACCCTTCCCTTTGGGACACTTGCTCTCGTTCTCTGCATTCACGCTGCAGTTTAGCAGGGAGTGCACCTGCATCGTCACACTGCGAGATGTTTGGAAGTTCAAAACACACAAAGCTCCGTTCTAATTCCTGGCTAGCGAGTAAATATTGGGAATCAAAGCTCATCCCACCTGCCTGGTTAATGTACTGTTCCAGAGCCAGCTTTTGTTCTGACTGCTCCCTGGAAGGTGATGCTGGGCTGTGGTTTGTCAGCCCCCTGCATGGCTTTCAAAGGAAAAAACAGCCAGATTTCAGCTTTAAGACATTTTTGGGAATTATGCTTATGATCCTGTTGAACTATTGCAGTCAGATTGTACATAGTGCTGAACTCTTGGGAGCTCCAGACACTCTGTGGCTTGGAGATCTGGGCTGCTAGAGAAACAAGTAAAGGAAAATACTGCTAAAGAAAGTTCTTGTGGACTGTGGACTTCTTCACAGGCAGGCTTGACCAAATCCTGGTTTTCCGGTGCTTTTGTATAATTTAACGTATATTACAAGCCCCTGCTGAGAGGCCGAATGCTGATACATGTCACAGAATACATAGGTCTGTATTGTCCTGGCAGAAGAGGATGGGATCTTCTTAAATATCGAATTGCAATGAGCACAGCCTGGAACATCCCAAGTGCCTTTTGAGTCTGGGTACGGAGCAGCCAGTGCTTCAAAGATTTGTAGAGCAGAGGCATCTATCATTGGATTGACGAGTCTCGTGGGAGGCTTGTGTGACTTGCTTTGGACTCTGCAGGGTCTGCTTTGGTTCTGCAGTATTATATTTGCATTCCTGACAGTTCCAGAGTGGAGCTTTCAACATGAGAGGAGCAGGAGAGGTCCAGCTCTGAGCTGAACCTGGCAACAGCGCACATCAGTGGATCTGAAAGCTCAAAGGGGCCCTCACACTTCTCTCTGTGGGCATGTGATCTCTGACACCTAGTGAAGCTCAACAGAAACCATTACTATTCAGACTTCAATCACCGTGTCTTTTAGCGAAATAATGATGCCAGGATAGGAATGAAAGCAACTAGACCGACAGGGACTAAGAATTTGCTGCTCAACTTAAAAGGCCATTAGTCAAGAGATATGGAAGTATTGTCTATATTAATCTAATTAGTACTTTGCTTTGTAACAGTCAGCACTCTTCCAGCCCATGCTTTGCTACCACTGTGTAGGTAGAACAGGTTTTCCTGTCCCAGGGTAGGAACAGCTGAGGTTTGTCGACGCCAGGAACATGTCAGGACTCACCAGAGGGGCAGCTGCATCTGAGCTCAGCTGTTGAAATGGAGGGTATTAATCTTTTAACTGGATGCAGGTCAAAGGCACTGAAAGGAAAAACAAACAGACAGGAGAGAGCTGAGGGGCCGGCCTAGCAGTGGTCATTAATGTGATCATTTTTCAGCCTGACAGGCATGGATACAAGAGCTATGGGAAGCACTTTCCACATGCCTAAGACAAGGTCAGGTATTTGCCAGCCAGTAGCACTGGCTCCCCAAATCCATTCCTCTCCCACGAAACCCTCAGCCCTTGCAGGCATGCAGAGCTGTGCTCCTGTCCCAGCCAGAGATGCTTCCCCATCTCTCTCCAGTCACTGTCCCTGCGATGGGGACATCCGACGAGCTGTGGCTCTGCAGGGTAGTGGCTCTACTGAAATCACCCCCTAAACTAGATCTGCAAACCTCAGGTGATGGCTTTCTCAATCTTAAATTGCTTTTTGTGAAGCCGCCTTCCCCAGGCAGCACCTTGCAGTGACCAGGCTCTGTCTGGTGCTGTGGTATGTCAGACACAAACACAGTGCCTGGATGGCCCTGGGAATAAAGTCCTCTCATTTTTTGTGACTCCCACATCTACACATCATCCTTGCAACCAGCTCCTCCCTTCCCCCTCCCTCCCTCACTCCGTCCTCCCTTTCCCATTTTCCTTTTCTAGCTCACTCTTTAAAAACAAATTCCTCAGCCGTTCCTGGAGCTGGAGCCATTCGGCACAGCTGGAGCACGAGTTGCCCATGGGCTGCTGCTGCTGCCAGCCCTGTCTGAGTCAGTGCCCCTTGTTTTCCCTTCACCTTCCACTCTTCAAGAAATTTAGCAAATTTCTTTGCTAAACAGCTTTTATTGCCAAAGCAGACTTGTATGAAGGAAGAATGTGTGTGTGTGAGGTTGAGTCTGTTTGCTGTGTGATGTTTGCCAAGTGCCACATTTTCTCAGGCAGTAAATCTGGACTCTGCTCTGTTATAGTTTGTACAAGTTGCGATCGAACTGTGCTGCTTTCCAGGTTTACTCCCATTCCTCTGCTCCCAGCCATTCCTGGAAAGCTCTGCTTTATCTTGCAGGGGAGGGCTGTGCTAATTCCTAGTATGAAACCTGCCAGCTGTATTACAACCGAGAGCTGTGTTGCAGCTTTAGACGCAGCCTGTTAGATTAGTGACTAGTTCAAAATCAGGGAACCCACACCATTGCAAGTTGATAGGGGGGAATTATATTAAAAAATGGAGGGTATTGGAAGCATTTCTGTGAAAAACCAGGAGACAAAAGTTCTGCAGCATTTAGGATTTTTTTTAAAAATGTGTATAAAACCCTAATTAAAATTCTGTGACTCTACTTCTGGTTCCAGAAACAGATGACCCGAACGCAATCCTCTGCGCCTACCCAGTGAACAACTGTGTCATGAAGTTCACCTACTTGGAGCTTCCCAGTGGGAAATCCAACCTCACTGTCCTCAAAGAGCCAGGTTGGCCCTCCCTCGGGTTTCCTTTTTGGCAACGCTGGCTGCCTTGGGAGAGGTGATGGGCTGCTGGGGAGCCAGGCGGGCTGCAGAAAGCTGCTTGCGCGTGTGAGCAGATAAACCAGGGTGATTCAAACTGAAGTGTTTTACAGCAGTGAAACCCAGCTCCAAATGCTCCCAGCTTAGCAGAAAAGAACTGTGAGAGTAAACATGAATCTGAGCTGTCAGCATTGCTAGCAAGTAGCTGTAGAGCTTTAGGAGGCTGAATGAAAAGGCACCTACTTAAGTAGCAAAAAGCATGCTAGATTTGGAGATACAGCCCCTGGGAGCAAAAGCATCACAAGGGGACACCTGGTGCTGCTGCTGCTGGGTAAGTCAGGATGTTGGGAAAGCCCTGCACCACCTAAGGATTTCTGTGTTGCTAAAGAGCTCCGACCCAGGCAGTGTAAGGGTTGGGTGTCCCTGCTCCCCTCCCCAGGCTGTGCAGACAGCTGTGCTTCCGACATTATTTTAATCACATGCAGTGCAGTTGCTCGAAGAAAACCCCTTGTGGTGTTGCAGGACAGGCTGGCAAGCATCCAGCAGTAGTTTCTTGTGATCTGTTCTGGTTCTCTGAGGCACGGGCCAATATGGGAAAGACTGAGTTTACGCTTGTTTTATTTCATTTGTGCTGCGGCTTGCACTTCATTGAAAGAGCAGTTGATCAGCTGACAGTTAATGTCTTTATTTAAAGTCCTTAGTGATCACCTGTCTCCGTGTGGGAGAAGCTGAGCTGGCTTTTGCCAGAGGCACCTTAACACCCTGTGTCCCACATGGCTCACCTGGCATTGAAACCCTGCATCACTGTTGGACAGTGCCACTGCAGCCCTGCTCGTCTCCTGAAGCACTGTGTGACATCCCAGCTCTGGTGACGTCCATGAGAGGTGTCCCTTTGACCTGCCTCTAGCCAGGAATTCATTTATTTAAAAAAAAAAAAAAATCATCACTTTGATTTCGGGGGGGGCTGTTGCTTTTTTTTTAGCTGTCGCTGCGAGCCATGCCCTGAGGTCACTTGCTCAGTGGCCACAGTCCAAGTTATTACATCCCGGTATCCTGATCCGGGACACACTCACACCAGAGCTAATTACCTTTTCTCCCTCACTGGCAGCCTGCAGCTCAGCCCCCAGCGCCGTGACGATTGTGCTGGCAGTGATCGGCAGCGTGGTGCTGATCGGCATCATTCTGCTGGCGCTCTGGAAGCTGCTCGTCACCATCCACGACAGGCGGGAGTTCGACCGATTCCAGAGCGAGCGTTCCCGGGCCAGATACGAAATGGTGAGCCTGGTGCGGGGGTGCTGCTGGGGTGCCCTGGCAGCAAACAGCTCGGCAGTGATGGAGAAGGGTGGCAGGCACGAAGGATGCAGGTGTCCGTGCCCTGTGGTGCCTTCAGGGTCCGGCATGTCGCACTGCCTTCTCCTTGGCAAGTTAAAAATGCTCTGTGGAGCTATCCCCAGCCTTTGGTTGCCTGAAGGAGGCAGGGGGGACTGTGGTGGCAGCCAGATCGGTCAGGTCAATGAGGGAGCCCTTCTGGGAGGCTTTGGGTGGGGGTGCTCAGAGGGCAGAGCCTCTGCGAGCAGGCAGGATGGAAGGTGGGTCTGAGGGACCAGCTCGGAATAAGCAGCACTGCTTTTGGTTCTGACCGCTCAGTTCACTCACAGCCAAACACAGTGATATCGCCAAACCAATTGGCACGTTTTTGCCATGACAGAGAGTTTGTTCCTCACCTTTGTTCTTTTTGTCTGCTCCTTTCTCCAAAGGCATCCAATCCGCTCTACCGAAGGCCTATTTCCACGCATAACGTAGAGTTCACGTTCAACAAGCTCAACAAGTCTTACAACGGTACAGTTGACTGAAGGGGTCTCAGCGCCTGGTACTGCCGTGGACAATTGCTTGACTGGCCGGGCTGCTTCCCCACTTGAAGACGGGATTCTCTTCAGGGGCGAGAATCCCTTACGACAGGACTGGTCGGTGACCAAAGCCTGTTATTTGCACAGTAAGGAGAAAGGTCTGGTTCATTCTGGAGGCACAGACATGAAGGCAGGGTCCCTGCCTGTGTTGATGGACTCTGAGCCGTGTGCATCTCCATACCCCAGCTTTCCAGATGTATTAAACCTGCCAACTAAGTCAACCAAGTGCCATATTGCAGCTTTAGACATATCCCTAGGTCAAAAATCAGGGGAGCCCACGCCATCACAAGTTGTTAGGGGGGAATTAGCTTAAAAACAGGGTCTTGGAACCATACGTGTAAGAAATTAGGATAAAAAAGTTCTGCAGTCTTTAGGAATTTTTTTTATATAAACCCCGAAATAAAACAGTTGTTGCATATATGATGCTGTGAGTAGAGTTCATTGTTTCTTTTCTAAGCCTCACCCCCCCCCATCCAAAAGTGGGGCTTGCTCCTCCTGCAAGCAGCAGCGGTGCTGCCTTATGGATTTATTAATAGAGCCTTATCAGTAAAAGCATGGCTATAAAACTAGGAGCTGGAGCTGCAGGGACTGCCACAGAGGTTGTGCTGATTTAATATCCTGGTGTTGACCCAGGGCGGGGAGTGCTTCATGGAGCTTCTGCTCTGAGCCAGTGGTGTTAAACAGATGGGAAACTGGTGGCAACCGAAGGAAAGGAGAGTTCAGGCTGACGAAACGAAACTAAACACCCATTCCTCAGGGTGTGCTAGTAGGTGTCCAGCCCAGGTGCCTGCAGGAGGGCAGCTCCTCCAGACCTCTGACTGTTGCTGTGAGGTCCAGTGAGCCCAGCTGGAAGAGCAGGGGAGCCCTGAGCTTTTGGCTGGAAAGGGAGCTGGATAAAGACCAGTGTTGTTGCTTCACAACATATATTTTTCCTTTGGTTTTTTTTCTTTTTTTCTTTTTTCACCCCAAACTATTCCCCCAGCCCTGCCTGTTTTCCTCTGGAGCTGGGTTTGGGTTACCCTGCAGCCGCCACAGGAGAGAGAAGCCAGAGCAATTGCTACTGCCTGGATTTTTTTTTCCTTCATTTCTTTAAATTTCTTTTTTTCTTGTCTCTTCACCCTGAACAGATCATGCAATAGTCAGCTGAAGGAAGCTTGCCAGGGAGAAGCAAAAACAAATGGTGTTCATTGTTTTGACTTGCTCTTCTCATTGGAAAAGGGCCATGGGCCCATCCTTCCGGATTTATTTTTTTATGTGTTTCTGCCTCTATAAACAGAAGCTCTTATTTGTTCAGTATAAACAGCTCTCCTTCAAGAACTTTAGGGGCCCCCCCTCCTCCTACAAGCAGCACTGAAGAAATGCAGCAGACCATACTAAAAATATCTCGGAACTGGGATTTTTAGGAGGGCAGCAAGCGGCGCATTGGCAGCATCGGTGCTGATTAGGTGGGGCAAAAAGCTCAAAACCTCATGCAAATGAAATCTGTACCTTGTCTTCCCACTTGATTCCACTAAACCTGCCCTAGCAGGAAGGAGGGTGCCTACATCCATCCTGAAAACAAGTGCTGGGGCAGGCTCTGGTGAAATGCTGCCTTCGTGTCACCCACCGTGGGTGGGCGGGAGGCTGTGCCGCCTCCTCCCCGCAGCACCACGGGCAGCAGGACAGGCCTGAGCTCTGCACAGGGGCAGCTCTCCAGAGCTCCACGTTTCCTACACCATGTAGAAGTCCAGGCTAAAGCTTGCAGGCTGAGACATTGCGTTCTGAATACCCAGGACTGACCCTGCCACCTGGGAAGGAGCATCCGTGGGGCAAAAATGGGGTCTGTGATCATCCCACTGCCTAGTGCCAAGCTAGCAAGACAGATTTCATCACTTCACAAAAGGAAAAAACAGAAAGCAGTCAGAAAATGATCATCACAAGGGGACAGAGCAAGTTTTAGCTTGATTCACCTGACTGCCTCATGCAAGCTATACTGCCCCAGGCATGGAAAGGGGGAGCAGGAAGGAAAGCAGGGGGAAAGGAAGGGCAGGAATGCTTTAAACCAGCCTTTGCCACCCAAAGCAGCAAACACTGTGAATACAGTTCTGCTTCAGTTCATTTGCAAGGGACCAAAAGCAGTTTAAAAACAAATCTACCCCTTTGCACTCTGAAAGGAGAGGCACAGGCAGTGGCCCCCTGCCACCCTTTCCCTTGCACTCTTGCAGATTACCTTTGTGCTGTGGCATTTCCCACAACACTGGGTTAGTGCTGAGAGACTGGGCAATCCAGGCAGTCATAGGGAGCCAAGATTTGACTCATTGCTAAGGGGTGGTTTGGGCAGGGAGAGTGGAAAAAAGCAAAGAAAAGGCTTGGGGATGGGACTGCAAGTGCCCTCCTTCCCCTGCACAGGGAGACTCAGCTGTGAAGCAGACTGGGGTGCAGAGAAGGCAGGGAGCAATGTGGGAGCAAGTAAGTAAGGGAGGGGTGCCACAGGCCGGGCTACGAAGCCGGGATACAAAAAAAAGGGAATAGGGTTGATGCTGTCAGTGCTGCCTGTGGTGCTGTGCCAGGCAGTGCACAGCAGCACCCCAAATTTAGCTTCTCCACAAGGTTACATCTTAAAAAAAAAGGTAAGGAAGTGATGCTAAGGCTTTGCATTACTGTGTAAGCAGATCTGCTTTTACCCTTGCAAGGGCAGTGCCAAGCACAGTCATGGGAGTGGTGTATTTCAGTCAGCAGCCGTTTATTTGTCTGTAAATACATGCAGCCTGACCACAGCCAGCATTCCTGAATGAAAACTCCAGCAGAAGGCATCAACGGGTCAACTGTGATGGAAAAATGTCACTGCTTGTCTAGCCAAGTTGGAATCCGGATGCCCTTGCAACATAAGCTCCTCCTGTTTCCCCAGCCACAGCTGATGGCTGCTGCTGCAGGGCTGCTGGGGCTGGGGCTCACCAGGACTTTTTCCCTGTGCTGCTGGTCTAGGGGAGGAAACAGCATCATTCCTTGGGAAAAGTCAAGGCCAGTGGCGGCATTTTTGTTTTGTTAGTTGTGGAGATGCAGTGAAACCCTTCCCTGTTACGCAAGGCTGAGTGAGGCATGCCCTCCTGCATCCTCTTTGCCCTTTACGGTGGACTAAGGAGATGCTCAACAGCCGAAGGCAAAAGGCAGGCTCTGGAAGATGAATGCCCCACGCTCTTGAACCTATTTAACCGTGCATTTCTCCAGCCAAGTGGAAAGCCAAGGAGCTACAGTATTGCGGAAAGGATCACTAAGCTGCCGGCAGGAAATGCCACAGTGAGGTAACTCACTGCATCTGCAGCCCAGCAGCAGCTCCTGGCCCCTGTGTCCCAGCACCAGCTCCGTATCGAACACAAACTGGAATTGATTGTTCTCCTCTCCACTGCTAGCCTGCAGAAGTCAAAACAGTACAGCAGAGACACAGGAGTTTATTTCATCCTGTCCCTTTCTCCATGCCTGCCAGTTTATGCTGGTGTCCAGTGGATGCAGCCCATCAGAAACTTGTCCATTCAGCTGCCATGACCCAGGATCACCCAATCTTCTCACGGGCAAAGGTTAAAACCATGAATTTGCAGGATCCCGTCCTGCACAAGGACATGGAGGTTTTATTTCCTAAATTACTTTTTTTGCATTTTACTACAAGTCACCGCTATCAAGGCAAACATACTGATGATTAGCAAAACAAGTGTATCTATGCTACAAATAACTACTGCAATGCTGTCATGATTTAACCCCAGCTGACAACTCAGCCCCACACGGCCACTTGCTCACTCTGCCATGGTGGGATAGGGGCGAGAATCGAAAGAGTAAGAAAGTGAGAAAACATGGGTTGATATAAAGACAGTTCCGTAAGTAATGCAACAGCTGCACGCAAGCAAAGCAAAACAGGGAATTCATTCCTTCAGAGTCTGGCTGGCAGGTGTTCAGCCAGTCCCAGGAAAACTGGGCTCCTTCTCGCATCACGGTGACTTGGGAAGACAAACGCCATCACTCTGAACGCACCCCCCTTCCTTCTTCTTCCCCTGTTTCTGTATGCTGAGGATGATGCCACATGGTCTGGGATATCCCCGTGGTGAGTTGGGGTCAGCTGTCCTGGCTGTGTCCCCTCCCAGCTCCTTGTGCACCCCCAGCATCCTTGCTGGTGGGGTGGGGGAGGAACAGAAGAGGCCTTGAATCTGTGTAAACTCTGCTCAGCTGTAACTAAAACATCTCCGTATTATCAACACTGTTTCCAGCAAAAATCCAAATCGTGCTAGCTGCTGTAAAAAAAAATTAACTCTATCCTAGCCAAAACCAGCTCAAGCAAATATATAGTCCAACAGCAGCAGAAATCAATATTAGCAGTAATGAATATTAGTAGCAAGTGTATATCTCAATTTTACAAGTCACTATAAAATTACCACTAGTAAAGCAGCATGTATACTTACCAGTAATTATTATTAAGGACAAGAGGAAACGGCTTCAAATTGTGCCAGGGGAGGTTTAGATTGGACATTAGGAAAAATTTCTTCACTGAAA
The DNA here is from genome assembly GCA_013397895.1 of Origma solitaria. Taxonomy (NCBI): domain Eukaryota; kingdom Metazoa; phylum Chordata; class Aves; order Passeriformes; family Acanthizidae; genus Origma; species Origma solitaria. Next base: position 85,465 of record VZRL01007039.1, read on the forward strand.
GGGTTGTCAAGCATTGGAACAGGATGTCCAAGGTAGCGGTGGAGTCAACGAACCTGGAGGTGTTTGAAGGGCAAATAGATGTAGCACTTTGGGATGTGGTTAATTGCTGGACTTGTCAGTGCTGGATTAACACTGGGATTTGGTGATCATAAGGATTTTCTCCAACGTAAATGATTCTATGATTTTATGATTCTAATCTGACCCTTTCTTTCTTGGAGTAAAGAGATCATGGTTATGTTTGGAGGTATTTGAAAAACAGACAGTGTGCTCAGAGAGGCAGCAGGTCCTCTTGTGTGGTCAGCTCCTAGGGGTATTGGATGGCAGGGCAGACTAAAAATATAAACTCAATGCTTTTGGAGGTCTTTTCCAATCTAAATGATTCTGAGATTATATATATGCCTATATATGTGTGCATATATATATATATATATATATATATATATATATATATATGTCACTGTGTATATGTGTGTGTGTATGTATGTGCACATACATATATAAAATTTTATATAAAATGTCATCAGTACCACGTGCTTGTAAACCCATCCCAGAAGTGGGGTCAGCTGACAAGGGGTAGAGTCTCACTTGGATAATGTGTTGGGTCTGACTGACACAGAGTGCATTTTTCCTTAGCAGCCCTCACAGTGCTGGAGCTGGAAAGGTGTTGATAACACACCAGTGCTTTGGTTACTGCTGAGCAGCCCTGGCCCTCTAACATCCCCCCCATCAAGGGGCTGGGAGTGGGCAAGATCCTGGGAGGGCTCACAGCCAGGCCAGCTGACCCAAATTAACCAAAGGGATATTCCATACCGTATGACATCAGCTGAGATATAAAAGCTAAGGGAGGGAGGAGGAACAGGGAGGCATTTTTTACTCTACAATGTTTGCCTTCTGGAGCAACCACTACGCGTGCTGAGGCCCTGCTTCCTGGGAAGTGCCTGAACATCGCTCACTGATGGGAAGTAGAGATTAGCTTTTTCCCTTTGCTTATGCGCGTGCAAACTTTCGCTTATCTCTTTTTTTTCTTTAGTAAACTGCCTTATCTCAACCTACGAGTTGTTTTCCATCTTATTCTCTGCCCTGTCCCACTGGGAAGGGGAACGATAAAGTGCCTCGGTGGGCATTTGGTGCCTGGCCAAGGTCAACCCCCTACAGTCCTTTATGACACCCAAACGTGGGGCGAGATAAAGGCAGTTATATATAAATATATATTGCATGCTGTAGTAAAAAGTAAATAGCAGTTATAGAGTAGCAAGCTCTTGTGCGGGACCCGGAGTTTGCCAGCTGCACTGCTTATCTCTTTATTTTGCTGAGTTAGGGAACATGTTAAGAAAAACAATGGCTCTGTGCTTTGCTCTTACACTGATGGCCTTGTTGTGCTGGGGGAGCTATCTTCTGGGCATGGTGATTGATGTGAATGCTTTTGTAATGCAGGCTCCCGTGCTCTTTGCTTATCCTTGTGTAAGCCGTCTAATACTGTTAGTAATATTAGCTAATACTGCTGGCATGCTATGGAGTGCGTGGAATCTGGCATCATCCTGGGGCAAGAGGAAACAAACTTTAGGTGAGGAGATACTGAAATCTGCCCTGAGGCATCCAGTTCCTGGGTGGCAGGGTGCATGGCAGGATTTGGGCAGGTTCCTAGGGCGCTTATCACCTCCCATTGCCTGGGACTTTACACCTGATCAGGTCACCAACCCTGACAAACTGACCCGTCAGCTGATAGAAGGGTGCCTTGCCCACCCCACGGAAAACCAGCAGCTTCTCGCCCTGTACTGGGGCCTGGCCTGTGCCTACCGAGCCACTGTCCAGTATTCTCAGAGGACTGTAGCTGAGGCAGGAACCCAAACTGCATTTGAGGACACTACGGCTGAGTCAGGAACTCAAACCACAGTAATGACAGTAATTGCCCCAGAAGTGAAAGCAAAAAAATGGACAAGGCAAGTTACACACCCATGCCATCGATTAGTAAGGGAGGAAGAAGAAGAGGAAGAAGAAGGGGAAGTAACAGTAGGAAAGGAGGAGTTGGATCAAGAGGCAGGTCCTTCAACAAAGAAATCAAAAGGAGGGAGGCAAATCAAACAGGAAACTGAAGTTACTCGGTCCCTGACCTCATCAGAACTTCGAGACTTGCGAAAAGATTACAGCCGCCAGCCAGGTGAGCCAATTTCTGCCTGGCTGCTTCGGTGCTGGGACAATGGGGCTGGCAGGCAGCAGTTAGAAGGTCATGAGGCCCAGCAGCTGGGATCCCTTGCCAAAGATCGGGAAATTGAAAGAGGAATTGGAAAGGAAGGAGCAATTTGCAGCCTCTGGAGACGGCTCCTCTCAAGCGTGAAGGCAAGATATCCATTTAAGGAAGATCTTGTGAACTCCCCAGGGAAGTGGACCAGTGCAGACGAAGGTATCCAGTACTTGAGAGAATTAGCAGTGCTAGAAATCGTCTACAGTGATCTAAAAAGTGACAGGGTCCCTGAAGATCCAGAGGATGCCCCTTGCACAACGGCCATGTGGAGGAAGGTGGTTCAAAGCGCCCCTGCATCATATTCCAGCAGCTTGGTATCCCTGTACCACCCACAAATGGACACACCAACTGTAGAGATGGCATCCTCCTGGCTCCGAAATGTAGAAGAAACTCTGGGTTCCTCCTCATCCCTACAACGCAGCAGCCCAGCTTTTAGGGGCAGCCCAAGAGATCGCTCCTCTCCTTCCCCAGTCAGAGGGAAGGGAAGCCCCAAGCGCAGGCCCCGTGGCGAGCTCTGGTTCTTCCTGCGTGACCAGGGGGAGGACATGAGGAAGTGGGTCGGTGAACCCACCTTCAAGCTGGAAGCCCGTGTCCGTGAGCTGAGAGGGAAGAGAGCTGTTAAAGGGTCGCCCAAGAAGACTGTCAGTGTCGTTGCCGCAGAGAGACAGGAAGGCAATCAGCGATTTCCCAGACATAAAATAACTAAAATCATGTCCTTTAATGCCGATGAGGGGACTTCTGATCTGGCATCACAAAGGTCAGACAGTGAATACTCTGACCAGGAACAGGAATAGAGTGTCCCTCTCTCCAGCCAGGAGGAGGAAAGGGATGACTCGGCATACTGGACTGTGTGGATTCGATGGCCTGGCACATTGGATCCACCAAAGTATAAGGCTTTAGTAGACACCGTAGCACAGTGTATACTGACACCATCGAGGCACGGCAGTGCAGAATCCATCTGGATCTTTGGAGTGACGGGGGAGTTGTAATAGAGGCTGGGGTGAGCTTCACAGGACACAAGTGGGAAAAGCAGCCCACTGTGACTGGCTCAGCAGCCCCTTGTATCCTTGGCATCGACTAGGTACTTCAAGGATCCGAAAGGGTATCAGTGGTCTTTTACTGTAGCTACAGTGAATACAGAGAAGATCAAACAGTTATCCACCCTGCCTGGCTCTCAGAAGATCCCTTCATTGTAGGATTACTGCTGGTGGAAGAGCAGCAAGTACCGACTGCTATTAGGACAAAGCTCTGGTGGCAGTATCGCACCAACCGAGACTCTGTAACCTCTATCCATGAACTAATTAGTCCTCAGAGAGCCAAGGAGTGACCAGCAGGACCAGCTCACCCTGTAACAGGAAACAGCCCCACCATCTGCCTGGGCTGATGGACTGATCCAGACTGCACTGGAACAGCGTGGAGTTCCAAAACACCTACAGTATATTGATGATGTCATTGTGTGGGGCGATACAACACAAGAAGTATTTGAGAAAGGGAAATACACTCTGCGCTTCAGCTGAGGAGCAGAGTCTCACCTGGAGCCTCTGGCAAAGGAGCTCAGGAGAAACCCAAGGCTGACCATTAGGGTTTTGGAGCTGGATTTGTCGAGGATCACAAGCCCACTATACTAACTGAAAAAGAGATATTAGCAGTCCATGAGGGAATTCGGGCCACCTCAGAAGCTGTTGGGACAGAAGTGTCTCCTCTTGGCACCGCAATTGCCCATCCCACACTGAATGTTCGAAGGAAAAATCCTCTCAACACATCACACAACCAGCGCTACATGGAGTGAGTGGGTAGCATTGATTACACAGCGAGCCAATTTTCCAGGAACCCTAGAAGAGGTTTTGGATTGGCCAGAAGCCAGAGATTTTGGAGCATTGCCTGAGAAGGTGACTTGTGCACCACCATATAACGAGTTACCAGAAAACAGAGGAGTCTATGCTTTATTTACTGATGGATCCTGTCGTGTGATAGGAAACCATCAGAGGTGGAAAGCTGCTGTGTGGATTCCCACACGACAAGCCACTGAGGCTGCTGAAAGGGAAGGTGAGTCAGGCCAATTTGCAGAAGTGAGAGCCATCCAATCAGCCCTGGAGATTGCTGAACCAGAAAAGTGGCCTGTACTCCACACTGACTCGTGGATGGTGGCTAATGCCCTCTGGGGGTGGCTGCAGCACTGGAAGAAGACCAGCTGGCAATGCAGGGGTAAACCCCTCTGGGCTGCTGCATGGTGGCAGGACATCACTGCACGGGGACAGAACACGATGCTGAAGGTATGTCATGTAGATGCTCACCTGCCCAAAAGTTGCACCACCAAAGAACGTCCGGACATGGTATTGAGTGGACATATCACATCCCTTATTAGCCACAAGCCTCTGGGAAGGTTGAAAGGTAACACAGACTGCTGAAAATGATGTGAGCAGTGTAATGGGGCATGGAAGCACTGGGATGCAAACTTAGCAGAAGCCACTTGGCTGGTCAACACTATGGGATGTGGTAACTGCCCTGGTTCTGCCCAAACGAAAGCCCTACATGCTGTGGGAGGAGATAAGGTTCCCTGCATTGCACATAGGGAAGTGGCTGGGGAATTTGGTGTGTATTTCTCCTCCCATGGGAAAAGGCAAGCCCATTTGTGGGACTGTCTTTGCCCAAGGACCTGGGTGTACTCGGTGGGTAAAGAGGAAGGATGGGGAGACCCTGTGTGTGCCTCAAGGAGATTTAACCTTGGGGGAAAAATAATCTATGGTGTAAGTTGTGTGTTGCAGGAAGTAAAGTAGCAGGAATGACATGAACTGACGAAGAATGAATTTTGCGACGAGCAAGGAGAATGTGGCAACAAGAATGTGATCTGAGCCAGGCTGGTGTTGGTGCCCAAGGATTGAGTGTTCTGCTTCTCCTGTCCTTACCACTCATACTGATGGAATGGAGCCTAAGTCATGGATCTGGAGGGATGGAGGAAGCCCATGAAATGGAAAAATAATATTTATAAGTGAAAGGATGGGATGGTAGTTAATGAAAATGTATCTTTGGTATAGAGATGGTTTAAGGATGTAGTTTAAGTTGTATGTGTGGGCAAGAAGGCATTCCAGTAATGAGAAACAAATAAAATGGAACAGTTGGAAGATATATAAATGGTGCGATCTGAGTATGATGCAAATGGTATGGAATAAGGGTGGACAGTGTATTGAATCTGACTGAGATAGAGTTCATTTTTCCTTAGCAGCCCTCACAGTGCTGTGCTCTGCACTGGGAGCTGGATAGGTGTTGATAACACACCAGTGCTTTGGTTACTGCTGAGCAGCCCTGGCCCTCTAACATCCCCGCCATCGAGGGGCTGGGAGTGGGCAAGATCCTGGGAGGGCTCACAGCCAGGCCAGCTGACCCAAATTAACCAAAGGGATATTCCATACCATATGATGTCAACTCATATATAAAAGCTAAGGGAGGGAGAAGGAATGGGAGGCATTTTTTACTCTACAATGTTTGCCTTCTGGAGCAACCACTATGTGTGCTGAGGCCCTGCTTCCTGGGAAGTTCCCGAACATCACTTGTGGATGGGAAGTAGAGATTAACTTTTCCCTTTGCTTATGCGCGTGCAAACTTTCACTTGTCTCTTTTTTGCTTTAGTAAACTGCCTTATCTCAACCTACGAGTTGTTTTCCATCTTATTCTCTGCCCTGTCCTGCTGGGAAGGGGAGTGATAGAGGGGTCAGTGGGCATGTGGCACTGAGCCAAGGCCAACCCACTGCACATCATGGAGCCTGGAGTCAGCCTGGCATCCCCGGGGAGGGTCTGCTCTGCCAAGGAAATATCATGGGGAACAAAGATTCGTGCACACTGGGATGCGCCAGAAAAAGAGCCTCCATTTGGGGTAAAAAGTAAGTCATTTTTATAGCACAGAGACAGAACCAGGCATAGGACACCAGCACTTGGAGCAGCCAATAGATACTGCTGACTTCTATTTTCATCTGGCACAGTCAATGAATGATGATGTAAATGGAACAGAACACAAGCTTGTATTGATTCTGGAAACCTCATAGACCTGTTAGGAGATGGTTAAACATTCTGCACTGATTACCTACACGGTAATGGTTGTGTTGAAAATTAAATGCCAGATCTTGAGATGGAAAAGCCTAAGAAGCGAGATGTGGTGTGGTCCAAATGTCTATCCTCTGTGGTGGTAGACTTTTAGCACCACAAAGACAGAACCATCCAGGGGTTAAAGAGTTGGCCACCAGCTTCTCCCAGAGTCATTGTCATGTTTGTAGAATGAATTAGAAAAACATGGATTAGAAAAAGAATTCAATCTTTTTAATCAGGGAGTCCAAAAGAGGTTATGATCTATACTGCCAATTGTATTGCTTGGGTCATACATGTCCCAATTATCATTAGTACTAAGCCAACTCTGTAGACAGAAGCATGTAGAATTAGGACCAGTGAGATTACAGTATCTTTGACAATTCCTGTTATTAACATTCCATGTAAGATGCCAGAGTCCATTAAAACCTCCTTTGTTTCTAATTGCTGATTCATTATTTCATGTCCGTGAGGTTTCCAGAATCAATACAAGCTTGTGCTCTGTCCCATTTACACTGAAACCATGCTTGGGTGTGATTGTAACACGAAGTGTAATTACAATTGCTTTTTTCCTCACCCAAATTGAATTTGTGTCCTGGGGCATCATAATGCACCATGGGGCCCCATCATATAAATGTACTTTAAAGGTTTTTGTTGATAATTTGGTGTATTGGGGAGTAAGTATGCCAAATTTGGTTGACACCAAGATGCTTCAGAGACGGGTTCTGCTGAGGCTCAAAATTTGGCATCTAATGATCAAGGGTGGTGTAAGCAATGCCAACAATCCCATTTGTTGCCTGCTCAAGAAATTATATTTATAAATTGAACGATGTGATCACTATTCCATCCTTGAAATAAGGGATCAATAATGTAATTACAAGATACAGTGTGCATAATACAACAGTTATAAAAAAGGCTCATGATGTTATTTCACTTCATGTCAACTTGCCAAATCAGTATGAAGCCCATGGACCCTGAGAGTAATATCTCTTTGTTAAAGGACAGGGGATAGCAGTTAATGAGAATGTATAAATCTCTATATTGGTTAAAAAGATGGTTTAACTATGTAGTTTGGGTTGCAAGCATTGGTAAGAAGGGATTTCACTACTGAGAATTAAATACAATTGAACCAGGTACTATGTGAAGTGCTGGGCCCCACAATTTAAGAAGGATATTAAGGTCCTTGAATACATCCAGAAGATTCCAGGTTTATCTAGTTTAGGGAAAAGCAGGTTGAGGCGAAACCTCGTTGTGCTCTGCAGCTTCCTGAGGAGGGGAGGAGGCTCCTTCCCTGCCTGCAGTCTGCTGGGGCCACCCCCACCATGCCTGTCCCACAGTCTGTGCAAGATGAGCACGGGCATCTCCTCTATCCTGCCTGCTGTCAGTCCTGCTCCCTGCAGGACACCCCCTAAGTGTCTCCCTTCCAGATTATGCTCCCGTTTGCACGGGGCCACTTTGTGTCAGATCAATTAATTTCAGCATTTCAATCATTTTGTCCCTTATTCTTGTTACTCTGAGCTCCCTTTAGCCTCTGGATGACCCTGACCCGACCTTCCCTTTGGGAGTGCTTCCCTGTCCTTGTTGCCTTGCCATAAGAATTGCCAATTTTGCAGCCTTTGGCCCACTGTGGTGTTTCAGTGCCAGGTTTCATGCCACAACATTAAGGCCAGGTTTTTTTGGTCCCTCTGCCTGCTGCATTTTGCAAGAATTTTAGTTTCCTTGCTGCATTTTGCAAGAATTTTAGTTTCCTTGCTGCTGTTGCTGGCCCAGCCATCACATCCCAGGGTATATCCTCTGTCCCTTAAGGACATCCTGAGCAGCCAGTCTCATTGTCCAGTCAGAAAATCCATCAAGAGTACTAGAGGGAGGGGGAGGAAGATAGCACCACGGTCCCAGCATTTTTCTGGGAGCATTTATTTTCGGCAACACCAGGGAGAAGGTTTTCACTCCGGCCTCTCCATCACTGTGTAGGAAAAATATTCTTCCTGCCAGGAATATCACTGTGACCCTGGGGGGCAGGGGGGAGCCTTCCTCTCCAGCAGAGCCAGGAGCAGCCCAGAAAGTTTTAATGTCAGGGTACAAGGAGGCTGAGTTATCTGGGGAAAACTCGGGGAACAAAGAGGGGGGGGGAAGACCCACTGCCAGAATCAAAGCCTCCTCATTTTCCATTTTCAGTATGTGTATATTCAGTGATCCTGCTGTGAGACCAGGCAGGAAGACTCTTGCTGTAGCTGCCATACAGCCAGACGTCTGAGGTCAGTTTTTAACTGAGTAATTGCAACAAAACAATGGCATTCAAAGGCAACACTTCAGCATCCTTAGCTTGCTGCAAAGCTTCCAGTTCCTGCCTAGCAGTGCTGAACAAAGCACCCATAACTGACACCTCTGTGAGAAGCCCAGTCGAGGGCCCCTTGCCATTCTCTGCTTTGCATTTGAGTGTCCTGTCCCCTCTGAAACTCAGCTCACAGCCCTTCCCAGTTCAACCAATTCTTAGGCACCTTATCCCTGTCCCACGGAGGGGATTTCCACAAGTATCTTGCCTTTTCCTCTGCTTTTCTGCTGCCTTCTCCCAAGCATCCATGAGCTGTTTATCACAGATCCACGCTTCTGACACCAATTAATGCCACAGCCCAGAAGGATAAGTTGGCTTGTGAGTATGCAAAGATTGCAGCTCTTTGCAGGTTTGCCTGACTCTGTCATGCACAAAGAGGTGGAAGATTTATTACCAATTTTCTCTTATTCATTTAAGTTTACTACTATTAAGGGAGGAACAGTTACAGCTGGCAAAAAAAGCATATTTACTCTACAAGTTACTACAAATAACTACCAGAAAGCAAACACATATTTCCACAGCAGCTGCAATCTGTACTAGCATCGTCAGTATTTCAATATCACAAATTACTGCAGAATTACCACTAGTAAAGCAGCAAATACACTTCCCAGTGTATTTAAATTATATAAATACATATAAATAACTATAAAAATATATAAAATAATTATATATAA
>VZRL01007047.1:5539-98610 GCA_013397895.1 Origma solitaria
CCCGGAGGGAAGAGAGGATTGGAGTCCCGTGCCCCGAGAACTCACCCACCAGGTAGAGAAAAGCTAGTGCAGAGCCAGGCTTCTCTTCCTGCAGTCGCAGCCAAAAAGCAGAGAGCCGCTTCTTTTTACTGCTCTCTCCTCCAAGACTTGTGAGCAAGTCCCGTTATCAAATCCTCCAATCTCTTGTGCCAGTGCCCGCCCAGTAGAAGTCTTTGCCTCCTTTGTGAGAATAGATGGCCCTTAAGTACCAGTCGTTAGTTGCCTAGCAACAGAATGGTAAAAATTCCACTTCCCCCCCTCAACTTTCAACACAAGCTGATTCAGAGCTGCTGTTCCCCTACAGTACCCCACCTGGGCACCCTGCAGGTAACGCCAGCTGCTCTGAGCTGCCTGGCTCAGTTCTGCATCTTGCCTACACTCATTTCCCTTCTCTGCCCACTCATTCTTTCTTTCTCCTCTTAGCTCCCTCCCCTCTGGACTTCAGCAGAGGAATCTGCAATTTGCAGCCTGACCCTTCCCACTTCCCACACCTCCTTCCTGGCAATGCTGTTTCAGGAGTCCTTGCGCCTTGCCAAGAGGGACATCTAGTGGGGTTGGAGCTCAGGGGTTTGTCTTTATTTCTTGTATTTTTATTTATTTATTTGTAATCCTTAGGAAGGTGCAGGAACTGAGGTTTCTCATGGTCCTGGTGGCCTGGGGGCAAGGTGGACATTTGGTGGCCAGTTCGTGGTGGCCAGTTCTTTGGACTTGGACTTGGACATTCCACTTGACTGTGGAATGGGGCTTTTGTGGGGAGAAGAGTGTGGTGGTGGGTGAGACTGTGCTCAGTGAAGCAAAACCTGTCTGAACACACTTCTCTGTGGGTTTGGCTGCACAGGGTTCACACTTCTGTTTGGAAAATCATCTCCTGCCCTCTTCGTGCTTGGCTGTGATCGTGCTGGTTGCAGCAGGATCCACAAACTGCACGTGGGCACAAGGGAGAGAGGCCAAACACTGGATCTGATGTTCAGGTGATGGAACAGCCCACCGCCATTCCCTTGGGTGTAGGTGCTGGGGCCCAGCTGCTGGGCTCCTCTCATGAACTGTTTCATCCTTTTGAATCCTGTTACGCAGGGACCGTCATCCATAACAACTCGTGTTTAGGTAAGCTTTTAATGGGCCATGTGCCTGGGGGAGCTTAACCACACACTGGGAGACTATGGAATGAAAACATTTGTACCTTTATTTGCTCAGTGCTGCAGAAGTGCTGCAGATGCTCCCTGGACAAGAGAATGGCCACAGTAAATGCTTCTTTTTGTGTTGCTGCAGCACTGTGTAAGCACAGATGTCAGAATGTTCCTTAATTCTGCAGAGAGGACTGAGGCACAGACCATCCTATGAGCCCTTACAGCTGAGGATTTCTCCCCAGACTCTGCATGTTTCTCCACCACAGTGGAGCTCCTGTGCACAGGAGTACAGTAGCGAAGTCTTTTACTGGGAGAGGCTCAGCTTCCCCCTTAGCACAGGGCGTCTGTGCTGCAGGTTTCTGTCTCAGAAACACATGCACGGAAGCTCAGGAAGAATGACACAGCCACAGTATTAGAAAATATACCAGTTTATTGCAGCATCTCAGTTATGAGAGTTTTACAAAACAATGTATTTACAGGTGAAGAAGGGACTAACTCAGCTGGAGTGTGCTTTGCTGGGGCAGGAACAGGCTACAGAGGAGAAAGGAAGAAAATCAGCACATTCACAAGTCACATTTTTCTTTACAAAAGTTAAGGGGGTAAGGCTGGTGTGCAAAGCTGACTGGTGTTGTCCTTGTGGGGAGCACTCAAGGAAGGATTCAGTGCAGCCCTTGAGCTCTTCACAGTGACTCCAGGCACCTGGGGCTCAGCAGAAGCTGCATCAGCTCAGCTCAGTGTGATGTTAAGGGGCAGTGCGGTGATGCCAATGCCTCTGGGTGCATGCCAGCAGCTCTGCCTGTGGCTTCCCTCATGGTGAGTGATGGTGTTTGAGCCCTGCCCATGGCTTTCTTTGGGGTGAGTGATGGTGTCTGAGCTCTGCCTGTGACTTCCCTAGGGGTGAGTGATGGTGTTTCAGCCCAACATCTCTTTCAGGCCCGCAGCCCTGGACTTGGCCATGCCAGAAACAGAGCTAGACAGAGGACAGAAGGAGGAGACCATGGTGCGGGACAAGGGAGGGATTCCAGAGGGAATCCCCCCAAAACTATAGTAAGACCTCCCTTCAACCCCCCTATAGCTGAACACCAGAGAAAGGGGTATGGATGGCCATCTGAAAACAAATGCACGACATATATTCTATGTTGAAACCTTGTTTTTGAACCTGTCCAATAAAGTTTGCCTCTAAACACAAAGTGTTTGTCTTTTTTTTTAAATTTGATTTTTTAAAAAGTTTATTATTATATGTAATCTTAAATGGTTGCTCATTCAAGTTGTTAATGGGAGCTGCACTAGCTTACCCACCAGGGGAAACTTCTCCAAACATGGATTTCTAAGACTAAGGGCTAAACCAAACCATCAGCTCTGGCTGTACATGGAGTTTCAGGCACTCGCAGCGAGGTAGAGGGAGGGTTGAAGTTCACAGTAGAGGCTGTGCATGACTGGCACCGCCAAGTGTCTCCAGCCAGCGCTGTCCAAGAGGTGTCCAGGCAGGGATCCATCCCTAGAGGCCTGTGTGCTCCTGGATCCAGTCTCGCAGGCTTGTGAGCCGGCTGTACACCCCAGGTTTGTTCCTCTGGGCACAGCCATCACCCCAGCTCACCACACCAGCCAGGAACATCCGACTGCTGGGCTCCACACTGACCAGGGGCCCCCCGGAGTCTCCCTGCACAGAACCACACAGGAGCATAAGCACGGACCCCAAACATCACCCTCGTGGCACAGTGTTAAAGTCAATCACAAAACCTGAGCAAGAAATATGCAATCTGTAAATCCCTGTCTCAAAAACTATTCTAAGTCAGCTGTCATTACAATTTTTTGGCCATTCCCTGAAACAAATATTTAAGTATTGCATTAAGAGCCACAGTACCAGAACAAAGAGCTATAAAATACTAGTCAAGCAGCCTGGCATGCTAACCTAGCCTCTGAATAACAGCCAGAAGCTGGAGTGGGGTTGTATGCCCTACCTGGTGAGATGGAGTCTAAGTCCTGTGGTTTTGAGCTGTAGTTTCTGAGTCTAACTCATGCATTGATGCAACTTGCTGCTGGTGCCCATTGTAATCTGTCCATTGTCTGAATCCAGGAGGATTCCCATAGATTTATTGTATGTTAAAAGTGTAAATGTAAGTGGAAGTGCCAGAATGAGCATGGCTGAGCAAAGACCTGTCTCCCTGCCTAATAACCAATAACCAGCACTAAACTCAGGTGCTGCCTTACCTGGCAGGCATCCACGCCACCGGTCAAGATCCCCACGCACATCATGCGTGGCGTCAGCTGGTCTGTCAGGAGCTGGTTACACACAGTCTGGTTGATGAGCCGAATCTCTGCCTTCTGCAGGATGGAGGCTCCCGTGCCTGCCAAGATGGAGGAGCAGCATAAGTAAAAATACACATTTTTAAGTAGCTCCCCGTTTTTCCCCTCAAGAAACACAAAAATCATAGACTTGTAGAATCCCAGAATGGTTTGGATTCAAAGAGAACTAAAGCCTGTCTTGTTCCACCCCATGCCATGGATCAGAACACTTTCCACTAGACCAGGTTGCTCCAAGCCCTGTCCAACATGGCCTGGAATGCTTCCAGGGATGCAGCAGCCACACTTCTTCAGCCTGTGTAAAATTCATCAGTGCAGCCCCAAATCACATGCTAGTGCTCACCTCCTTCCGCAGTCGCTCCCCATCCGGTCACCCACAGGTCCTTGCCCACAGGGAAGTTGTGGGTGGCATCGGGCAGGCATATGGGCTGAACGACAGCCGTGAAGGTGACGGGCTTCTGCAGCTCCAGCACAGCAATGTCGTAGTCGTAGGTGTAGTCATTGAAGAGGGGGTGGGAGATGATGCGCTTGATTTTGCGGGTTTGCACATTGGGGCCACTGCGGTCACCTTGGTCTGTCAGCCCCAGGTAAGCTGTCCATAGGCTGGGGTCTGAGTACCTGCGTGGGGGCACGAAACACAGTGTGAGACTCCATCTCAGAGACAGCACCGCTCAATACCTTAAACAGTTTCCTTGAGGAATGCCTCTTAGAGTTGGTGTTGGAATATTGTGTGTGGTTTTGGTCACCATAATATAAGAATAATATTAAACTATTAGAGAGCTTCCAAAGGAGGGCAATGAAGATGGTGAAGAGCCTTGAGGGGAAGCTGTATAAGGAGCAGCTGAAGGCACTTGGTCTGTTCAGCCTGAAGGAGACTGAGGGGAGACCTCATGGCCATTACAACTTCCTTGTGAGGGGGAGACAAGAGGCAGGCACTGATATCTGCTCTGTGGTGCTCAGTGACAGGACCAGAGGGAATAGCCTGAAGTTGCGTCAGGGGAGGTTTAAGTCGGGTATCAGGAAAAGGCTCTTTTCCCCAGAGGGTGGTCAGGCACTGGAACAGACTCCCAAGGGCAGTAGTCACAGCACGATGCCTGACCGAGCTCAAGAAGCATTTGGACAATACTCTCAGGCACATGGTGTGACTCTTGAGGATGGTGCTGTGCAGGGCCAGGAGCTGGACTCAATGATCCTTGAGGGTCGCTTCCCACTCAGTTTACTCTGTGATTTTGTGAACTGCCTGGAAGCACAGGGACATGAGGCCAGTACCTGATGCCTTGCAGCGGCAGGAAGCAGTGTGCCGCCGACACCAGCCAGCTCTCCGAGACCAGCGAGGCCCCACAGATGTGGCCCTGGCCCTTGACATGCAGGCTGACCTGCCACGGCCATTCTCCCACATCCGAGTTCTGCCCACCGACAATCCGCGACTTCCTGATGTAGGAGCGGAGCCCACAGTCTAGGGCAGAGAAGAAGAAGGGGTGCTTGGCATCTCCTGTTCCTATCCCACACCTTCCCTCTGTTTTCCAAGACATCTGACAGTACAAGTGCCCCATTACCCGTGTCAGGGAGGGCTGATGCTCTCTGCACAGATGCTAAATTAGCTACAACATTTACTGGCCAACTCTGTAAATGGGAGATAAACCCCTGTATTACCCATCTTAGCCCTCTTGAACAACACAGACACTCATGAACATGGCTTGGATATTTCCAGATCAAGCCCCTGCACAGAAACACCCAGGAGCTCTCTCTGCCACACCGGGGTGTTTCTCTGAGAGGCCCAGCCCAGAATCCCATGTCTCCCCCCCATTCCTCAGGCACTCACTGCAGTTGTCCTCGTCAGAGTGGTCCTCGCAGTCCTGCTCCCCATCACACTCGGGGTTCTGTTTGCTGATGCAGCGCCCACTGTGGCACTTGTACGTGTATTCCTTGCAGGGGACTGTGGTCTGGCCCACTGCAGGCAGGATGGAGGCACTGGGATTAGCCCCGGTTTTGGGGAGGCCACATCAACTTTACCTCTTCTACCCACCCCCAGGGCATTGCCACCCCATGCAAACACACCCACGAGGGTGCCCAGTCCCAAGGAAATCTGTCAGAGGCTGCGTTTGATGGCAGTCACCCTGCAGCCCACCCTCACCTGGGCAGCTGCCCTCGTCGCTCCCGTCCCCACAGTCGTCCTTGCCATCACATTTCTGTGTGTCGGGGACACACTTCCCGTTGTTGCACTTGAAGCTGTCAGCTGCACAGCCTGGGGACAAAGAGCAGCTTCTGAGGGTGGGCACGAATCCTGCAGGACCTCAGCACTCAGCACACACGGCTGTGCCCAGCTCCCCTCCCCAAGACAAGTAAAGCCTCTGCAGCTCCAACATCCTGTGTCTCCAATCTCTTCTCCAAACTGCACACCACCACTCAGTTATTCAGCCCCTTTTTTCCTACACCTCTGATCATCCTTCTTTCCTCTGAGCTCTCATCTGGGGCTCAGGGAAGTTGCATCAGGGGAGCCCTTGCCATGCCTGGTTTTTTTTGCGCGCTCATTTCCAGCACAGCGCTTGCTTCCCTCCATCCCACAAGCCTCCATCGCCCCCCGTGCCCCTGCTCAAGCCCTCAGCCCTTTGTGCCTGTGGGGTGAGTCACTCACTGCACTGCAGCTCATCGCTGTTGTCGCCGCAGTCGTTCACGTTGTCGCAGACCCAGAACTTGGGCTTGCACCAGCCGTTCTGGCACCTGAACTGCTGCTCGGTACAGGCTGGAAGAGCGGAGTTAGAGTCACAGGATCATTTAGGTTGGAAAGACTTCCAAGACCATCAAGTCCAACCTGAGACCAATCACCACCTTGTCAACCAGACCAGAGCACTGACTGCCATGTCCAGTCATTCCTTGGGCACCTCCAGGGATGGTGACTCTCCTGGGTAGACTGTTCCAATGCTAGATATTAGGGAAGAGGCCTGCAAAGGCACCTGTGAAGTCACCAGCAACCACCCACCATGGCAGCTCTCCAAGTGGGTGTGCAAGCACTTGGGAACCCCAGCAATCAGCTCAGGACCATGCGCATGTACATATATACACAACACATTCAGTACATCCACAGTATTTCCACTTTTCTGGAGAACAAAGCCATTGGGAGCTGTCATATCTGAGGCAGTGGAGGCTGAAGCTGACATCACAACAGCAGGACAGCCAGAGGCAATACTGAAGCAAAGCGATTGCTGCAAGCAGCGGGAAAGCACCTTAGAAACCCATATCACAGGCGAGCAGCACACTCTTCCCCAGAAAACTGGCCCTCCCCTGGGAACGAGATCTCAAACCAGGGGATCCCATCCTCTCTAATAAACTGCAGACCCTGGACAATAACATTAACTATAGGTCAGCTCTGCTAATCCAAGAGGAAAACTTGCACAAAGAAACAATTCCTGTGTGTCCCACGGATTTTTCAGATGAGCTCTGCAAATCCTGCCCAGTTGGGTAACGAAACGTGTCCCTCCGCACCACCCAGCTCAGCCAAACCCACAAATAGGAAGATTACACAGAAGAACACATTCCCAGCTGGGAGGGACTGGAAAGGGAGGGCGATGCCCTGGGAGAGGGCTGGATTAGCAGGAACCCACAGCTCCTATGCTGAGAAAGGATCCCAAATTGATGGTGCACCGAGTCTCACTCCAGCCTGGAGGAAGGAGGTAGCGCTGGCTCCAGCCAGCACTGAGTCACATTACCCAGAACAAGCCTAGCCACTCTGGGGCGACGTGGCCTTTCCTGTGCTGTGCCAAAGGGAAACCGAGGCTGGACTTACTGCACGACCTCTCATCACTGCCGTCCACGCAGTCTAGCCACCCGTCACAGCGCATGCTCCTGTCGATGCAGCGGCCAGTATTGCAAGTGAACTTGCCAGGGCAGGCTGAGAGGGGGAAATGGACAAAACCACATGTGAGCCCTCTTGTTAACCCCTCTACATCCCTTCCACAGAGTTCCCTATGCCTGCTTACAGCAGAACATAGCAGGAAGACCAGGAGATTTGCAGGAAAGCAAGACATGCTGCAACCCCCCTGTAAAAGGCCACTTCCCAGTTTACAGGGCAGCGTAAGCACAGAGGAGTGACAGATCCAGATCTCAGAGAAATCAGTTTCCCCCCCCAGCCCCAAGGTTTCAACTCACGGTCACTGGAATCATAGGACAGGAACTCTGCAGAGAAGCCCGTGTCTGTGTAGGACTGGTCCGAGTGGAACTGGACCTTGATTTTGTTGGTGGTACTGGCCACCACAAACTGGGAACGCTCCCCACAGTACCTGCAGGGAGAGAGCAAAGGGCAGTTGAAGGGCTGTAGGTCAGAACCAAGAAAACCTCCTTCCATTCCAGACCTCCCTCCACACCTTGGGAGCTGAGGGGGCAGCAGAGCTGGGAGCAGATCTGATCCGAGCACAGACTGCTGGGCCTCAGGGACCGAATTCTGATGTTGCTGGCAGAAGGTTTGGACCAGTTGCAAACGCCAAGTTGTGACCTTAGGAATGACTGGGAACAAGTTCTTCCACATCCCTGCCTGCCCCATGATGTGTCTCATCTCAGATACACTGGACTCGTGCAGGATCCCATCCCACTACTGTCGGGTGGGATCACGTACATGAACAGCACTGCAGAAACTCAGGGCTGCAGAGGCAGGTGCTGACTTTGAAACCCTCCCTCTGAGGCAGGGCCAGCTCCCTTGCCCAAAACACTGTGAAACGAGATTAATCACCTACTGTAAGGTACCAAGTTTTCTGTCTGGCCCAGCTTATATCAGGCTGGGGAATGTACCAGGAAATGCATCACAGGATACGAGTGCCCTGAGAATGGAGATCTGCTCATTCAAGCAAACCCACCTCAGATGTTCCTGCCTTCCCGCACACGAACTGGGTGCTGTAACGCTCCACAGCATTTGGAGGGAGTTCAGCTGCAGCACACCACAAAGCTGGGTCTCATCCCCAGAACCAAGCATGGGGCTCCCCTCTCACCACAGGGCAGTCCCAGGCACCCTCCTGCCTCCTCCCAGCCCTGACAGCACCAGCACACTTGTTCCCACAGCAGATTAAAGAAAGCACAAGGTTCTGTGTAACTAAGCGAAGTCCCTCCATGGGTTCAGCCACCCAACACCCACCTTGTGCCATTGATCTGCACATAGTCCTTGGTGCAGGAGCTGACTGGGATCCCAGGCTCCAGCACAAAGAACATGTTGAAACGCACCTTCACATTCTTTAAAGAGGAAACCTGCAAAAGGAAGCAGAGTCAGTAGGATGTTGTTTTCTGGAGCAAGGAAAAGGGAATAGTTTCACAGGAAGGGGATTGTGCTTCGGGGAGGACAGAAGATAACTGAAAAGGGGAAGTCAGTTTTCCAGCAGGAAAAGATATGCCTTCATAAAAGTCACTATGAGCCACCCTGATCCCAGAATCCCCAGTGGAACAGGCACACAGAGGGGTGGAAGCCAGACCTCCAGCCAACAGCCAGCAACTGGCCTATCCCAAAGCCTACATCTCTTCCTTCTTGTGTGAAGGTACAGAATTTTTCATGGGCTCCTGTGGGATTCAGGCTTCTCACAACCTCTTCTGCCTTTTGCCCCAGCTACTAAAGGCTCCCTCAGTCATGCCAGACTTGCAGCCTCTGGGCCCCAGCTGCTGTGAGCTCCCTTGCACCATGTCCTGCACAACCAGGGTCGTTTGACAGACTTATTAAGGCAAAGAGAGGGCCCATCTCACCTCAATGTTCCAGACACAGTCCATGTCTGGGGGGTAGTGTGCTGGATAATAGGGAGTTGTAAAGGTGCCGCTGTCTCCCTTCAGGGTCCCACCGCAGGCTAAACACAAGCAGGAAGATAATAACAAGTTAGCGATTCAGATGTGGTTTTCCCAAGCCTCAGCTGGCTGGCATTTGAGGCAGGAAGGGAGGCAGAGGCAACAATCTCTAACAAGGTTAGGTCACTCTCTGGAAATAGCAGCTCTGCTCCAGGGCTTGAGAGAACCCAGGAGATCAATTAGGTGCTTCCTGTACACATCAATCTGCATGTCTAATCCAGCATAATTCTTATTTTGGCCTCCTCAGGGAACATCATTACAGCAGCCAAGAACACCGTAGGCAAGGCAAGTGCCAAGAGCCAAGATGTGACTTGCTTCCAGGTGCTCCAGGACTGGAAACATCCCTGAAACATCCCCGCAGCCACAGCCACCTCCCTGTTCAGCTGCCCATGGCAGGGAGAGGTGGGGAAACAGACCAAGACCTCTGCTCACCTTTCATCTTTGGGACCTGGAAGAACTCAGCCTTAAAGCCAGGGAATCGTCCCTCCTTGTTGGTAACCAATGTGACTAGCATGACATTCTGGGAGGACAGGAAGGTCAGGTTGTAGGACGGGGCATAATTCCCACATAGCCTATGAAGTAAAAGACAGAATCCATGAGGCACTGCTGCACAGGGAGCCTCAAGCAGCACAGCTCAGCTCTGGGCAAGGACAGGAGCAGGACATCTCAGGATCAGCACTGGACTCAGTGCTGTACAGGAACACCCACCTAACCAAGGCATGGGGCTCCACAGGGCTCAGAGAGTTGTACACCTTGATGTAGTCACTGTCATCTCTGCATGGCTCCAGTTCCAGGGTCTTGAAGGTGAGGCTGATGCTGGAGCTGGCATCTGCCCTCAATGCCCAGTAGCAGAGGGCATTGTTGGGGTATGGGCTGTTGGGGAAGCCCGGCGTGGTGAAACTGGTGACCTCCCCTTCCTTGGCATGCAGGGAGAACATGCAGCTGTCTGCCCAGAGAGTAGGAACAGTTAACAAGGCAGTTTGCCCCGCCTTTCCCTGGGATGCAGAGAATAATTCCCGCAGGCTATCCCAGGGCAGATGGCTCTTCCCGAGTAACAGCAAGGCCTGTGCCACAGTCTGTCCAACCCCAATCCAGCTCCAAGGAGCACACTGGGGTCTGCCTTGCACACAGAGCACCTCTCTCCAGACCCTTCCCCATCCTGCAAGAGAAACACCACCCCAAAGAGGCCACTGAGATGGAAGAAGAACTGTACTTACTGTCCCGGGCAGAGTGAGCTATGCTGGGGTCCACAGCTGCAGGAGAAAACAGAGCTGGCATCACCCTTTGGGCTATGGAAAATCCCTGGGCACAAAGTAGAGGTTGTTCCTTGGACCCTCATGGATCTGGCCTTGCTTATGGAGTCTCTCCCTGCAAACTGGCAGGGGAGGCTGCTCCTGCCTGGCCTCTGGAAGCTGAGGGATCAAACTTTTCCTCTGCCAAGGGAGAACTCATCCCTGTCCCTCTCTTCCCTGGGCTCAGAGAAGAACACAGAGCATTCCAGCAGCGGGGAGCATCCCTGCAGCCTCCTTTAGGCTGTACATGCCGTTAAGGTGTGCTGTGACATCCAGGTCCTTACGCCACCCTCAGGGCTGACTTTCCCAAGGAAGGGCTGTGACCAGATCTTCTTCCTCCAGAGAAATATCCCACCCAGTCCCATGCGGAGGCCCAGGGACAGCAGAGCCAATACTCACGGAAAGCAATGACCGACTCCACCTTCAGCATGGGGTTTCTCAGGCGGGGGTTCCACCTCTGCACCAGGCTCTGCTTGTCAGCCATTGCCCTGTCCAGACTCTCCTCCCGGTACTTGGGCACAAGGAATTCTGACCAGTAGTAGGCAATGACACTGCCTTCACTGTGGGAAGGGCAGTTGTAGGGTGAGGGCAAGGACAGACATAGGAGGACTCAGGTACCACTAGAAGAAGGGGCCAGACTACTTGATGAGCCATTTTTGGAGCCTGGCCATGGGGAAGGGAGAGTTTCAGTGGCGAGCTAAGCAAACTATGCCCAGCAAAGGCCCCTGCCAGCCCCAGGAGCCCCTCTCAACGCTGCCAGGCACCACCCACTGCAGTTCACTGCACTACACCTTGATTCTCCCAAAACATCTGGCAGAAAACAAAATGCATTTTCAGGTCTTTTTACTGCTCAGCCTTTTCTCTGTCACTCAGGGTGACTACTGGGAATAAGGGCAAATGACTGCATGATATCCTGGCATCCCAAATGGGGCTCAGGCAGTGCCAAACACTCACCTGAAGGCAGTGATCACTGTCTCTTTGTGGTAAGGACCAATATCAGCGTGATTCTTGTAGATCTCCTCTACCTGAAAGGGTTAAAAAGGAGTGTTCAGCATGTCTAGAAGTGAGGAAAAGGGAAAGGCTAAAGACAGACAGAGCTTCAAGCCTGCTAAGGAAAACCAGGGCACATACCTGGCATCCCTGGGGCAGGAATCTGCAGAGCCAAAGAAAGGAAGAAGAAGAGTTGAGAGCGCCAGAAGTGCCCAGAGCTGTCCATCACAGCCTGCTCTGACTCAGCTTGCCCCACTCTTCCCTGGGGGAAATGAATCCCCAAGTCTGAGGGAAGTGGCAAGACCAGCCACAGCTTCAGCCTCCTTCAGACACCCTTCTGCCTCAGTTCCCAGCCCTGACTCATCCAGCGATCCTGGAAAGTGCCCTGGCAGCTCCTATGGCGCAGGGAGATACTCTGGCACTGGGCTGGAGCTTGGATGTCAAGATCCAGCTCCAAGGAAGGTCCCTGTTCCCAGCCAGTGTGTCACAGTGAGCAGGGAAAGCGCTCCAAGAAATCTTACATGACATACCCCCATGGCCATGGGGCAAGAGGAAAACTCCTCGCTTGAAGAAGCAGGGAGGCAAGAAACCTCTTACCGTGCTTTTCACCTTCTTGGCCAGCATGCTGAACTCTGGTGAGCTGGAGTTCTCATAGGCATCCAAGAATTCCCAGTTCAGAACCCGCAAGTGGCCATTGAAAACCTTCTGAACCGGTGTGTTCCTGTCTGAAAGGGAACAGTTCAGACTCAGGAAGGGCACTCACAGCTGGGACCATGTCACAGCAGATCCCCAGTGACAGCAATTGGGGCAGGGGGGTGGAAATGGTGTCTCCTGAGTTTGAGAGGGCACATGTGAGCAACACCGGGTAACAAAGCTTTTCCATGTGGATGGATATGTTCCCAGGGTGTCATCCTACATGTCACCACCCACCAGATGTCACACTCACATTTGAAGTGCCAAAACAGGAGGCCAGTGGTGAGGGAGACAAGCAGAAAAACAATGATCAGGATGGTGATGACCACCCGCCGCTTCGGGCCGCGCTTCTCCATCTTCTTGGAGTTCATGGCAGGGAGGAACTCCACCCCTTCATCCAGGTTGTTCATGTCCTGGGAGAGGAGGGAAGGCAGGACAGTGGGAAGGCTGTTCCCAAAGCCTGGCGTGGGGAGGTCCAGCCACAGAGCAGCCTGAAGCAGGTTTGGGGACAAGGAATGAAGCAGCACTGAGAGCAAACCTCAGCGTCGGCAGCTCCACAGCCACAGCAGGACAAACCCTGAAGGCTTCCTCTTTGCTTTTCTGCACACACCTAATTACTTTTTGGGCCTAATATAAGGTCATGAGCTCAAGCAAATTCAGGGACAAGTCCACACACCCTCTTGTGACCATGGCAGGTCATAATGCCACAGGCTCCAAGATCTGCCTCAGCAGATGAAGCTGCAGAGAAAAATTCGCCCCCACAAAGCACTTGCCGTGTGCAGGTGTGTCACCCACAGCTCATGGGGCACAGTACGCTATAAATAGCATTTCTCAAAAAGAAGAGATCAAGCTGCTTCCTCCTTTTACATTTTTACAGCTCTCTGTCATGCCTCCTGGGTCACCAGCACTCCTGTGTTTCTTCTTGGAATCTCCCATCCAGCACAAACAACCATTAAAAGAAATAAACCAAAAAACTAAGATGAACACACAAGACATCCCCGCAGCACACGAGCAGCTGTACTCTTGGGACAAGATGAGGAAGAGCAGATCTGAAAGGAATGAGGAATGACACAACTCTCACTATCGTCACCATCCTGTAACGGGCTGGGTGAGGAAGTGGAAGATCTGTTGAAGCATCAAGCTCTGTATCAGCTGTAAAACCTGAGCTCTGTATCAGCTGTAAACCCATTGGTGCCCCAGGGTTTCACTTTCTCCCACTTTTCATTCCATTCCTCCATTCTTGCCCTGCTCATGTATCTGCACCTCCAGCCCAGAGGGGATTGGAACAGCTACAGACCCAGATGTTTTCAGAGGATGCCACACAGCATCCTTGGCACTGTTGGAGATCGTGGAGGCCTGGATCCCACCTACCATGGCACCTCCTCTCCTCCCTGCACCAGCAGTGGTGTGGACAGAAATCACTTCTGATCTGTGCCTCCCTTGGGCAGGAAGGGCTCTGTGCCTGCTGCAAAGGCCCAAAACAGGAGGATCCCTCACCTTTCTGCTCACCACCTTCCCATTTTCCCCTTAGCAGGCATTCAGCAGCTCCCTGGGCTGTGGATGACAGCATGGACATCACAGCACCAAGTGCCAGCTCACACAAATCCACGGCATTTCCACATGCCCTGTGCTCTGGAAGGGTAACACTGTCCCCACAAACACAGAGTCAGACTCTGCCTGTCCTCTCTCAGCCCAGGGCTCACACAAACCTATTCCAACAGCTCAGGTTAATTTGATGCAAATGTCAGAAGCCCCTAAAAGTCAGGAAAAATATGGGCAAGGGTGATATGGCTTTATAGGACACAGGGGAATGGCTTTAAAATGAATTATAGTAGGGTCAGATGAGATACTGGGGAGAAATTCTTCCCTGTGAGGGTGGGCAGGCCCTGGCACAGGTGCCCAGAGCAGCTGTAGCTGCCCCTGGATCTCTGGCAGTGTCCAAGGCCAGGCTGGACAGGGCTTGGAGCAACCTGGGACAGTGGAAGGTGTCCCTGCCCATGGGGGAAGGTGGGACTGGATGGGCTCTGAGGTCCCTTCCAACCCAAACTACTCTGGGATTCTATGAAAACCAACCAGCAAAGGGGATCCTGCTAACAGAGGAGCCTCTGAGCCTGCTGTACAGACATAAAGAATGAGCCATCCTCACTGCATTTCCTCACTGCACTTCCAGTAGATGCTTCATGTCATCTTTCCTCAGCCTCGCCCAGCAGGAAAGGCCAGCTCCCACTTGAACCATTCCCCCACTTCTTTTGCCCTTTTCTTCACCCAATACCTGTGCTCTCCTCCCACTCTCCACACCCCACTGCAGCCTCTCCTCCTTGTGGTATTTGCCCACAACAGAAAGGGAAGGAGCAGGCACCTTACTCGGAGTTTTCGTCAAGGACTCTGTAAGTTTAATCCTCTGCAAGCACCAGAATATCACCAAGACCAGAGCAACCCTCCAGTTTTCACACCAGCTGCCTTCAGAATCCT
This sequence comes from Origma solitaria, assembly GCA_013397895.1. Taxonomy (NCBI): domain Eukaryota; kingdom Metazoa; phylum Chordata; class Aves; order Passeriformes; family Acanthizidae; genus Origma; species Origma solitaria. Next base: position 20,271 of record VZRL01007047.1, read on the forward strand.
CGAAGTTTATTATTTGGGAGTGCAGGGGAGTAGCCTTCATTCATTTTTGAGAGTTACTGCCTAAGGGTAGGCAGAAAGAACTGTTTCCATCCCCTTAATCCAGCTACAACCAAAATAAACAGACATAGCAGGGCCACAGAGAACAATCCCATGGGGAATGCTCTGAATCCTGTTTAGATTCTGATCATACAGGAAAAGCTTAAAAATATAACCCAAGGAAACTTTGAAACAGACAACACACAAAATAAAGCTCAAATACATAGAGACATCCTAAATCAAGAAACTTTTCAATCGTAGTCAAGACTACCTGGAGTTTGACACACTGTCTTCCAAACATCCATCTGGGTCCCACCAGTTTTCCAATCGTGTAATAAACCGCCCCCCCAAACCCGGTAAAGAGAAGAAACTGGCCAAAAAACTTGCAAGCACATCCTCTCTCTCTCCATAGGGCTGCTCACAGTGCTGAGCCTTCTCAACACGTCCAAGACATTGCTGCTGTTGGCAGAAAGCAAAGTATTTAATTCTCTATTAACATCTGCAGAAGCCTGTGGCAAGAAGACAGTCTCAGGGGCTTAAATGATCTACCAATTTCCCCAGAACTCCTGGGACCAGTGAGGAACAACTGCAAAGAAAACCAATTTTCCATTAGAAAATCCTTCAGCTGAGGGGACCTTCAGCCCTCTGCAGAATTCCCAAGCTTCAGTTTCACCAAACTGCCAGAAAAAATAAAAGGCTCAGTCGCAAGCAGGATCTCCTGCTGTACAACGCTGCATGACACTGTGGCTGATGCATTGTAACATCCCCTTTGAGCTAAAGATCTCTCTTTGCAGAGAGAAAACTCTTCCAGGGAGAAAATCATCACTGTGATTAAACCAGAAGGCAAGCAGAGTTGCTCTCTGCCTCCAGCACACACAGACACATGCACTGCTCCTGGGAGCATGGAAATTAGGTAGGAAAACTCACCATCTGATCTTTCTTTAGGCAATTTCTCTGTTTTTCTTGGAAAAAAAAAGGATGAAAAATGTTAAACCTGTGAGAGTTTACAGCATGCCTTTGTCAGTCTGCTCTTGCTGCAAAGCTGAGCCAGAGCAACACAGGAGAAATGACACGAGTGCAGGGCCTGCTGAGAAGGTTGTTTTTGTTTTTCCTCCCGTACAAGGTGCACAAGCAACCACTGACACCGTTACTTGTCGGAAGTTACCCGGTGACTACAGGCAGATAGGAGACATGATCCAAAGAAGTTTCCCTCCCTCCCTGCCCTCTGTGTTTGTATTCCAGCTCTTGCCCTCTCCCATTCCCATACCTTAGGGATGCCATTATGTTCCTCAGCCAACGCAGACACTTGTGTGAAGAGCCCTCACCCATCACAGCCTGAGTAAGCAACAGCCATTCCTGCAAACTCTCTTCCCAATACCCTGAAGCATCTGCATCTGAAGCATCCCCCAAGCACTGCTGGAATGATGAATCAGGCTGTGCAGGAAGGTTTCAGATGAGGCCCCATGTCCTGAACTCTGAGTAAGAGGCTGAAACTTCTGTGCCCACACTCAGCACAAAAACCACCCGTTTGACCTTAGAACCAGGCTTGCCTGTGCCCCACGAGCACAGCTCAGCCTCTGCCCCTCTCATTCCCTGTGCTTCACATCTCCTTCGCTCCCAACACTCGTGAGGAAAAATACCCCACCACCATCCTCTGAGCTAGATGGAGACCAGACAAGATCACATGCAAGACAGGCTCAAAGATCACCGTCAAATCAAGAAAAAGACAACTGCAGTGTTAATATCCTTCAGCTGATGGCTCCTGCACATTTACCTTGCATGCTCTGAACAGTGGCAGCTGTAAACCAGAGACGAGCTGAACATGTCTCGCTCTCACCTTGTCCATGGCTCCTCCAGAAACCGTCTCCAGCCCAAAGTGACTCAAGGTCTGACTGTCTCACCCTTCTCGAGGAAACTGCTCCAACAAACATTATTAACAGAAAACCTCCCTTGATATTCTCTCTGCCTTAGTCACTGGAGCAGTTACTTCCTCCTGCTCCTCCTCACTCAGTCCTTGCCGGAACAGGCAGGCTTCTCACACAGGGTCGGAGGGATCTGATCACTGCATCAGCTGTGACAGCAAAACCAATCCAGAGAAAGGTTCAGACAGGCACTGCCCCAGTTCTCCCATGCCTCAGCTTCCCCTGGAGTACCAATTCCACGAGGAAACTTGAAAAGAAGTGTGTACAGATGGATTTATAGAGCACTTGGAGGGCCCCTGCTCCTTTGTGCAGAGTCTGAGCTCAGTCCTGAGAAGAACAGACTTCCCAATCCTCCTCTGTAAGCCACACCATGTATTTTTAGACAGCAACTGTGCTCTGCCTGACTGGACAAACCAGATTCAGGAGTGACTAATTCTGTCAGCAGGAAATTCGGCTGGCACATGGGGGTGGTGGGAACCAGCTCTGCACTGGAGATCTTACCGGAAAGCAGAGAGATCCTTCTGCAATGGGGGATCGTGGAAAGACTGGGATATGCCATGGAGAACAGCTCTTCAGCATGATGTGTGCAAAGCAAGGGTCCCTCTGGGATCAGCATCCCCCATAGAGGCTGGTTTCTGCCTTGTTTGGCACTCCACTAAGATGGTGATGTGTCCTGGGCACCAAACCCCTCACTGCTCCCCTCTCCTCCAAAACAACTGCTCTAACTCTCCCTCAGCGTCTGTATCTGTTCACAGGACCCTGACCCACAGAAGGATTGAGCTCCTGACCATTAGTTTCACCTGTCCCTTATGACCACCAGCTAATTTGTTTGTCCAGCACCAGACATGGCATTCACCTGCTTCCCTTGACTTTCCCAACTCCAGACTCTGCTGGTCTGCCACAGGACTGCTCAGGGCCAAAGCTGTCCAGATTGTATAAGGTGTGCAACCAAATCGAGTCTCACAGCAACAAAACACCACTGTCTGATACCAATGTACACGGTCAGGGAAAGGAACCCATAAAATGCCAGGCTGGAGGACGCCTGGAGAGGTTGGAGAGGAAGCAGAGTCACTGGACTGCATGGTTAGACTCTTGAGGGTAATTACACCTTGTAGATCCTAGTCTGTGTGTCCAAGAAGCAATTCCCACCTCCCTTTTTCCAGCCACACCTGCCTCGAGTGGTGTTCAATAAAAACTAAAACAAATCCCACATGAGAAACAAAAGGAATGAAACCTGTCAACTCCTCCAGCAGCTCAGGACATGGCCAGCAGGCTGGGCTCAGAGCTCAGCTGACCAACGGCGTGGGCTTGTGTAGCAAGAAGAGCCAGAAAAGTAATATTTTCAAAACCTGATAATTCCTGGATCACACTGAAAGCCAACACCAGCTTTGCAGTGCTGGCATGAGGGGAAACAGCCTGTTTCCCACCAGAAAAATAAACCAAATGTAAACAGCATGTAGGACTCACTTCACCCAAGTAGCTCAAGTACCACCCTTAAATCAACTTCTGAACCAACTCTTGCTGCAAACCCCAATGCTCCTCTGGAAAAAGATTTGATAAGAATCATCTCCTCACTTCTCTTCTTACTGTTGATAAGAAATACATGGAAACAGCACACATGGGAATGAAGCTTCCGTAAGGCATATTTGTGCTGTGTTGCCCCATCATGGGCAGCAAAGCACTGAAGATACTTTGCCAGTGCATTATTTTTTGTCTTCAGTTCAGTATTAAGGGCAATGAAGCTATAAAGCGATGACATCAGAACTAAAAAGGGAATATGGGGCAAGAGCTCAAGGACAGAGTCCTCCAGACTGTGTATCTTCCAGGCACAGAGGGCAGGTGCAATAGTGAAAGATACAGGTCACACACACCTATTTCACACACCAAGTTTGAGCTTAACCCTCTACAGCATTTGATTGTCTTGTGACCACCCTGAGTCATACGAGAAACCAAATTCCTTTAGGTTTATTACGGAAGAAACTGAAGTTAATGTTTGCAGCGACAGCACAGGCTTGGCTTGTTGCCCCATCCAGGCTGATTGGTGCAGCTCTTTCCTGCATCACAGCAGCTCAGAAAAAGCCACCACACTTCTGTGTGTCTGTTGTGGCAGAGAATTTTACCCTTAAGTCTAAGCAACTCTTGGGGGAAAGTTGGGAATAAAGGTACCCTACAGCCCTGATCTGTGTAGCTATGAGCCATGAAATTCCTCCTTACAACACACTGATGTCTCAAGAGCAGCAGAGAAACACGCCACAGATGCAAACAGCTCATTTAAATCACTTGTACGTCTCTCCTGGTACAGACAGCACTGTCTAGAAAACCCAACTGCCTCCAGCAGCTAAACCAAAGCAGCTGAGCCACAGACCTCGACCTCCAGAATCCTTGTGACATTTTACTCATTCTGACAGTTCTGAGGTGGATCTGGACCATGAGTCTCCAATGTTTGAAACCAGCAGCAAGGAAAACACCAGCACCTCCAACCAGGAAAGTCTCTGTTTGCCAAACCCATCCCTGTTGGCTGCTCCCTCCCCACCCCAGCCCACAGCCGGACATCACAGGGCATTATTTCCAGTCTTTCCCTGGGGCCTTTGGATGGAAACGACACATTCTACCCTGGGCAAGGGGAGAACCTTTGCTCCGATATCTTCCCCACAGTCAGGCCCTCAAAACACTTTTGCTGCTCCCTCAAGGATTTTACAAAGTGATCTTTTGTTTGCTGAGCAAAGGTCTGGCCTCAGCCCTTTTCTCATTGTGTCTTCCTTATCCCTGTTTGCTTTTGGCACCAACAGCAGCCAAACTGGCCTGAGAAGCATCTCACCTGCCAGCCACTACCCCAGGGAAGCACAGCACCTTTCCAAGGAAGAGAAGCACCTTCTCCTCAGTCCAAGAACGGCCACAGCTCCTTCCTGGCACAGGAGGAGACACAAGGCATTGCAAAACCACTCATTTCCTCCACTGTCCTGTTTATAAGGGGCCAAGTCCAACAACAGTCCATGTGGGACAAACTCCTCGGGCTGTTTCCTGCCAGGAGGGCTGGTACTGTCTTTAGGGAAGCTGTCCTGGATCAGATCAGCCCCTCTTGAACTGACACCAGGGGAAAACTGATCCAGAACCAGGGAAGGGACCTGCCCGAGCTCTCAGTCCTGCATAAAGACAAACTAGAGCACAAAGCTACCTTCTGCCAGGAGAAAAAGCCAGGCAGGCAAGATCATGTCACACAAGTGTCACCCCGACCTGGCCAGGAACAAGGAACTTGAGGTGAACTGCATCAGCGAGAGCATCTCCTTCCCACTCCCAGCCCTGGCACACAGCTGACAGTGGGACTGGAGGCAAGGGAAACTTTTCTCGCTGCAGGTCAGCTTTTTGATCAGTGCCAGAACCAGCAGCTCCTCTGTCGCTGCCAAATAATAACTGCTAAAGCCAGGCCTCGGAGACAGACCCCACACAGCACAGTGGAGAGTGCTACCGTCCTGCTTTAACCCAAAACCCTGATTGGAACAGCTCTGTGGCACAGAACGAGCTCTGGAGGTGCAACCCAAACCCAGCCATCCCTGCCTGACCCTCAGCCAGGAAGGTCTACACAAGAAGCTCGCTCAGGTCTCAGAGCACACTGATAATGCAGCGGTTAATTAACGAAGCCCCACAGCCCTCAGTTAAAATTGGCCCTTCTGACGCTTGAACAGGTTTAGTTGGATCTGTTGCTAAACAGCCCAGAGCCAGGCTCTGCACACAGCTCACCTGCATGGACTTTACCTTTACTCACAACCCCAGTGCCCTTGACTTAAGCTGAAACCAAAACCCCCGGAGCAATGGCAGCACCGACACCAAAAGGATTGAAAGCCAGGACAGACGGGTGGGGATTTCCACTTCCCCAAAGCTGTTTTTTTCCCTTGCTCTGCGGAGCTCAGCAACATCCCCCAAACAGACCTTACCCAAGAGTGAGCTGGAATGCCTCCCTTCCTGAGGGCTCCAGAGCTGCCTCGAACCCGCCAGGCTCAAAGGAACTGGAGCGAGCAGAGGACAAGGCAGCTCGGCCAGAGGCTGGCAGGTGTTCTGGGGCCAGCTGTGCTCTCACCTGCAGCTGGGCGCTGTACCTCATGCTGGCCCCGTTGGCTGGGGGGCCACGCTCCATGGCCAGGGCAGTGCCGCACGGCTCAGGCCGCCACGGAGCGGTGGCTCCGGCCTGGGCACAGTGCCCAGCTCCTCCTTCCTGTGCTCCTGGCAGGTGTGGGCAGCCGGAAACACCCTGCGGGTGCTATGCCACTCCCGTGTCCAGCTGTGGCTCCCACCTCTCCTGCTCCACAGAAATAAGGGAAAACACAGTGCCCGAAAAGCTGCGCCCAAAAGCCCCGCATGAGCTCTGCATCAGCCGGCAGAACCTTCAGCCACGAGCTTTGCTTTAGAAAATGAAACCAAAAAAATCTCTTTTGCCAATAGAAGCTGCCCCGCAGTCGGTAGGAGGGCTGGCTGGCATGCAGCGACAGTTCCTAAGGAAAAGCTTTGTGTATCCACGGTCTCATCCCTCCTCGGGTGACAACCCTATCATGCTACGAAACCCTGCAGCAAAGACAGCATTCTCAGCATGCACAGATAGTTTACCCCAGGAACAAATCTCACGCTCCCAAAAATATCTGGTACACTTAGAAGCAAAATATTCCCTTTCTCCAGCCTGAAACCTGCCCTCTACCAGGCTACAGCACTATAGGAATGAGCTTTCTCTTGGCTAACAGAGACCAGATGCAAAATGAGCAACACAGCCGTGATGCAGAAACTGTGCATGCACCCAAATGTGGCACTTGGGGGGTGCTCACACAGCAACAGCCCCCGGGGACTGTGTGGTTTAATATTAAACAGAGAGGGAAGGGAGGGACTGGGGTTCTGAGAATGCTCTAATGCAGGTTTGAAAGAGTTTGTAACACTGAAATCTGCTTTCAGTCTTACATCACCATTTATCCCTTCTTGAGAAGATGATTCATACACACACATTCCAATATTAGGTTTCACACATTCAAGAGCAAGTCAGGATTAAAATAGCTGGATCAAACTCAATTTTTCATGGAAAGGTTCTTCCTTTCTCCATCTTACATGTGACAGTCCATATGAATATGTGATGTCCCAACAAAAGTTGAACTGGCCGCTGATCCAAACCTCTTTACACCAATTGCATCCAGCCCTGAAACTGAATTTTTTTAACTTGAACACTTAAAATTTCCAAGAACTCTGGTTCTCGTGCAACAGTAGTTGCTGATCACACGCAGGAAATTCCTTCCTGAGTCTCCTTTGTTTTCCCTTGCTCTGAATTGCCTCCTGCGGAGCAGAAGTTTTGCAGGCTTTTTTCAGGTGCTTTTTGGGGGGAAAAATAGAGACGGGGTGAGGCCTCTGATCCTGCTGTCGTGAGAAACACAACAGAACTTCGGAGAAACACATCAGCCACTGCCTTCCCTGCCCCCCAGCAGTTGCCAGAATCCCACCCACCGCTGAACACGGCGCAGCAGGATGCAACCCTGGATTTAAGGTATTTCCCTCGAAAAGGCGCCGTGTTAGTCAGGCTGCTGATGTCAGGAGCTCTTAGCCCTCTCGCTGATGCCCAGCCCTGCCCAGGGCTGTTTTTACAGCCACTCCCTTACCTGCCCGGCTGCAGCCTGTCTTACCACCCCCGTGAAACAGCATATTTTGGGTACAAAGCAGCTGGGTCCCAGCTGAACCGCTGCTCCTGCGTTCTACACATTTTTCCTGATCTCCTCCAGGATGGTACCAGGCAAACACCCGCACTCAGAGGTGTGGATGATGAGGGCAAAATGGGAAGATCCACAACCCTTGGTTCGGCACAGAGCTGTGAATGCTCACTGTTTCCTGCCATTCAAGCCACTGACATTTTGCAAACGAATTCATTAGCCCCCTTTGAACAAGGGGACACAGTCACCGTGGGGAAACCCCCAAGCAATACACGTGCTAAATGTAAATTTTATATAGCTGGGAGGCAGCTGGTTCGAGGTCTAAATACCAGGATTTCTGTTTCTCTGTTGCTGGAGCACAGGCATTTCCTTCGCGGCCGTGCCGCAGCCATTGCCGAGTCACCATGGTTGGGAGCAGGTCCCCACCCGGGCACTGTAGAGCCCCAAAACATCCAAAGCAATTCCCAGCCTGTCTGCCACGTGCTTTTCTGGTGAGAGACTTCCATGTGTCCCTCCAGTGTGAGAGAAGGATCCTGATCCCAGCCGAGGCACTGTGAAAATGCAATAAAGCATGAAGTTCAAGGCACTCACCCACATGCAATGGCAGCAGTCAGTCCAAAGCCTCTGTTTGTTCCCGCTGGGACCAATTTATCCAATAAAAGCTGTCACCTCCTCTTCCTCGCGTTGTCTCAATGAAGCCACAGCAGCATCGTGAGAGCAGAGCCGAGGTTTGGGAGGAAGGAGGACCCTGAAATCTGAGAACCAAGTCCGGCTTGGTCAGAATCTGTGCGAGTTGCAAGAGCTAAATCGCCCTGAGCTCGAACCCCAGACAAGGATCAGCTGCAGGAGCAGCAAACATTGTCTGGGCAGGCAGGATCCTTCCGCATCAGCTCACAGCCCTGGGAATGCCGTGCACGTGAAAGAAGGGAAGAACTGCTTACATAAGGAATGAAGGCCGGCTGCCTGCGGGGGAAAAGTCTTCTGGGTGAGGCAGTTCCCAGGAATTCTAGCAAAGGAGCACCATCCATCCACACCAGCGACGGGCCGGATTCAGTCAGGGACAAAGGCTTTTCCTCCCCCTTAGTGTGGCTCAGGGACTGTGCTCTCAGCGTGACTCCCAAATTCAAATTTCACCGACAATGCCCTCCCACCCAGATTCCTGCCAGGCAACCCTGAAACCACCCCATCTCAAACGCACAATCCGGTCCGGCAACTTCCAAAGCATTACAAAAGATTGGGAGAGAGATAAAACTCACAGGGTGTCCTGTTACTTTGCATTCCAAAGAGTAAATAAAAGGCTGATTCAGTGGGAGGAGAGGAGAACGCCATCCAGCAGCGCTGTGCTTTCCAGCTGAACAGGCAGTCCCCAGAGCAAAGGCTGGGTACCTCTGGGGATGGGCACAGTCATCTGAGGCTGATCCAGCCTCTCCATCTGCAATGCAAGGGAATAATTACTGACTGTGGAGAATGGGAGCTGTAAAAGTGTAGTGAGTTGCCCTCAATTGGCCACACGCTGCTTTGGGGCAGAGCAGGGAGGTGGCACTCCCCTTCCCAAAACTGTTCAAGGATTACTGTGTCATTGGATGGGAACTTCTCCTTTGATCTCAAATGCTTCCCTCACGAGCTCGGGAATGAGAGCCCTGCTCCCTCAACATGATTTTGGCAGGGCTCAGAAGTAGTTTTGCTGTCCTGAGATCATGAAAGCTGGCCACAACCAAGGGCTCTAGAGCCCTGCTCCATCCCGAGGATGACATGGCATGAGAGCAGGCAAAGGATGTGACACTGTGCAACACGCACCTCAGCCCTCCAACACACCCCAGACAACTCCGAGACTCGCTTCCAAAGTCCACAGGGGTCATTTCCCGTGCCTCTGCTTCTGGTGCCAGCCACCTTTCAGTCACAGGTCTCCCAAAGGAATACAAAGAACTAGGAACCACTAGGATGTGAGCTTGCTGCCGGGACTATAAAGAAAGCCAGGTCTCCTTCTTGATCTCTTCAATGGCTCGTGAAAGCAGAGAACCTCTTTTGTGAGCTCTGAATCAGCAGCAGCAGTGTTAGCCAGCCAAACTGTAAACGTTAAGAGTGGACAGGCCTGATCGCCTGGTTTCTGGCACCATGTGTTTTGAAACCACTGGGCACGCCCAAGGCTCCAAGTCAGGTAAGGTCTGTGTTCTAACGAGCTGCGAATATGTAAACTGAGGCCTTAGCTTAGAGCAGAGAGATGTAGACAATGCGCTGGATTTGCCCATTTCATTTGCTCACCTGCCTTGCCTCCTTATTTTCTACAAGTTCAGACTTTGTGTCGGTGTTTACAAGCAAAGACAAAGCATGCAGCTTGGACTTTTCACTAATTCCCCTTGTTTCCCTCACTTTCTCAGTGCAGAGGACCAGGGATGTGGTACATAGAGGGAGGGTTTTTGCTATTTCATGGTCCAGCCCCTGCTGTCTTTCAGACAATGAACTGCCTGATGTTCCAGCTGTCCCAGAGTATGGTGACACTGCACATGCTGTTGATGTGCCCACCTAAAGCAGGAAAACAGGCTGTGAACTCCCCCCTCCCAGATCTCAGTCTGGCAGAGGTGAGAATCAATCAGTACTCTCCTGGATGCTGCTAGAACTCCCTGCTAGCTGGATCATGCTTGCAGACCTGCTCTGGTCCATCTGCCGCCCCAAAAGCAGCATCTCTGGGTATAATATTTGTCTGGAAACTCCCCTCCTCTCACAACAATCTATTCTAGCATTAAGGTGTCTTTTGAGTTTTTGTAACATCCAAACTACATCTCTCTCACTGCATGAAAAATTGGTGGACTGAGCAATTCTTTGAAGTTCAGATATTTGTTGCTGACTCCCAAAGGCTGAAGGACAGCCCTCGGATTCCTTCCACCAGATGACAGGGAGATGTTGGGAAACCTGCCTCACCTTGCTACCCATCTCAGCTCCTAAGAGAAGAGAGCACTTCCCGTGGACAATCTATGAACTGGGACCACTGCTCCCACCCATTTGTTGTTCTCTATGATGCTTGACTTAAGAGCATAAAAATGCAGGAAAAACATAAGCAGGGATTGAATACAGTCCTAATGCAAACTGTGTCATTCTTGACAAAACTGTTAAAATCCAGGTGCATGGACACAGTGGAAGTTTCCTTCCCACTTGAAAGGACTACCTGGGTTTGCCAACTGAGCAGGAAACTGTGCCCTTTCACCCTGCCCACATCTCTTTCGCTCCACAACACAAGCTGAAAAACAAGAATACTATAAATCCGATCAACCAGCCTAACTCAGTTTTGTAATTGTAAAGGACTCATCCCTCTGACTGGGGGCTCTCATGGTTACAACTGTCTGAAAACAAAGACTAAACTTTCCTGTTGCCCTTCAAAGGAATAGGGTGCCAAGGAATTACTTAGGGCTTTTTGGGAAATACTCAACTTTGCACATTAACACCTTCCCTCCTCCCAGCTGTCCTAGCACAGGTTGGAACAACAGCCCAGCTAAGTTTAGGATTTTTGGTAAGGTACAGAGGCTGCATATGATATTCCAAGGATAAAAGTGACAGGACAGATAACAGCCTTTGCACCAGCACCAGCTTTAAAACCCCTTCACAGCCATTTCAGGGGCCATCCTAAGCTAGAAGTAGCTCTCAGTACAGGAACACTAAAAGAAGCAAAAGCTCAGCTTACCAAGTTACTGATTGTCATTAAGGTACTCAGGCCATCCCAGCTGTGAAACAGAACTTACTTCCTTACACAAACAAAGCAGTGCAAAGAGAGGTCAGTAATTCATAAAGCTGCAGTGACTCGAAGGCTTGTGACTGTCTCATACCCATAATTTCACTGTATAACTGAGTATCCAAGAACAATTCTCACAACAGGCTGACTTAGAAGCCCTTTGCTTAAGCAGTTTTAAAGTCCTCAGTGTAAATTCTTTTTTTCTGAGTAATCAAGCAAATTTTTCTATATATAGAAGCATATTTTTGTATGCATGTCTTATAAATGCCAAGCAGCCATTGCTTCCCCAAGCAAACTGAAAAATTTTCCGTTGTTGCCATAAGTTGCTTCAGAGTGACACATAGACAAGTTAAAACCACTTACCAAGTTCCAAACAATGCCAGCACCTTTGCAGGTCCTTGTTAACTCTTCAAGCAGTATCAGCACACAGGGAGAACACCGTGACCTCCAGCAGGTTTGCTCTTCTATTTTCCAGGCTGTGATGGCCTTGCTGTGGGTCAGCACAGCCATTTTTTGATGCTCCTCCAGGATTTGGTTGGCACCTTCTCTAAGTGTCCATTGCGAAACCACATGGTCCCAGAGCTCTGAAGGACCAGCACGCTTCTACTTCAAGGATCTTGGCTCTGACCTATTTTGCTCCAGGTGTTGCAAACTGGAGGACTGTGAGAAAAAGTAACGTTAGGAGATATGGGGTGCAAGGCTCACCGAATTGGTTTGGTGAAACTTCCAGACATAAAGAAAAAAATTGGTTCTTAAAATACTGACCTGTGATTGAGTTTCAGTTTTCAGGCCTCAATGCAAGATGCCATGCACAAGATTAACCCAGGCCCAAATGAACTAATCCACTTGGAACAGGTCACTTGACATAACCTGCATCATCCCTAAATTAAATCACTAATAGCCCAAATTTGCACTACTCATTCAAAATTCCATTTATAGTCCACAACACCAATGGGTCTATCCAGAGGGTGATTCACTCTACAGGAGCAGGAGAGAGGTCAAATGAATTGCCCTCTGGAGGGATCAGCAGCTGCAAATGCAGTCTTGGGGTGAGAAATTCAGATTTATCCATTGAGAAATTCAAAACACAGGTTAAGAAAGATGATTCTAGCCTACCACCTCTGGATCTACACACGTCTGGTCTATCCACATAACTAGGATCCAATAAATCTCAGATTGAAATGAGTCCATAGCAAAAGGGGTAACTACATGATTAAACCATTTTTCTATCGGAGCCAGCTTCCAGCATGGACCCCAGAAGCACATTGTCCCTTCCCCACAGCTCTGCAACAAACTGCTGTGTTTAGTGTTTAGGCTGTAGAGCAAAGTGTAAATTCCAGACTGCCATCCTGCAGGATGAACAGCACCCAGCCAGAAGGGTCCTGAGCTCAGGCACCACATACCCAACTTCTTGTGGCAGGCACAAGAATCGGGTCTATTGTGATGTGGTTCAGATTTGCCATGTGAAAAACAACTAACAAGGTTTTCACATTTACTAAAAACAATGCCAGTGTTTTCAAAGGTATTTGGAAAATGAAGATCAGCTGTTAAAACACGTCCAATTGATGATTCTTTTGAAAGGAAGGCCTGAGATAACCTCAACGTGAGTTCCCTGGGTTATGAGGGCATCCTACTGAGGTATATAAATACAGATTTCCCCCATGATTTAAATAAAACAAAGCAGTTGTTAAAATAAAGGTTAGAAAGGTTTTAAATGGCCTGTGGCTGTTTGTGTAGCATGCTCAGTTTTTCTAAGCAGGCTTTACACAATATTCTCTTGGTGGAAATAAACTCCTAATCCACAGTTTTTAGGTGATAAACAAGGCTCTTTGATAACTAGTGAGCATCTCACTGTGACAAAAACAGGCTGTATTTCATTTTTTAATTAAAAAAGGTAATGGCAAAGATTCATCAGGCTGAATGCCCCTTTAGTTTCAGGCAGGACAGGTGGAAAATGGGCAATGTCAATATAAACACTTTCTCTAGGCCCTCTTCCATACTGCCCTTGCAGCTCTTATTGCAGGACTCATCCAGAACAGCTTTCAGGCTGCAGAGTGAGAGGATGTGGGAGCATACACCACCTGGAACACAGTCTAGTCTATGGATACCCTCCCCCAGTCCTAGCACACCCCACAAAACCACTGGAGTCCCTCTCTGCCCTTCTGCCTCCTGTGTCGAAGTTAAAAGTTACTTATTAAAAACAAGGACTCTTGACTCACAGTAGCTTAGGGGTTATTTTTCAACCAGACAGCAGCTCATCAGACAGGTGGCAGCTGAACCATAACAGGCTGTACTTTGTTCTTGAAAGCTGAGAGTAAACAGGTCTTACCCAAACCAGCATGTGGCCATTCAAAATCACAAGCCCACCCAGTGCTTGATGCTCTCTTCCTCAAAAATCAGACTTCAAAATAAATGAGAAGGGACCTAAGAGAAGCAGTCAGGATGCAAAGGTTGCTCAAAAGCAGGATGGTGATCAATAGCAAGACTCTTGAAAAATCAGCAGCAACCACCTCAGACACACTAAACTCCTGGGATTAGATGCAGGTTTCTTGTTTTGTTAAGCTTGATACTGCCAAAGCCTCCTGTGTCCAGCAAGAAATTAATGAGGATTGACAGAAATTCAAGGGGCTTCACAATATAACCATCTTTCAGCACTTGATTGTAGGTTAATCATTAATTTATTTATTATGAACAGAACATAGCAGGGTTATCTTGATAATGTTTTGAATTTAGAGGCTCTTTCACATAAGCAAGAGCAGGAAGTTGCTTATTGCCTCTTTAATTTCTTCTTTTAAATTCGCAACTGAAAGGACTTCGAAATGTCCTCCCCTCCCTCCCAAACCACAAGCTTTCTGCTGGCTTCTGATTGATAGATGTACAAAACAGTTATAAAACATGACAAAGGAGGACAGAAAACCTTTATCACTCCAAATTGTTCCTGAAGCATATAAACCATAATTCAAGCACTTGTTTTCAAATGCTGAACTGATGTGTCCTGCTAACTCAGTATTTACACCTAGTCACTTCTTATGGAAATACCTGTTTTCCTTCAAAGCTGCTCTGAAGAGGGTTAGATACAGTGCAGAAAGATCCACTACCCCAGCCTGAAGCCCAGCAAAAGAGTAACACACACAGAGCTCCAGTCCTGGACTGTACAATTTGGTTCTTTAATGTATTATATTCTATAATATATAACTTAATCTTTTAAAAAAAACCCTACCAAAAAAACAGGTTAAAAAGAACCAAGAAGATGGACAGGCTATTAGCTCTTGGCAAGCTGGACAACGATTGTACACAAAACACGCTGTAGAGAACCGAAAGGAGATGGCAGAGATCTGTAAGGCTTTCTACACTTTTATTCTTCTCCTGGTCCAGCACATCTTTTGATCTCATTCAGCTTCAAGGTCATGTGAGAACAGTCACAAATTCATCTCTGGTATGTGCAAAATTCAAAAATACTTACATAGATAAAACTGCAAAAGTAAAACCAAAACTAATGGCCAGGGTCGTGGGTTAAAGTATTTTTTCAGAAACCAAGAGACAACAGTTTGGGTGTATTTGAAAACATATTCCAACCTTTTAAACCAAGGTACAGTTTGTTTCCATTGATAAAAAGATTTATTTGTTGAGGAAAACTAAAAGAGGATCTTTCTGGTGAACACCAACTTTTTCCTTTCCACTACAGCCCCATTTGCTGACAGACTTGTTCACACAATGACTTTCCACATCTCCTTTCCCTCTCTCCCACGGTCACTCACTCTATTACAGCAAAAAACCACCTTGACTCTCACCCTGTCTTTGACAGCAACCTGACATGGATGTGGGATCTGTTCAGAGTCTGAGCTCAGAGAGACGGGAGAGGTGTTAAAAAAGTTCTATAAATAGTACTCTGAACATGTTAGTGATCTACATCCAGGCTGAGTTACAATAAACCCCAGTGTCCAAGACACCATCCTGAGTCACTAGGTAACAGCAGTGACAGCCAGACTCCAGAAAAAGGAGACATCTTCTCTGTGACTTTGAAAAGCCACTGAATTACCCCTTCCAAGCAGCTTTCCCTGCTTAACGAAGATCCAGGATAACTGCTTTGTCTATAACTCCAAATGCACAGAAACTGTATTTGCCAAAAGTCCTTTGGATGGAAAGAGAACAAAGAACAGGAAGACATTTCTTAAATTATCAACTCCACAGAACCTGGATTTACACATCTGGACTGAAACATTTTGTTTTGCAGGTACAGCATGATTTTTTCTGTGGAATTTGTACCCAGACATCGCAGTGCTGACCCTGGAGAAGCAAGGGCAGAACCCAGTCCAATCCCAAGCCATGGCTGGGGTTAGGCAGCCTTAGGTGGTTGGTTGGATGGAGGATGACAACAGTCTTGGGGATGTTCTTAGAAAGTGATCCATGTTCAAACCAGTGTTCACAGCTGATCCTGGGTCTGTTTTGGAGATGGAGCTGTTGTCACAACCACAGTGGACACTGCTTTAGTAGAGCCAGAGACTGTTCCCTGCTGGAGATGGGAGGCTGGAACTGTTTGAATTCGCACCTGTGTGAAACGGAAAGAAAAAAACTCGTCTCAAGAACAACCTGGTGACACAATGACTGCACCTGCATTGTTCTCTGGTAAAGTACCTGCTTCTGCTGCCAACAAAAACTCAGTTTTAGGAACAAGACCAAGCACCAAAACCACTCTCAGAAGAGAATCTGTCACAAGATCATTATTCCATTCACTGCTCATGTGGGATGGTGGAAGGAGATTTCCAGATTAGAGAGGAAGGCCTGAAAACTAGATTGAATAAAAACCTGTATGTCATCTGCTTTTACACATTTTCAGAAGAAGGACTTGGATCCACTGGATACCTCACTTCTACAGACTTGCTATTATCAGCTATCAATGCAGATTAATTCTCTGGAATTATGGAACGCTAAGTTTCCAGACAGAAAGATGGATATGCAATGCAGTTATGTCATTTCTTCAAGAAAAAGTGACCCACAGAAGCCAAAGTACAAAGCACTACAAAGACTGCTGAGTGTATAGAAAAATCCTGGCAGGATTTTTGGTTTTACATTCATGATATTGGCAGTGCTTCAAAAACATTTGAAAACCTTATTTGGATGGAGAGAAGGTAAAGGTGATGATGGATTCCACATGCTTAATGCAGACACTACAACCAAGCTGTGTGCCTGTTCTTTTTCTGCAACCCCACGTATCCAGTGTAAAGTCCTCACGGAGATGTTAAGTCATAAAATAGCAAATAGAATGATCATGCTAGATGCCCTTACCTGCGTGGCCTGGCCTTGCTGCTGCAGCTGCTGTAGTTGCTGTGCAGTCAGAAAACTCACGGGCTTGTTCCCAGCGATCAGTTTAGTCCCTGCTGGCATTGTAGTCAGGATGATATTTCTGCCTAATCCACTGATGCTAAGGAAAAATAATTTTTGAAAGGTTAGTAGATAGCACAGCAGGCTTGATCTTTCCAACTCCAAACCATTCTTCAATTGCTAGTAGATTATAGTTCTACCACATGTGCTAACCATTTTAAGTAGTGGGGGTTTTTCCCCCATAAAAGTGGCAAATACACTAATACAAGTTTATGTCAGTATTTGTAACTGATAAGAGAATTAATTTAGCACACAAATTACCCCCACTGACTCTGGACCATGCACATCACTGGGTTAGCCTAATCAGACCAGAATACTTCTCAATGCAGAAAACAGCTGAGCACTTGAAATATTAACTAAGGGAGACACTATCAGAATTTATGGAAGAATAAACAAAAAGACTTCAATATCTGAATGCCAGAGGAATTCTCACTAAGATAGTTAACTTCTCTTGAATGGAGAGATGGCTTCAGATTACAGATACTTTTTAGCGTGTTAATTTTTGCTCAAACACATAGAACCACTTGAACTGCTGGTTTCAAGGCAAATAATGTTTTTTCTTTGGTGTATTTGATAGAACCTGAATCTCAAAATAAATAAAAATTACAGTCTCATTGCAGACACTATATCCACTCAGTTTCTTGCAGCTGATGGACCTGTTAACAGACTGCAATCCTATTCCAGCCTCTGTTTGCTTGCTCCCCAGGAACCCAATGAACATAGACCTTCCTCAGCCTATTTCTAAAGCAGAACTATGAGATGCAAAGCACTCACTTGGCGCCGAGATTGCCCTTGATGATGGGGGCAGTGACCACACTCTTGCCCTTCACTGGCTGGCTGATCACTGACAGGGGCACCGTGATCCGTGCTGGAAGTTTGCCCTGGGAAAGGGAAGAACATGTGAGGAGCCATGGGAAGCTCAGTAGAGAAACTGTCTGACAACATCGGCTGCTTTGTGGGAGTCCTGGGAGCAGAAACCAAGAGCAGCTTTGCTGATGAAATCTGTGCTCCAATTCAGGCTCCTTAAAATTCACCTCCGTCTCATTCCGTACCCAGCTGCCTGAACCCTGAATATCCACATCATCTTTGCACCACAGGATCCATGATTTTTATCCTTAGGAAACTACCATACTGCCAGTTAGCTTATGTAACCACAATACAGTTTATGGTGCCTTCAGATTTGGGCATCAAAATAGCATTAAAGGGGGAAATCAGTAAAAAAGTTAATTCAAGTAACAAGTACTTCTAGTTTTGAATGTTCTATGATGCCATTCCAAGGGAAATTATTCCCAAGGTGTTAGTCAAGACACTGAGCTGCACGAGGCAGGACTTCAGATGTGGAAAGTTTATTTCATTCAGTTGCAAGAGGAGATAAGGGAACTATCTGACTTTTTGGGGGCATTTAGCTGCAATTTAAACACCATTAAATGAGTTGCAGAGCCACACTCAGAACACAAATTGTGGCTCTCCCATCCCTGGAAGTGTTCAAGGCCAGGCTGGATGAGGCTTGGAGCAACCTGGGATAGTGGAAGGTGTCCCTGCCCACGGCAGGGAATGGAACTGAATGAATTGTAATGTCCTTCACAACCTAAATCATTGTATAACTCTGCCATATTGAGTCTCTGTGTATGCAAAGAGCAGTTTTCAGCCATAAACCATGAGTGTATTTTGGCATCCTACTTCCTCCCCCAACCCCAGTGAGAGCTCAGCATTACTCACTGCCTGGGACGTAGACACCACTGTGGTGCTGACTGGCACCTGCCGCACAGCCGTGGCTCCTGTGCCAATGGTTATGGGGGTCCCCGCAGCTCCTGAGGCCACAGCAACTGCTTTGGACACTGTGGCACTCATGGTGGGTAAGGAGGTGTGGGCTGTGCCAGCAACGCTCACCGCCGAGGACGACGGCACCTGCTTAGTGTGAGTGGCTACAGTGATGGTCTGTCCAGCTTTGGGGGGTATCACCCCCAGCCCCTGCACAATTCTGATTGTGGCGGCCGGCTTGGCCTCCGTGGATGCCACTGTGGTTATGGCTTTGCTCTTCTGATCTGCCACAGTCATGCCCAGGGCAGGCATCAGGCGGAAAGCGGAGCTTGTCGGCTCTGCAGTCTTTAAGTCAGGAGTCACTTTAACCACGGTGCCTCCAGCTGGGCTGGAAGAGGCAGGAGAGGCCGTGCTGGTCTTGGCTGGAGATTCAGCAGTCTGTACAGGGTTGGATGTCACGTGCAAAGTTGCAGAGATGCCTTTCCCACCAGCGCTGCTTCCCGCAGCTGCTGTGAAGAGGTCCTGAGTCAGTTTGACAGTGGTGACTTGAGATTTGGCCAGGGTGGCCATCATGTCTGGGGTGATGCGCAGCACTGTCTGTCCCTTCGCGTCTGTGGTGATGGAGGACGGTGGCAGGCGCAACACGTCCTTCCCTTGGAGCCGAAAATTGGTTGCTGTGAGTGGGATGCCACTTCCAGCCTGAGTCTTCATGCCAAGTTGCCCTGTAATAGCCACCTGGGAAAGATCAGAGAAATGGTTCTGTCAAACCAGGACAAAGTCCAAGGCACACTCAAAGCAGAACTTCCCAACAGGATGATGTTTGCTCCCACCAGAATGCAAGCAGAGACTAGCACTCAGTACACTACTGAAAACAGTTCTGGTTGTGTATCAGATGGCATTCCCAATCCCATCTGAAACAGGAAATACTGTGGGGCTGGTTTCTTTTCCAAACAAAATGAAGGAGAGATCACTGAAGAACCTGCACAAACACATCTTTCACCTGTACGTGAGAACAGGGCTCAAACACAGAAGACTAGCACTGTGTCAATCCGCACAGTCCATCAACTCACACAGCACTACATCTCTCACGTGTTCACATCTGCACAACAAACAGGAAACAACCAGGTTGTGGAGCCCAGCTCCTTGTCTCCCCCTCCCTCTCACCTGCTTGATGATGTTCTGGCCAGCCACATTCTGAATGACAGTGGTGGAGGAGGTGCTGGCAGCAGAACTGCCTGGAGAGCTGGTCACTGGCTTCACAGCAGGGCTCGGCACTGCAGGCAGCCCCGTCACAGTGATACCTGGCTGGCTGGCCATGGAGCTTCCTGCTCTTGGCACCTGCACAGGGCTGCTTTGAGCTTTTACAGGCAGAGTCATTACAGCCTACAGAAGAGAGGGAAGAAGACCATGAGTTGACTACCACAGCAGAACAGTCTAGTGATTCTTCTTTGTAATGTGCCTCAGCTTGCCAGTTCAGGGGAGCTCACAAGAATTCCCTTGCAAAAATTCCAACTGCTTGGAATAGTAGTGAGGTGGGTGTCAGTCTCTTCTTCCAGGTGACAAATGACAGGGCAAGAGGAATTGGCCTCAAGTTGCATCAGGGAGGTCAACTTGGTTATTAGGAAAATATTTTTCACAGAAAGGGTTGTATAGCATTGGAACAGTGCCACCATCCCTGGAAGTGTTCAAAAAATGTGTGGATGATGCACTTGAGGATATGGTTTAGTAGTGAACATGGTGCTGCTGTGTTCATGGCTGGACTTGATGATCTTGACAATCTTTTCAAAGTTTAACGATTCCGTGATTCTAAGTTCTACGGACTTTTTATGTTATGCACAATTACATGATGCCAGAAAAATAGGTGAAAAACAGAGCACTAAACAGTATTGCATATGCGAAACTGTTTCTGTGCTCTTGCCTACAGTTAGTGCATGCTCAAAATGAGCACAGAATGCCTGTGCATCACACCAAACCACCACAAGTCAGATCAGACATCAAAGCTACTCTACCACTTCCAACTCACCTGAGGGAGCACTTTGGTTTGCGTGGCTGTAGCTGGAACACGGATTTGAGGCACTGATGTGGGCTGCTGCTGCTGCTGCTGTTGCTGCTGCTGCTGCTGCTGCTGCTGCTGAGTGACCACTGGGGCTTGCTGGGACACGGCTGGGAGGCTGGATTGGGCAGTGACCACCCGGACCTGTGACAAGCCTGAGGGGCTGCTGTGACTGACCACACGTGGGGTGGGTGCCGGCCCCAGCTGTGCCTGTGAGCTCTGAGCTGGGGACAGTAATGTCCCCAGCTGGGGCATGGTGGGGGAGGATACCAGGAGAACACTACGAAAAAGACATAGCCAGTAGGTCAGCAAAGATACAGGAAATTCACACAATCACAGAATCACTGCGGTTGGAAAAGACCTCTGAGATTGAGTCCAACCTGTGACCAATCCCCACCTTGTCACCCAGCCCAGAGCACTGACTGCCATGTCCAGTTGTTCCTTGGACATCTCCAGGGATGGGGACTCCACCACCTCCCTGGGCAGCCTCTTTCAATGTGTAATCACACTTTCTGTGAAGAAAATTCCTCCTAATGCCTAACCTGAAACTCCACTGGCACAACTTGAGACTATGCCCTCTTGTCCTGTTGCTGTTTCCCGGGTGAAGAGTCCAACTCCCACCAGCCTCCAACCTCCTTTCAGGGAGTTGTAGAGAGTGATAAGGTCACCCCTGAGCCTCCTCTTCTCCAGGCTAAAAAACCCCAACTCCCTCATTACTGAATTATACAAATTACTGAAAAACAGCCAGCAGCATTCCCAAGTGACATAGGGGACAGAAGCAGTACCTCTGGCTGGGTTTTGCTGGCTCTGACCCAGCACCAGATACGCTCTTGCTGACTGCAGACACCGGTGGGGGTGAGATGGGTGTTGCTGGCAATGCAGGTGCAGTTGGTGTCACGGGAGTCACAGGAGTTGGTGGCATGCTGGAGTCACTGAGGGTCAGCTGACTGGGCTCTGCTGTGCTGGTGGGGAGGGCTTTCACAGCACCCTCCTTGCTACTAGACTTCTACAAAGAAACCACATCCAGCATCACAAAAGATGGGGTTGATTGCTGCAATAGGCTGAGCACTTTAACCTGAATTCTGTATGGTGGTGAATGAGGCCCTGGTGCTAAATCCTGAAATCAAACATGACTGACAGCCTTTCTCCCGCTGCAGCCATGGATGAATTGGTGTGTTTGGTGGCTCCTGCTCTCGGGGAAAAGTGCACCTCAATTGTGATAAACATTCAAAACATGCAGCTTTCCACCTTTGTTAATGTGCCAATAGCCAAGTACTTCAGTCATATTTAATATCACACATCCAAACCCTGATGGCTCCAGCACAGCAAGGGGGAGAACAGAGGTGTTCCACACACTCTGTTACAAATTAACCTCCAAACTAGATCTGAAAGACCATCCCTTTGATAGGGTGCACAAATGAATTCCATTGCTCTTTCTGCTGAGGTAACAAGGATAGCAGTGGAAGCTGGGTGGAGGAAAAGTTCCCTCTCCCCCTCTTCGTTTTCTGCACTGACATTCATATGCATCACGAATTGCTAACTCAAACGTGGTAATTTTCATCACCTGCTATGGATGCAGAATTTATGGATTAAATTAAGACTAATCTCCTCAATCCCAAAAGCATCTGTGCAAACCTGAGCAAAGAAATCTACCATTTTAGCTGCAGGTTTTGGCTTCTGAAGAGCCTTCTTGGCCTTTGCTGCAGCAGCTTGAGCATGATGGATCCGTTCTGCAAGGACAAGTGAATGGTTAGAGCTCCTGAACACAAGCAAACTGATTTAAGGAAGAGGCTAATTAAGAGCTGCAGATTCTTCTCCAGACAAGGAATTAAACACACACAGTCATGTAACAGTGCAAAGAAAAACATCTGGTAAAATTAGACAAAAAGGCTGAAAATAAGACACATAAGAACATACATCTGCAGTTCTTGCATGTGGGATGGTATTTTTCAAACAAGCGATTCAAAGTGACACCCTGCTCTGTAAGACTGGGTTTAAGTGCTGAAGGACTAACACGTGCAAACTGACTAGAAAAAAAGCTAGACTGAAAAATTAATGTTCATTATCCACCTTTATAAACATTTTTAATTCTTCAAATATCACGAACCCGGGCTTACCAAACTCTTCCTCGCTCCTGTCCCGGTGCAGGTAGATCCACAACTTCCGCCCAATATCATATTTCACACAGGGATCTTTCTCATAATGCAATCGGTCCAGAGCACCACTAACAACAGTGTTAACCTGAAGTTCAGAATTCACAGATTACAAGATATCCCTTGCTGGATTAGCAAAAACCAATGAATAGAAAAGTGATCCTATTTGGAATAAAACCTGAGTAAGCTGAAAGCAATCTTCATCTGAAGGAGAACTGACTGAGGGCAGATGTTGCAGCACAGGATGCTGTTTGCCATCTTGGACTAAATGGAGCTCCCACTAAAGCTCTGAAAATAGACTGTTTCTCAATCTAAAATGTGAGCAGCTCTACGACAGTGTTAATTCTGTGGCTTTTCTATCTCTATTTTCCTCATCCAAAGTTTCTGCAGATTTGCGGCAGCTCACCGTAGTAGTACACAGCTCCCTTCTGCTCATCACAGCAGCATAAAAACTACTGGATGTTTGCCTCTGAATACTGCCTGGGTCTGTGCAGTGTATTTTTATGGGAATTTGATGCCAGACATGACATCTAACTTACCTGAGCACTGGTGACATCTGGAGCTAGGAATTGGGAATCTTTCAGCAGCTCACAGATTTCAGCTCGAGTCCCCTCTCCATTGGGAAGGCGAGCAGCAGCATCACGAACTGAAACAAAACCAGAGCTTGAACTTCCAGCTATAACTGGGCAGCTGTAGTCAGGTACACCAGCAGATACATTTTGGGACTGCTCTTTTACCCTTGCTCTCACAGTGCCTATTTGCTCACTAAAATCTAGCCCCTAAAATCCCTCAAAAACATGAGGAGAGATTATAAAGGATCATTGTAAAGTATATCAACTGTGCCAACTTTGTGCTAGGAATGATGAACTTGGGGAACAGCATGCAACCCCAATGCAGATTCCTTGATGGGTCAGAGGAATACTTTTTTCTTTAAAAAAGTTTTTTTGGCCATGACCTTACCAAGGGACAAAATGGTGACATATGCTGGTCTGTCTGAGCGCAGGAGAGAATGTTCCCGGGCTTTGTTTAAGGAGGTTTCCTTGTCAAACACTCCCTTCACAGGACCAACAACCGACTCGAAGCCATGCATCCGGAAGGTGAAGGCTTTGTGGGGCTGGCTGTAACGGTACCGCTCCTGGAGGTGGACACAAGAGCACTGACTTTACCAGGAAACATAAAGCAAAGCCTTATGTTATATTACAAGGTAAGATGTCATCACTGTGTAGAGAAAACCTTTTCAAACTAAAGGCTCAAATATTGCTGTATAAACTTATTTTGGATCAAGAAAATCACAAACTCCTTCATGCAAAATACAATGCTCCACCTAAGCAAGGTGTGCAGGTGCAATGCATTCACTGTCAAGCAGCTGAATGGACTAGAGAGGTGCCATAAATACAAAGGATACCATTTCTGTCTCCTTCCCCCTCCTCCCTTTATCTGGCTAAAGAGAGATTTCCAAAATTTAACCTATATATTCTGTCCTGAACACAGAACATGGAGAGAAAAGAATCCCCATCATGTGTCTTCCCTCTAATTCCTACTTGTATCTACTACAGACAAGATAACTAAGTAGATGGGTGCACTTATTGACACTTATTTTCTGCTTGCACACATACATGCCCAAAAAATAAAAAGACAAGTCAGCCTTCGGTGCTGAGGGATGGCAAAGGAGACAGTGGGGTTGGCACTACCAACTGACACTATCAATTTCAGTTAATTTTATCCAATTAACTTTTACCCAATTAATTTTACTCACTGGAAATACTGGTGGTTTTGAAGCAAGCAGCTAGGCTATGCCCATTAGCAAGTTTTATGCAGGGCCAAGATACTGATTTCAAGGCAGAAACAACACATCAATTCTACACATTAACTACATTGGTATAGAGTATAAAACTGCTATCCCACAGAAATTCTCCTGGTTTAATGGCCAATTGTTTCAGCATGTGCTTTTAAAATTAAGATTCTGTTCTTACCTGCTCTTGAAACACCCGTTTCTCCTCTCCAGTGCTAGGCCGGACTACATAGTCAGTCCTTCTGAAACAAAAGGCACCATCAGTTCTGAGCACAACAAGCCCACAACAGTCCCAAAGGATTAATCCCCTCATCTTTCTGCAAATTCTTCTGAACAAATTCTGAAAGTATTTATGGTAACAAAAGTAAGCCCTGCAGAGATCTTAAAATATGCTCTGTGCACTACCTGAAGGCAAGCAAGGACTGTAAATAATCACATTATCAGAACCTAAGTTAGATTGCACCTTTGCTGTGGTAACATATTCAAACTTGGAGAAAATCAGTCAACTTTATGAAGTCCAGTTACTGCATTTATAAAATCAGACTATCAAATTTTCTCCTGCCCTGTGAGGTAAATTTGTTTTTATTTTAAGATCCAGAGGCACAAGGCCCAAACCTCACAGCTTCAGAAGCACTACAAAGGCTTTCAAGCAGTGTTACACACTTACACTCTGGGCAGTGGCATGGCATCTGAGCTGTCTTCATTTTCCTATTGAGAAAGAGAGAAATGTTAGTGTTCAGTAGAACATAGTCGGGTTTTATGCTCCTAGAAGGTGATTTTTGTCTGACTCACTTTGAAAAAAGTCTGGTCTTTGGTCTCCAACCAGAGATGAAACAGTGCTGCCAATTCCTTCTCATGATCTTGGTAAGTACCTAGTAAGAAATCAGGAAAATTTAAAAACAGAAATCTTTTAATTGTTAGGAAGCCAGCTGCTTGTAATTCCCAGTCCTCTCCCATTCCTTTCCCTCCCTGAAGTACAAACTGCAATATTTGAACACCTTCAGGCTTAGGAAATGCTAAATCCCAGTGATTCCCCTGTGTTGGTACAAAGGATGGTGCTTCAACTCTTAGCACAGAAGGTAAGATGCTGTTTGGGACACAGTCACCTGTTCCCACTCTTCAAAGTAGTGCTGTTGCCTTTGGGCTGGCAGTGCCAGTTACTGAATCCATGAGCTGAAACACGTCTGCACAACCTCCAACAAAAACTGTGAAAGGGATCGGGGAAAAACTTCCTGATTCCAAATCTCTGCCAGTTTAAGCCTGCAAATATAATCACTAGAATCACCATAGCTAAAAATGAAAAATTCTGTGTAGTAACTAAAGGAATAAACACGAAGGAATAAACATCTGTAATTCAGTCAGTATGAGTCTGAGCACATTGATCATCAGTTTACTCTTTGGTTCCCACTTTTAAAAATGAGAATAGTATCAGTTTGCTCCACAGAGAAGCTTAATTCATTTGCAATGATTGTAGTAATCACTAATTACTCTGAGTTATCAGAAGGTATGCTCTACAGAAAGGAAAATATGAAGGTGTTCAGACAGATTTGAAGGCTGACAAACATGGTTAGGTCAGCAACAGAAAGAAATACAGCCCAGTGCCTTTGCTCATTTATGCTCTGTCTGCTGCTGATACAGATGTCTTGTGAACACCTTGAATCCAAAACATGTATTAACTCAGCTAAAAGAAAAGAAAATGCCTAACCATGGAATTAACAGCTCTGTGTTTCTCTCCAGGCTGCAGCAAGATGAAAAGTAAAGTCCTAGAGAAAACTACAAACCTGTACTATAGTACACACCATAGAAGAACACAAGGTACTCACCAAGCAATTTCCACTGCTGAGTTTTTTCTTTGAATTCAACAAAAGGTGAGAAGCTGGAAGGAGCATCTACAATGACGAATGTGCATGTCAGGGACATTATACAAGTCCAACCTCAAAATCCCACTGTGATAATGCAAACTGTCAAGTTAAAGACTCGCAGTGACAGAGCATTTAAAATTACTATGTAAGTGCATCTCTAAATTTATCTTTGCCCAAAGGGAAGGTGAGCATCTCAGAGTATAAGGACAAGCATAAGGAAAGAACAGAACAGGATAATGAGCCCTCCAACAACAGGCTGTCCGCTGAGAGTCTGGTCCTGCCGTTCACCATGTTCAGACCAGTTAGAGGCAAAGGAGAACCAGTTATATAGTGCACTGGGATGAGAAAATTGCCAGGGGAGAACTTTATCTTCAAGCTGAAGAGGAAAAAGAAATATTTCATTAATGAGGCCCCAGGGACTGTTATTGTACAGTGAATATTTATGGGCTCGTGGAAAGAGAAATTGGGATCTACAGTATTCACCAGCATTATGGAGAATATGCTGCAAGGCCACCACAATCTACTCTGTCTCTCCCTTTACAGCTTCCCACTAAGCAAATCAGAACCACAGAATAATTTAGTTTGAAAGGAACGACTGAAACTCAGCTGGTCCAAGCCCAAGGTCCACGCAGGGCCAACCTCATGATCAGTAGATTGCTCCGAGCATCATTTAGTTTTATTATCTCCAAAGACAACTACAACAACTTCACACTGTGGGGGAAGAGACTAATCCCCTCCTGCTTCAAACATCCTGCCTGAAGCCACGATCTGAACAAGAGAAACTGTCTGTCTAGAGGCAATTTCACAGACATTTTCACATACTTGGGAATCACACTGGGTCTTATGTACTACCACATGCAAAATAAGTTGACCACAACCAAGACATGTCGGCCAAACAGCCTATCACAGCTGTCAGCAATACAAGGATTTATTGTGGCGATGAATGAAAAGTTGATTAGAGCTATAATATAAACCAGCACTGACTAGAACAGAGGAACAAGCACCATTAGTATATTTAACATCTCTTCTTACCTCTGCTGTCACCTGCCAAATACTGCAAGGCAGGTAAAACCAATTCAGACCAGTTAGGGGCAAAGGAGAACCAGTTATTTAGTGCACTGGCATGAGAAGATTGCCAATCGAGAACTTTATCTTCAAGCTGAAGAGGAAACAGTATTATTTAATTAATGATCTCACAGTTTAAACTATGACTTTCTTCACAGGAAACAAACCAGTGAAATATATGCAGGGGACAAAAAGGTTTTTATGTATATAAAATCATCACCTGACTTTTTCAAGTAACCATGATATGGTATTTCAGGCAACAGCACCAAAGAGGGGGAAAACACTTCCCCATCTCTGCCCTTAATATATAAAATATATCTAACCATGATCTATGGAATGGGTACCGAAACACCTACAGATTCAACTGACTAAACTCACGAAACATGTTAAAACCAGAATGTTGTAGCACTCCCACAGGGTTTAATTTCTTTAATATGTAATCTAAATCTTATTACAATTTACAGCAGAGTAAGTCTGGAGAAAAATCACCATTACAAAGCTGTCAGCCCCTCTATTCTTTAATTTTGCTTCCTGCAAAGATTCCTAGATAAATGGGTAGTTCCTTACCACAGAGAGAGTAGCAGGTCCTTCCAGGAACAGTATCTCCAAAAGAAGGAAAAAGAAGCTGGATGATATTTCATTTATTTCAAGGCATGGCTTCATATCTTCAAGAGGTCTTCAAATGAAAGAGAACACAAGCAGAGTAAGTTCCCTGAGTAAATATTCACCTCCATATACAAAGATGAACACCACACATTTCACATATCCCAAACTGCACAAAAACACAGCCTGCAACCATCCCACAAAAATGTGAGCTGAAACATGTTACTTTTTCCATCCATGCAAGGTGTTCAGGGTCCTCTGGAGCACTTACTCCTCTTTAACAGATGACAGAGGGAGGGGAGAAAGATCCTGAGACATTGATGGGAGTCCATCCGCATTGCCAAGCGAGTCAGTCAAATCTTCCGCCTCAGATTTAATAATCTTTGGCTTCTTTTTTTTCTTATCTTCTTTTTCCTTCACCTTTTTCTTGAGGGTCGCAAGATCAAATAAGGCTTTAGAAATGACAAAAGTTAAAAAGAATAATTAGATAGCTTTTTACTATATTTTCATGAGAGTCATTAACTATTTAAGTATATATCTAGAAATGTATGTTGTGTGCACTCATTCACACCTCAATCATTCCATCTTCCCAGTTGCTGTCATAAATCTTTACTTTTCCCCTCAACAGAAAACCTCTGGTTTTTAAACCAACATATATAAAATGAAAAAGGAAAAGGATCCACTGACCTGTTAAGGAACCCTTCCTGCCAGCATTCACTCGAGTCATGATGTCCTCAAGGCTCAGGTCTGTCGTGACTAGATCAGGGTGATCCTATACAGGACAATGGGACAGAAATTAAACTGAGAAAGGACAAAGTATTAAGACAGCAACAAGGTAAAGAGGTACCCAAGTACTAAAATGCACCAAACTCAGCCAGGATCAGCTTATTAAATTATTTACTGCAATAAAAGTTGGGAAGTCTTCTAACCCTGAAATCTAAAATTTTGTCTCCCCAAAATACGTAACTAAAATGACAAAACCCTTCTAACCAGATAAACATGGCCAGGAGCTGCATCTATACACTGACAATTGAACCCAGGTTAAAAAGGGCTGTCAGGTGGCTGCACACAAAAAACCAGCAATCATTTTGCCACCCAGAAATGCCCTGATCTTTATGGCAAAGAGATTAAAAACGTCAAAGATAAAATGTGGTCCCACCCCCCAAGACTTTTGACATCTTACAGGCTGATGTTTTCGTTTCTCACGGTGCTTCTTCAACATCATCTTCAAATCACTTTCCCCAAGTTCTATCTTGTCTGCAATGAAAACAATTATTTGCAGAGTTTTCCACTATTGTTACCTTCCACACTTCTTAGAATGCCATTTTCTATCCATTTACTTCCAGCAATCTCCAATTTTCAATAACTAATTTCTCCATATATGAATTTTTTTCATTCATTCATTTCAATGCTTCTTTGGGTTGTAAGATTTCACTGCTGATACAAGTATGGGAGAGAAAAGAAGCCAGAACCAGCTAGAAGCATTTGCAGACTTGATTACAGTTACTTTAGGAGGGATTCTCAAGTATTTTGAACTGGACTATGCTAATACTTCAACCACTAAAGGCAAAATAGAACAGAGAAATCAGTAGTATTACAGAACTGACTCTTGTGTTCAAATACTGGCCTTGCAAGAAGGAAAAGATTAAATAAACTGGGAAAAGAGCCAACTTGTGGAGACTGCAAAAATTAAACATTACAAGACTTCCCATTAAACAACAGATTTTCAAGGTGATTTCTTACAGGGTCTCAAGGTAGTTATCCCCCCTCTATCCATACTGACCCCTCATTTGGTTCTCACCTGCAGTTTTCATGTCCAAGGTTGACAATGTGGGGATCACTCTCAGGGGAACTGGTGGACTTGAACAATGTGCTGGAGAACTTGGAGGCCAAGAGATTAGATCTAAAACAGAGGTATAAATTTACTTCTGCAAGACCCAGCACCAATCTATGTAACTATTATCCTGTGTTCATTAGATCCCAGCCAGTGAAGTGGAGCCCAGAATCCAATCTTTTATCGAAGGCTCTGTCCCCACATCAAAAATGTGTCTTTTTCCATTCACATCTGGAGTCTTTAGTTCAGCCCAGGGCATTACCTTCTTCATCAGAAGACAAGGTAGTATCTCCACATTCCTCTTTCACTTCCCTCAGGATCTTCAAGTAGCGCCGATGTGTCCGTCTGTCTCGTTCTTCTGAGTCATATGTCGGTGGGAAGTGCCTTCTCCTTAGGGTCATGTCAGGGCCTCCTTTCCTGGCTAGTTCCAGCAAGTGCTGAAAGGAGAGATTCATGTGACATCACTGTCAGCTACAGTGCTGTAAGCCAGGACAGGTAAGCCCAGCTCAGATACTTCCAGCAAGGTTACCATGCAGTGCCATCAGCACCTCAGATCTGTACAAGGGAAACCTTAGGAAGGATCAGTACCTGCCACACACAAGATTTTAAAGCTAGCATTTTAGACCATCATTTAAAGGGGCGAAAAAAACCCCAAAAAACAGGTGAAATTTCTGCACCTTTTTCTGCACACATAATGATATCTGTCATTTCATGTGGACTGTTGAGAAGAATTTAAATCATGGGTGTGAGGGGTAGTTTCAATGCAAATATGTAACAATGACATAGAACATTGTCTTTTTTGGGAAAAAAAACCATTTTACCTCTCATGGCTACAGAGGAAATAACATCCTATGTATTCCATATTGTTGCCCAGTGAAGTTGTGGATGCCCCATCCCTGAAGTGCTCAAGCCCAGGAGCAACCTAGTCTAGTGAAAGGCGTCCTTGCCCATGGCAGCGGATTGGAATGAAATGAGCTTCAAGGTTTCTTTTAACCCAAACCATTCTGTGATTCTCTATATCCCACAACATGGTAGGGCATTTTATAAAGACAGACTTTCTTCTTTATCCCTACATCCCATATGTTTCAATGTTTAAGTGTAATGAAAGATAAATGAGCAACAAACACATTTCAATTGGCAACAATTTGCTCACAGGAGTATTCATAAAGGAAGACTTCATCAGGGATTTGCAGGCATGAGAATCAGAGGTTTGGATCCACGAATTTTCTAAGTGTATTTTGCAACTGTACTTGTTTCAGAAATGGTAAACAAACAAAGGTAGAATGACTTGTTACCAAGACAGTAAGTTGTAAAGGGGCAAATGCAGGAAGTGGGGACAACGTGGACATGAAAAAAGATAGTACACACAAGTGAGAGCTATGAGAGTTACACAACCCAAAATCTGCAAATGTAACAACGGGTCTGGTGTTCTCTCTGGGCCACTGGAAAAACCATTAGTCATTCAGTTCATTAAAGGAAAGCCGTCAGAGAACTGCGACTGCACCAAGACACTTTTTATATAGACAAGCTATTCATCCCAGAGCACACTCACATTGCGGGAAGCGAGGATCTGCTTGAGCAGCCTGTAGAAATACTGCTGCTGGGCACTCAGGTAGCGCTTGTACTGTGACTTGTAACAGAGCTGCCGGTACTTCACCACCTTGGGATTGAAGTGCCCATCTGTAACAAAGACATAACACACACCTGAGTTTTCAGCTGCTAGCTGAGAACTTGCCCCAAACTCGCAGGGAAGCTCATGAGGCTGACTAACCCCGGAAGAGTTTCTGGGCGATGTGCAGCGGGTTCCCAAACCGAAAGTTTTCCCCACCAAACAGGGCCAAGATGAGCTTATTCTGGTGCTCTCGGTTGTTCTCAGGGAAGTGAGGCAGGAATTTTTTTAGGTGCTCTTGCTGCTCATCTGTCAGGACCTCCTGCCACGTCGACAAGCTGACAACCTCAAAGAAGATCTCAGGCTAAAGAAAGCAAGAAACAACAGTGAAGAAAATGCAGCCACGTCCTTGACCATTTTCTAGCCCTTGATGCTTTTCAAGTAACACCAGTCATGAGACAGTGCTTCACGAAACGCAGGAAACAACAGAGCATAAAAAGGAGAGGTGAGGAAATTGATACTACTAACAAGAAAATAAATTCAAAGCTTGTAACAATCTCCTTAAAGGCAATTTAAAAACAATACGAATATAACAAGGTTGATTTAAAAGATGCTGTTCTGAGATTAATCAAAGACTTTCTTGACATCTTTTCCAAGACAGTCAGAAACAACTCCCCTTTTCAGTTTGCTCTGTAAGCCCCCAAATGGGATGTTAAACATGTTGTTTATATAGAGGTTATGATAAGGTGAAGTGTCTCAGTGCTACTCACATCCTCCAGGAGGTCCTCGGGCAGACTGACCCTGGTGGTGCCCAGCATGCAGTCCTCCATGATCCGCATGCCATTGCCCTCCAGCTCCAGGGGGTCTGTGAGCATGTGATCCAGGGAATCCATCCTCCACCCCTCCTGCTCCTGGACAAGGACAGCAAAACCCTCAACAAATGAAAATTCCAAACCCACATACATCCATCCCAATGTGAGGAGTGATGGAGGAAGCACCTTGATGGGTGGTTGTTTAAATGGAAGCTATGGAGTTGGCCTACAATAGCTATATACATATTATTTTTATATATACATATACACGCACAGATACGTATATGTCTAAACGCACAAATACACACACATACCTATATATATAAAGCCCATACACACACACACATATATAAAACGCATATATAAAAACATTTACTCTTCAATTACAACACAGGTCACGTCAATGGAGAAGTGCTTTTCCAGACA
Organism: Origma solitaria; assembly: GCA_013397895.1. Taxonomy (NCBI): domain Eukaryota; kingdom Metazoa; phylum Chordata; class Aves; order Passeriformes; family Acanthizidae; genus Origma; species Origma solitaria. Next base: position 52,980 of record VZRL01007047.1, read on the forward strand.
GGCATACTGGGAAGTACAGCTGACCCGTCTCACTTTGCTCCCCCCTTGCAGGAACTGTTTTCAACACTGCTAAACGCCAGGAAAGACTACATTTAAATCTTGAAGGCGGTTTTAAGGTGCAGAACCGAAGGTCAGGTCTAAGGTGGGGTTTGTCTCAGGTTGGAAGTGTGACAGGGCCAGGAGCCCCGTCCCCTCCGGCGCGGCACGGCCGGGCCGCTCTTGGTTGAGAGGAAACGCAAAAAGCACGCGGAATAAAGAACAGGGCAATAAAAAAACCCGCTAAAAACCGGGTGGGACAGCAAAGAAAAGAGAGAAAACAGGTTTATTTCATACCCCTCACGCGGCCCGGCCGAAGGCGGAAGGCAGCGGCGCTGCCGCGCCTGCGCGAACGCCCCAGCCCGCCCCGCCGCACCGCGCCTGCGCGCGGCCCCGAGCCGCGACAGAGCGCATGGCCGCCGGCTGCGATCGACTGTGCTGTGCGACAGGACTGGGCTGTTAAAGTCCCTTAAAAATACGGTATTTGTGAGATGCTGAAGCCACGTATCAGGCGTAGATTTATATGGCTTGACTGCAGTCCTGTTCAGTGCATTAGTCACTGATATGCTGTCCTAATATTACTGTTAAGTGTTGAAAGGCTGAGTAATTTTAATGCAGCAAATTTTCATACAGCAGAGGTTCCTCCTGGGCCTCCACACCTTTACCGACTGCCAGCGCCCTCCAAGGATTCATATGAACAGTCTGCAGAATAACGCTCATTTAATAAAATCGTGACAGGTTAAGGTTCAGGATTGCTGGTGACAGTACCGGACAGCAAAGATGTGTTCAAAGCAGTGTACACAGACAAGTACTAATCCCTGACAAAACCTGGCTCACGATAAATCACAGACTGCAGGTCTTACCCAATGGGTGAGAGACAGATTTATTGGAGAAGTTACAGTGGACTCTTCCCTAACTTCTCCCAGTTTTTAACTCATTTTTATACTATTTCTTTGTGTTTAAGTGGAGCTTGAGTGACTTGAGTCACACATCTTAAGTGAGTGATGGTCAGACCGTGGAAGTGGGTATTATTTCAGGATAGTACCTGAGATAGCTCTGGGGACATGAGTCACTCCTAGAGCAATTTTGTCATCGATGCTGATCCAAGAGGACATCTTCCTTTATCTCCCTCAGTTTTCAGATGCTGTGCAGCTGTTCAGCTAAAAAGTACTACCTTTTAAATTTAAAAATAATTTTAAAAATTCCCTGCTCTTCAAGGGTTTCAACAGAGCCACAGGGCTCCACTCCACTCTCCATTTACTCCCCTTGGATTGCATTGTGGAAGGTCAGAAATTCTGTGTTCCATCCAGAGAGTAGCAAATGTATTTTTCCCTGTAACTTCTATACTGTTATCTTCCCTTTTATCCACACACCACTCACCTTCCACTGAACACCTTAACCCCAATGAACAGATTGGTCATTGCAAGTGATTTTAAAAAACAACAAAAAAAGATTTATTATTTTCAGGTTTGGTGGGGTTTTTTTTTTTTTTTTTGTTTGTTTTGGGTTTTTTTCACCTGCCAGGTTGCACGAGACTCTGAACACAACAGTCACCAAATGTACAATAAACATACACAGTTAAATAAGAGATGGGGAGATGGGGCCCGAGCAGTCCAAGAGGTGCAAGATCAGGGTGCGTGGGCTGGGGTTGTTTTCTTTTTCCTCCAGGAAAATACAGAATCTGACCCAAAATGCCTCCAAGGGACAGCATCTCCAAACAAAACACGGACATTGCAGACAGCTCAGAGGACTCTGGATTTACACTTCAGTGGGACACAACTTAGAGAGATCTTTGGGATGCTCTGGTTTAAAAAAAATAATAATAATACATCCTATACCTTCTGCACTGCAGAAATGGGGAAAAAAATAATGCAATCTTTGCCACCTGTGCAATCACTGTAGTTCCTTATTTTGGAAGGAAAATCTGTGGTACTTCCATTTCCAGAGATGCTTCTTTCACAACAAAGCATTCATTCAACTTGGGACACTAGGAATTACTTCACCTGGAGTCAGGCCGATAGCCCAAGCATGCTGCTGCTGTGGGGCAGAGAAACTTTGATGAGGAAGATTTGAGTTCAAAAAGGCTCTTTTAAAAGGGTTTTCTGTTTTAAATAGTTTTCAGTTTTAAATAACTGGTACCGCTGTTCTAATTCATGAACTGTTTCAACAAAGTTGAATAGAGCAAAATAGTTTTTAAACCCCATGTCTCCAACATCATTAATGGGAACATATTTGGTGTTCCTCTATTGTCAAACTTTTAAGACTTTTAAAACTGCTCCGGCAGGGCAGTATCCCAGTATTCCCAGTCTCCCATTTACAAGTCTGCTATTTTCCTACTACTTGTAGCATTTCTGGCTTGTTATTAAATCAGCAGCAGCCTGAAGAAAGCCAAGACAAAAATTCTCTCTGCTCTCTTTCCATACCAACAACATTGCAAGGCCCAACATCATAATTCCAAAGTCCTCAGCAACACGAATTCAGGTTACTTACTGGGCATTGTGGTTGGCTGCCCACACTGCCACAGTGGCTGCGCTGCCAAATGCACAGAATTTAGAATCACTCATCACTGCACTTGACCAAATGGGAGCTCTGGTCCACATTAATTTTACCTGGCTCATTAATGCCCTGGTACAGCAAGAGAAGAGAAATCCCAGGAACAAAGTAACCCACATTTTGGCAAGTCACTTCAAAACTACCTCAGAACAGTTCTGAGCTGGCCAGTATTTGCCAAGTGATTTATCTCAATACTACCTCCATGCCACATTAACATTAAGATATGTTAATTACCAAAGCAATACCTGCTACAAGGTTTTGCCCACAAGGAACCACATTTGCTCTTGTGCAGCCTGTGGAGCTCTTTCATGTCAAAGAGCTTTAACTCCATAAAACCTGATATCACAATCTGTACTGCTCAGTCACATGGGTAATCTGCACCTGAATCCATGGGAATACCTACAGAAGAATTCCACATTCACACTCAGTGCAGTACAAGAGAAAACAAATAAAAAAACCCCTCTAGTTCTTCTGTCTCAAGGGCCTCTAACACACCACCCTTCTTTGCTTTTGTTTTATAAATAAATGTATCCTGTTATGCACAGATGTTCTGGGATGAGTTTTCCAGAGGTGAATGAAAGTTGAGACACACACACTATAGCCCATCAGGAGTCAATGGAGTTCTAGTCATGTTCTTGCAACCACCAGAATGCCTTAAACAACCAACCAAGACGACCTGTGAAGGAGAAGTATATAAGGAAAAACATATTACACAGCCTTAAAAGATAAACTTTCTCTTTCCCTTTCTCCTGGTCCTTAAATACAACATGAATTCTGTATGTAGACCAAGTCCACAGCAGGCAACCCTCACAAATGGCTTTCCATATCCCATAAATAGTGGCCCACTAGCATGTTTCTTGTGTGTTTCCTGAGTCTAGGGCTGGTAGTTTTATGGAACTGTCCAAAGGAATTACAGTGCATTGTTAACAAGATTATTTGAAAAAAAAACCAAAGTAACCAAGTCTCCATTCAGTCTTGAAGGGGAGAAGTATGTTTACTTTGACGTGGCCACAGAGATAATGACCCTGTCCCTTCAGAGGAGTGCTCTGTATCCTCATTTTCTCCTGGCACAACTATCTTACATCACAGAAGAAGCTGCTGTGTAGGTTTAGCTGAGCCTTTTTTTTTTTTTTTTTGTTTACAGGCAAAAGAGCAATTTTCCCTGCAAACACTGGAGGGAAAAGAGGTAACAGTGGCTCTGTACTACCCTTAGGTACTCCTAGGATTTCAGTCAGTTTGTTCCAAACAACATGAGTTTAAGACTGCGCTTTTCCTGGTTTCTGGAACTGCTAGGTAAGGGAGCAGGGCAAACAGCATGTAAACAGTTCTGGAGGGCTGGAAAAATAATAATTTAGTGGACTGCTTCGGCATATCTTCACAGCTTCATTGTTCAATCCATCCCCATACAGGGACACCAGGAGCCACCGCTTGGCTGCTGCTGCTCCTTTCTCCAGGCAGCCTGGTCACATGGAGCAGGGACATTCCCTTTCACCTTGGCTGCTAGAAACCACAGGAAACAGTTCTGCCATATTCTGGCAATTTACATGATGTTCTCCTGCTTAACGGCTCCTGTTAAAAATATATATACAACAATCTGCCAGAAAGCCTTCAGATAGGCAAGCTTTTCCCCATAGAGTTGAAATAAAATTGTTTGCTGGAGACACTTCCAAGAAGGAAAAATAAGGGTCAGCAGACATGCCAAAAATGAAGTCGAGGGCAAGCAGAGGTTTCACTTCTCTTGTCCTTTTTGTTAAAAGCTGCATAAAAAGCATCCCAGAAGGATTTTGAGGGTACTTCATGGTCACTGGGGACTTAAACCCTCTTAAAGCATTAACAAGAGCGCCAAGATTTTAGTGGAAGGTAAATGAGCATATACATTAAAACATATAGAGCCCCAGGGTACCCCCACATCTGGGCTGTCAGGAAGGTGACATGGACAAGCAGATGGCATCACAAGGTTCCTTCACTCGTGCTCTGCTGAGAAGGTCCTGGGTTTGGAGATGTGCACTTCACTCCCGCCACTCCCATTGGTGGTGGTTGTGATGATGTATTGGGTGGTTTGCTGCTGGCTGCTCGGCTGGGATTCCAAGGGATCTGTGTGGGCTGTGGGCTGGGAAACGCCCACCTGAACCTCGCTGGAGAGTGAAGAGTTTTGTTTGCCATCCAGATCAGGCTGACCTTCAGATATCACATAGTGTGTCTGCATGGGGAATATAGAAAATAAGTAATAACCACTGTATGTTCTGTAACTTCTCAGTTCTAATAGTCTGCTGGCAGACATTTTGGTGTGAAGAAGGAACTTTTAAACTAAGCTCTATTTCATTTAAATGTATTTGAGAGCAACATAAGTCCTGTCTTTTGATTTGAAGGACATTGGACTTTGCATTTGGTTAATTTGGTTAAACTCATTATACAATTAGACCATCACTACAGAATAAAATAGCAATATTTAATTCAACTATTCTGAAAGTTTTTTTCCTGTATTCCCCATGTTCTAGCAGAAGTTGCACTCCCAGTGACCAATACCAACACAGACCAATGACCTACCTCCTTATGCTGGACTGCTTACAAGGAATATCAGGAACTCTTCTTATTTTCTAATCTTACACATAACAGAATGCTACTGAAATGTTTCCAGAAGCTGTTCTGAAATTTGGTTTAATGGATACTGCTTCATCATAAATATTTTTAAGATTAAGCAGTACCACTAAATAATACTTTGTCCTGCAAATGCGGTTAAATGAAGACTTTAAACTGGAAGGAGTCATACATACAAAGGGCCAGACAGCATGGACCTTGTAAATGGTTACATGCAGACTATACTGTGCAGACTGCACCTCTTTAGGTACCTCCACTCTGTGCCCCAGTCATGAATTTCGGCATTCCTTAAACCTTCAAGCTGAAGGGCTTTATGCCTGATAATATTCTGGATGATAAAAAGGCCATGATGGTTTTCCTTACCTGAGTAACTGCTTTCACTTGCCCTGTGTTGACAGTGGTGACTGGCGTACCCACAGCCGTCTCTGTGATCACGTACTGCCCTTGGGGGATGGTCATCATCTGAATCTCTGATGCTAAAAATGCAAATTGGATAATCAAGACCTCCAGTCAAACTCAAAGACAACCTTCAAAGATCATGTCTTAGGTCAGTAAATCTTATGTCTTAAAGTCTGAAACAATGGGTGTTGAATAGAAATTCAGGTGATGTAAGGGCTTGTAGAACCCTACAGACTTCAGCAGAATTATGCCAGTTAACACCAGCTGGAGATTTGGCAATTCATGCAGAGAAAACACATCCTGTTCCCACTCAAATCATCACAGAATTAGCATCCAGAACTGCATGGATATGAGAAATCATCTTCATGTCACCCTCCTCTTCCATACAATTCTTTCAAGCACCCATCCAAATTTCAACAAGTAGCTATCCAACACATGGATTCTTGCTGAATGCAAGCTCCTTGGAGTAAAGGAGCCCAGTGTGCCTGCCTGAACCATGTACTAGATCAGTATGGACAACGGTGGAAGAGCTGGTACAACCATCTGCAGTTGTCTGAAACTTTATCTTCTTGGTATCTATGAATATTAACCACAAAGCTGAATGAGCTCTGAAAACACTGCCCCATTTGGCAGCTGGAGACATGGGGCATGTTAGTCACACACACTTGAGAGACAAGTAGTTAGAGCTACTGCTGACACTTACAGTAGCTCCGAAATGAGTTCCAGTTGCTGGGGAGATATGTGTGCTGGACTGAGGAGCCTTGCTGCTGCTGGAGGGCTTGGTTTGGCGTTGATGTAGTTGTTTGCATCTGTGAGGGGCTGAGTTCCTGCTGAGGTTGTTGTGAGGAGGGACTCAAAGGCTGACCCCCAACCTACAGAAAAAAAGGTGCAAGTGTTCTTGGTGTAGTAAGGACTGCACAGCTCTGTCCTTCTACTAACACAACCATCTCACTAAGGGAAAACACAGGGCAGGTTCCAGAGCTTATCGAGCAGAACAGCTCTCCTCTCTCTCCTCCAGCTTGCTTCACTCTATGGCCAATAAGCGCAGACCAGGAAACTGAAATAGAGAAGTTACTTGCCAAAGTAAGTCTATGGCAGAGACCTAAGATTAGAGGCTAAATTCTACTCAACAGCTTAAAAAGCTGCACTTTGAATATCTGAGAAATGCCAGTTTCCATTTGCATCATCCAACTGACAAACTTCACTGAAGCTGCAAATATGTCTGTTTCCAATAATTTATCTCTCCCCTGTATATACCGTCAGGGGGAAAAAAACCCCACACCAAAAAACCCACACAACAAACACTTAAACAAACCCACAACAATACACCCCCATACATCTGGGCACTCCTTGATGATCTCAATGCCATTTGACATGTGGTCCTTTAAATGACAAAGAAAACACTATCCCCTGCATCAGCACATGCAATATGCCAGCTGAGCAGGCTGGTAGAGAAAGCGTTTCCTGAAGAGGGAAATACCTGTGATGATGACTGAGTTGCTGGTGATGGCTCTGTGACCTGGATGTGCTGCACCTGGATGGCATGTTGGGTGTATGTCTGGGGGTCATGGAGCTGCCCAACATCCACTGTGGAGTGCTGGGACTGGTGAGGTGAGGTAGCCTGGGGAAAAAAAAAATTAAGCATAGGTCCGTACCTCAAATTCTTTACAAAAGCAGCCATGTAAACCTCTTCTGGGACACAAGGTCTGGAATTATGAAGTAGGAGCCTTAGTGGAGCACACCTGTTCAACCTTGTTGAGTTTTTTTGCACCCCGGGAGATAAAGTACATTTAACAGATGCAATGGTACAGAGAGGGTTATATCTCAGTGATACCAATAGAAAGGACTTGCCTTACGTCATATAAGCTGTTTGTGGCAGTGGCTGGACTAAATCAAAGGGTTCAAAAGCCAGGATTAGTGTTGACCACTTCTCTGTAAGCATCCTTCTGTACATGCATGCGTACTCAAGAGCTGCATATCCAATTCTGTAGTTTGACACAGCTCTGCATCAAGACAAGTGCTCAGAGATTTTTTTGAGCAACACTTGCTAATGGTATCAATTGCAGTAATTGAATTACAAGTCTTTGATATTTATAAAATTAAGATCTTGCTAGTATTACCTGCAGGAATCAGTGTTCATGCTCTTGTATCATTACAACAGCCACAGCCACTATCAACTGGGGCCATTGTTTAGGCCTTTGTTAACCAAATTCATAGCCTGATTTGTAATGAGGGGCCAGAGAGAACACAGAATTTCAGATTCAAATATAAACACATGGTAGTTTCAGCTTCCTCCAGTAGGTAACAGATTTGAAAACTACAGTGATTTCTTACAGCTGCCTGAGATATTTTCCTCAGCCCTGTTACTCTAGTTACACTCTGATTTCATTTTTGTTGAGCATCAAGGGAATGAATATTCTAATAGATGCTATGAAGGGAACAAGCAACCACTCTCTGTACTTCCAAATTTTTGCTCTGACTCACCAAGGACAAGGAAGTACAAATCAGTCTTGAACTGCAGAAAATGGGTCACCCACTGACCCACTTTTCCAGTTGCTGGAAAACATTCCTAGAGCAGACTTGAGCAAGGGTGCCCAGATGCGTAGAACTAAGTCAGGATTGTGTCGCTGTGTCTGCAGCAAGCTGACCAAGGCTGGCAGGACTATTTATGCCAGTACAAGTGCTTATGAAATGAACCCTATGCCTTATCAGTTGACTTATCTGTAAAAAGTAGCTGAAGCATTTTTTGTAACTACTCCTTACTGCACATTCCCGCATGCTACAGCCCCAAGAACCCACAGGTTTGGTAGAGAAGAGGTCCAAAGCACAGCAAGATTACTCACCTGGGCCACTTGAACAACCTGCAGCTGTATGTGCTGAGGCTGCTGCAAGCCAGTCGTGGATTGAGACACAGGGATGTACTGGATGCGCTGGTAATCTCCCTGGGGTGTCCGGTAGTCTGTGGTGAGGGTCTGGGATATCTCTGTCATTGCCTGGGTCAGTAAATCAGTTGTCTGAAGCAGGGAGAGAGAGATACAGATCATCATCACGTTGATGTACTTCTTCAGGGCTGTAGTTCTATCTACACTTACCTTGGGTCTGGTCATTTATTTACAAGAGCTTAATGTGTACAGAGGTTGGGGTCTTAAGTAATCACCAGGGATCATCCACTAGAATTGCTCTCTTCTGTCTAAATCCTAGTCAGGACCATTAAGGGCCAACTTAACATATCATAATAAAAATAATTATTTTCATCTTGTGACATACCAGTATTCTATTAAACAACAAAAGTCCTGCATTTATGAAGAGTTGACTTGGTTTCCAAGTCAAAAAGTGGTTCATGGACATATTCCACCTTTCTTCCTCCCGTAAGACTGACAACTGTATTTCTAATGTGTAAAGACGTTTAGTACATAACTTAATCAGGTTTATGAAGCCAACAGCATCCTGATTGAACCTCTCAATTTTCAAGCAAAACAGTCTTTTATCCAGTTATTCTTTAGATAGGAAGTTTTAAACTGTGATCAGTAAGACTTTTAAAACTACACAGTATCCCAGCACACTGAAGGACACATTTTCTAGTCTCAGCTTCCACTTCTGTGGCAGCTAATGTATTAACAGTAGAGAGATCAGCCACTGGAGATTCATATTGCTCAGTCCTGTGTTGTACAAAGGATTACTAAAAGATCTTGAGTCTCTGAACACAGTTTGATCCAGTCCCCAGTCAATGTTAAACTTGTTCTCTTGATGCCAGGAATTGCAAGCACTTTGGGAGAACAGTCCCAGTGAAAATCCATGAAATGTCTATCCCTGAGTTAAGTACATTATGTGGAGTCAGTAGGTCTGAATGAAAGAAGGGAATAGATTTGGGGATAAAAGACAAATCCTTAAAGCTCCAGAAAGAAGTGAACAGTTCCTGACAGTGCAAAACTGGACCATGCAGACTCAAAACCAGAAGTGACCTCAAAGAATGTCCTAACACAGGCTTTAAAGTGATGTCTACCAAATAAACCAGGGTTACTAATACCAGAAGGCTCCTGTTCTGTGTGCTTCCCTGCACTGCCCTTGTGTGCTTCCAGCCCTTACCACAACAGTTTCTCCGGTTGTGCTGTCGGTGGTGAGAACAGCTGGTGTGGAACTGATGACAGCCGTTGCCAGGGGCGCATGGATTGTGTTCGGGAGCTGAGCAAACTCTGGGTGCTTCTTGCGGATGTGCTGCACCATCTTTGTCTGCAGTGACAAGCAAAGGAGCATTGGAAGGATGGTCAGTAACTCTGCTCAGGGACACGTGAAATCCAACAGCCTGGCCAAACTCAGCTTTTAGGTTTCCTTCAGTAAAGCAGCATCAAGTCACACTATGAGATTCTCTGGTCAGCAAGATGAAAACAAGGATCACAAAGCTGCTGCTGATTAGAGTGGACACTGAAATATTGTCCTCAACAGCTTTTTACTCCAACATAGCCAAGTGTTTTATGACTTTTTCCAAGGGTCATCTTTTCTGTGTTTTGTTTCCCTTCTCATTTTCCCTGTAACTATCAGGGAGCAGTTTCCAAGCCCTTCCATTCATGATCACGCTCTGTTAACTTTTCCATTCCTTCTTTCCAGCACAAACCGTCTGTTCAGGGAATCTTTTAGCCCTAAAACAACCAGGCTGTGCCTGCACTGTCAGCCCACAGCATGAAACCAGCACTCTGACTCAGAAGAAGAGAGCTCTGCTTGTGGACAGACAGGTGACAGAGGCCATGCTGAAAGAGCATTCCCAGGAAGAGGCTGTCTGGCCAGAACTCCCCATACCTTACTGCTGTACTGCTTGGAGCAGTGAGGGCAGCACACTGGAGGGGTGGCAATCGTGCCTGTCAGCTGCGTGTGGGTGCTCAGCATGGGATCTGGCTCTCCCGGGCCCGCAGGACGCAATTTCCGGATGCTTGGAGGTAGCTCAGCACCAGGATGGTTTTTCAGGATGTGTGCTTTGCGTTTGCTGGCACTCTTGTACACCTGCAAGGCAAACATTTGGAATTAAAGTGGTGCAATCTTGGTGTCTACACAGAAAACTGCTACCAGTTTTCTTGATCTGGAAGGTCTGCACGTTACTTTAGACAATACATTTAGTTAAATCCCAAAACAATTACAACAAAAAGCATGAACATATACCTTCCAATGTTTCATCAACCTGTAAAGGCAACTGACTCCTTGTGTAGCACAGAGAAGCCTTTTGAGAACATATTGTATGCCACAACCACACACCAAAGCAGGACAAGGAGGTAAGAGGAAAACCCTTTTTGCCATACTTGAAGATCAAATGCTCAATGTTAATTTGTCATGAGGGTTGATGTCTCTGCTTGATACAAAGCATCAAACTTTGTGTCAAGTGATCAACTATCTTTTAGTTCTTTTCAGGCACATCAACAAACAAATACTATTTAGTAATGAAAACTATTTTTTCTCCCCTCAAACAAAAGTAAGGAGACATCACAGAAAATCATACTGAGGATAAGGACAGTCAAAATGCACTCCCTGGAAAATAAACGCCCCCAAGCATAAAAGGCAAAGGAGAATAAGAGCGAGAACCCAAAGGCACTGCAGAAGCAGCTTCAGGCTCCACTGAACACTGGGAATTAGTGACACATGACCTAGTAAGCAGCTTACAATAAAAGAGGTTAGAGACTAACTTTTAGAAGTGATACAGAAACCAAAAGAACTTAGTGGCCAGGAATTATACACAGACAGGGTACTTAGTCCTGGGCTAACACAAAACTAAGGGTCAGTGACTGTCTGCTGGATCACAGTATCCAAGTTTTCCAATGCCAAACACAGCAAGAAGGGGAGAACTGCAGTTTTCAATTAGCATTCCACTGCTCTGGCCTAAGTGCATTTTGTCTTAATTTTTTTTGGACAGTACTGCAGGAATGTTGCTGGCAAACACCTCAGAAAAGCTAAAACCCTGCCAGAGATTTCTATGCAGAGACAAACTGGTTGCATCCAGGACTGGGACTGAGCTATGCTCTGAGGGGTGACTTGCCACACACCTTATCACAGTATTGACAGAAGTAATCTCTGTTGGGTTTTATGATGGGCAACGTGAGCTCTGGCACCTCTTCTATTTTCATGTCTGGATGTCTCTTTGATAAATGATTCACCTTAGGAGAAAGAAACAGAGAACAAGAACATATTACAGCTGGAAGCCAAACAATTGGTGCTTCTCCCAGGCATGGATAACAGCCAAACCAAAACTAAACAATGCAAGCCAGCAGCACTAGAGGCATCTGCTGCTGCAAGGGTTATTGTGCACTCACATTTAACTGCTGAAGGTAAATGTGGTCTTGCTAGATCTCACGTACAGTTTCTCTAACCAAAATTAGATAGGAAGGGGTAAAATAGTTTACCAGAACTGTCTTGCAGCTGATACATGAGAGTGAGGTAGTGTAAAGGGCCTCTGCCCAGATCACAAACCCCCTTTGCAAACAATCTCTTGCTGCAGAACAGCCTTTACCCAGAGTCAGTGACAAGGCATGGCCAGGAGAGGGTCTTGAGAAGGGGGAGAAACAAAAACCAGGAAAGACATCAGGAAAATGAAGGCAGTAAGGCTGAACAAGGCAGTATTTTCACCTCAAGTCCTGTTAAACACAGTACATTCTGCATTACTTAGTGTTGGAATACGGTACTGACAAACCTGACATACAGCACAGGCAGTGAACTGTGCAAATTTGCTGAAGAGGTAAGACACACAGGTTTAAAAAGAGATGTATCACCTCAACTCAGCTACAAAATTTGCCAGATTTTGCCAAATTGCCAAAATTTGCCAGCATCCTGGCTGGATAAAACCAGACTGGATGGGGCTTGGAGCAACCTGGTCTAGTGGAAAGTGTCCTTGCCCATGGCAGGGGGATGGAACAAGATGAGCTTTAAGGTCCCTTCCAGCGCAAACCCTTTTATGATTCTTGTGTTCCAATGCTGAAATTCCATCTTTATTCCTTACTTATTCATCAGAATAAAGTACAGAGGCTGTAAGAGCACCCAGGCACTCACCAACATGCCCCTGCGGCGGAAGCCCATCATGCAGAGACGGCACTTGAACATGAAGCTCTCGTAGTCAGTGGACGCGATTCGGGGCTTGAAGGTTTTGGAGCGGCTGATCCGATCAGCCTTCTTGGCTTCCCTCTCTGGGTTGTGCATCCTCTGCATGTGCTCTCGCAGCTTGTCCTTCCTCTGAGAAGGAGCAATTGGGGAGAAAAGTGTCAGCAGCATCACAGAAATGGCCTTACTACCTGTTACGCGTAAGAGCCACAGTGTGAGCTGTTCAGGGATCTCTCTCCAGGTCTTCCTCTCAGAAAAATGTGTTCCTTCATCCAGAAGTATCCAGTCCCTCAGTATCCCATCACAAACTCAGTGACAGGGAGCAGGCTGCTGCCACCACAGTTTACCTGGCTCACAGTCTGCTCCATCTGTTCTGGTGGGATTTAGAAAGGCATCTGGATGATGTGCTGACAAGATGGATGCCATGGACACAGGCATCTTGGCGAGGAGTATTATTAATCCACTGGCATCAGCAAGAAGTTTCTTAACTGAACTGATATAAGCAATGTAACCCAAACACCTGGCAATGGAGCTGTATGATGTCCCAGTTCTCAATGAGCAGATAAAAAGTTCCTTTGCTATTAAATTATTAGGAATAAGATCTGTTTGAAATAAGATGCTGAGGTGACATTGCCCGTTGTCCTTCAGAAATTAATGTTGCTCACACAGGACACCAAGCAGTGCAAGTCTAGTGTGTTTACACGTGTTATTTTCTTTTACCTTTGAGAACATGAGCTTATCTTCTTGAAGGAGAGTAAAGAATGGTGGTTTTTGTACTAGGAATGGTCCAGACAAGAGCCACCTCACCTTGAACTGCTTGCCACAGGTGGAGCACAGGAAATCTTTGCGGTCTGAGTGCCGCAGCATGTGGAGTCGCAGCTTATCGGGGCGGCAGAAAGCCTTGTCACACTCTGTACACTGGTAAATCTTCTCAGAATGGAAACTGCGCACGTGTTTCTTGACCTAAAATGACAGATCACAAAAAAAGGAAGTTTATTCAAGGGGTAAGTGAGTGGTAAAACAGTCCAGGAAACTTTGCAATGTGAAAGAAAGGGAAAAGGTTTTGAAGTTGTCTAATCTTCTTTGGTTTAAAAAGTATTTGAGCAGAAATGTTGACATCTCAACAACAGTTTCTATAAAGCCATAACATCTTTATTACTCATCTGAATGCATGACTTGATTTCCTCAAGACTGATTCTTGAAGGCATCAGCTATTGCACAATTGAAATTAGCGGGCAGCAAAAGTCCACAATGTACCATTTGCACAGAATCACCCTCAAGTTAGCACATTCATCTGAGGTTCATTATCTTCCCTTCATTTATAAGAAACTAAAACATGGGGACTAATTCCTTTCAATCAGACACAATGAGCTTGCAATTACAATTGGCAAAAAAACCCCAACCTTAATCGGAAGAGCATTTGCACACTATTCCTGAATGGCAATTACTTCTCCATACTCTGGGACTGTCCTTGACCTCTTCAAACATTTCAAGAGTTTTTTTTTCCTCTCCCCAATAAAGGAACTAATGAGGTTTGACATTTGAAATACAAGCACTACTCAAGAAATGGATGTCTAATTAAATCCTTACCATCTTCTAATACTGATCATACATGGAACAACTTGGCATCTCTATCTGTTCCACACAGAAGTATTTAAGTAGGCAGCAGTGACTAGACTTAATTATTCACATAGCAAGAAGAAAAAAAAATCATTGTTAAATGTCAAAAATAGAACTGAATAGTTGGAAAAAAGCCATGGGACTTTTAATCACTTGCATGGGAAATTTTACAGAGAACTAGGTTGCAGTACAGCATTTCTGAATCATCCAACATTCTTCGTTGTTGAACATTTACAGAAGATAAAGGGCTTCTGCCAGGATGGAATCATATTAGTAAATCACTTTCCCCCATCCCTTCCTCTTTAGCTTAGTGGATGGTCTATCAGCTCCTATTACAGATCTAAACTGCATTTCTACATTTCAATTTCAGTCAGGCAGCTCAGTAAGACACATCAATTGCTTTGTCCCTGGGAAGGATAATGAATATGTGCATGGTCCATCTCAGTTTTTTCTTACTGGACATGGAAATAGAATCTTTAAATTGTACTAATGACCTTGTCCAAGTGCTCAGCACAGTGCCGAGTAGCTGCACTACTCTCTGCTCCAGTACAGTGTGCAGGAAGAAGAATAAAATGCCCAGCTGAAGCCCACAGGGGAAGTCAGGAAGCAGATTATCCTGATCTATTCTGGTATTTCTGCAAGCTGTTCAAATGAACTATCCTGACAGAAAACAGGCAAGGGATGTAAAAGTGCAAAACCACTTGGTTTTTTGTTCAGAATTTTAACGACAAAGGGCAAGGTGCGTTCAAGTACAAGCTGAGTACAGCAAAAGGCATTTCCTTTTTGTGCCACGGAGATGTAGTAGTCAGGACCTCTGCTTCAGGCGTTTTTTGGCCATAAGGCACCCACCCTTCTGCAGTACAGTGCCTTCTAATGCCAGACTGAAGCACCACATCTGATGCTTTAGCGAACAGAGCACTTCAGTGTCGTAAGACAACGTCTAGCAGTGCTTGGTCACTCATCCTCGTGAGAATGAACTGCTGTGCAGTTACACAGGGAGAGCACTGAGAAACCCACAGCCTTGTGAGAGACCCCCAAAGCAGTGCTTCAAATCAGTACAGCATCTCACCTGGATAAAATCTGGGAAGCGTTTCTTGCAGGTGGGGCAGGTGAAATAGCCATCATTGACATGGATGGCCACGTGATCCTTAAGCAGATCCAAGCGGTCAAAAGACTCGGGGCAGAAAATGCAGGAGTACGTTTTCTGGTCCATGTGGAACTTCATGTGGCTCTCGAGGGCACCACTGTTGATGAAGCCCTTGTTGCAGATGTCACAGGTCAAAGGGCAGTTCCCTTCCCGCCCATGGAACCGCAGGTGCTGGTCCAGCTTGTCCTTCTCCCGGAAAGCCTTCCCACACTGCAGGCATTTGAATGGGCGGAAGGATTTCCGGATGAACAGGTGCTGCAGAGCTGCATTCTGAAAGAAACATCCAAGAGACCATTAGCTTTCATTACCATGTATAGATTCCACATCCAGATATATTCAGGATTAAATATACCAAATGATCAGTAAACCTAAATTTCAAAAAATTATTTTCCATCATATGCTGCCTCCAATTTACAGCATGGGAGGCTATGACAGGCAGACTTCAGGGGACATACCTGCAACTACACCCTGCGTTAGCGGAACACAGTGCAGGAGTTTCCTCTCCATCCCTGTTTTCTTCTGATTTAGCTGGGCACAGACCTGGGCGTGAGAAAAGCTGCAATTCCAGCTGATTATTTGGGATCAGGTCTTAAGTTCAGCCACCACACAAAGGAATGGTGAGCCAGCACCCTGTGTTTCCCTCAGGAGCAGGGCTTATGAAATTCCACAGCTCTTTACAAGATCACCTTCTGCATCAAAGATCACCACAGAGACATGCAGCAGTGGTTTAGCATTGCCTGGAGAACTTCTAGTGGAACATAAATTCAGGAGATGCTGGTCTAAACATTTTTACTATTGCCAAAAAGAAGAATGAAGTTTCAAAACATTCAAAGCAAGGGCAGAATGGCAGCTTGACGAGCCGCAGGTAAAAACTGGTGAGCAATTCTCCACTCCTAATGTGCACAATGTCTCTTCTCAGCCCCTATTTTGTTTTGGTGTGTGTTTGCCTTCACTTTGGCTTTTCTGTAACATTTCATGATTGTTCTCTCTTCCCTTTCTCCCTTTACCCTTCAGACAAATGTTACAGAGCCATCCCAGTCCTGACCCAGCACTCTCTGCTGGATGAACAGATGCTGCTGGATGCACTGCCTGTAGAAAGAGGGAAGTGTGTCATGAACCTGCATTTCAATATTGGATGAGAACTTTCATGTTGGATAGTTGCAAGCTGGAATTGAGTCCTATGAAATCCCACAGCACACTGTCACCCATACTGCACTCAAAGTACACTGCAATGCTCCATTCCTCTGCAAATAGCCTAAGCAATATCCACTCTTCTCCCAAATACTTCTATAAAGCATTTTTTATTGATGTCTTTTCTTTTCACATGTTACACACAGAATCTACATCATGACAGTTAGAGAAAGAATGTGGAAGACCGTAAGTGTAGGTTGCATATTACAAAGAAATTCTCAGCTGTGAGGGTGGTGAGGCCCTGGCACAGGTTTCCCAGAGAAACTGTGGCTGCCCCATCCTTGGAAGTATTCAAGGCCTGGTTGGATGGAACTTGGAGCAACCTAGTCTAGTGGAAGGTGTCCCTGCCCATGTCAGGGGGGTGGAACTGGATGAGTTTTAAGGTCCCTCCCAATCTAAACTACTCTGATTCCACTAGAATATTGCTGATGCTTCTGCTCACGTGTTCCATGTGACCCACTTCTCCATACGACACATTCAAGACCTCTGCAAACAAATTTCCCTGGTTTCCTGTCTCCTTTCCTTGAGGGAATGTGGCAGCTGACATAGCTGACATTTCCTGTGTCCCTTAAGTGCAAGCCAACAGCTGACACTGAAAAAGTAAAGTTAGGAGCTCTTCTGCTGAAATGAGGGAACAGCTTGGGAATACTGTGAAATGCTGTGCTAAGGATTAAATTTGTGAATCTGAAAGATCCTTTTCACCATCTGAATCGTAGAGGGGAACTTAGACTTTCATTCCAAGAAAGAACAGGAGAACAAATGTTTTGCTATTAAAAATTAACAATTTAGTACAGGAGCTCCAAATAAGGCTTCCCTGGAGCTGTCATCATCTTAATTCTCCATTTTACAAGTGGAGACAATGGGAAACACAGGGATCTGCTGTAAGTCACACTGTTACTTGGAAAGACAGCCACGTGCTGTGCAAAAACTGATGTGCTGCGTGGAGGCCAAAGGATATAATTTCTCCCTTAACCACAGGGATATGTTAATAAAACAAAGGTGAAAAGATGTATTTCAAGTCCTGAACTGCACTATTAATTTGAGTTTTGATCACAAGTACCTTAGCACAGACCTGGCTGCTAATACAGCAGGCCAGACTCAACATAGCCCTCTTGTTATCTCAAGGGCTACAGAAGGTGAAATGTTTTGCTGCTCTTTGCCTAGATAATCTATCAACTATAAAAAGAGAACAAAAGAACTAAGTGTTGTCTCATTAACTTGTAGCATGGATCCAGCACAAACAATTGCACAAACAAATCCTCCAAAACTTTAAGATTGACATTACAGCTTTTCATCCAAGCAGTTTACTCCTATAAAATTCACCTTAAATTTACAAAGAATTGGTATGAAAAGAACTAGAAGAATGCAGATTGTTCTTCAGGTAACACTTAGTTCTGGACATTGGTTACCTAAAGAAGAACAAATGTGACAATTTATGGTGAGGGGTCAATCAGGAAACACTGAAGAGGAGTTGGACAAAACAACATGGAAGATGATGTTGATACGTACCATTGGATTAGATATAGCAAAAACCCAGTGAAAAAAGACCCAAACCTACCTGCAGCTCCAGCTGAGCAGGCAGCATTGAGGGAGAGAAAAATACTTATGTTATGCAACGGACTTGAAAACAGAAGCCTTGACTTCTGCAGGTCACTACAAGGGCTCTTCCGACTAGAGTTTACTGCTTTGAGGTTTTTGCCTCCGGAAACACTAAACAGATCTTCAAAGTTTACTCTGTAGTTAGTAACTGCCCAAGGGGAGTTAAAGGGCAAAGATAAAAACCACAGATAATCGTGAAGGTGTTTTTCAACCATTGCTGTTTTCCCAGGGCTGATTAACAAGGATGCAATGTGCACTGCAGAACCACAGTGAGAATGGAATGCTTTCAGCAGAACGGAATAATTAGGGCAGGATGACAACTGGGTAGGGATTAGAAGAGTGAGGTTAAGGAGAAGGGACTTTTTCTAACCTCAATTTGCTGGCTGTGCTCCTTGTTATACAGCCAGTTGCATTTCTTTCACCATGAAGTGACTGTGCTTTCCAAATCATATTCCTATCCCTCCTGTTTCTGGGATCAGCACACAGACACCCTACATACTGCCTAGAACTGAACCAAAACCAAATATTCATTTTGACTATGGACCACAATGTTCCTCTAATTTTCTACAACAGTTCTTGAAGGGTGGGTGTATCTCTTTTCAATACTGGGGACACAACAGCCATAGTTAAGGTCTGATCTCAAAGGAAACCCCACAGCAGAGGCTGAGAAATGAACTGATCCTATCAGGACATGAACCCCGGGGCAGGACAGATCAGTGCTTCCAGCTAGCATGGAAACAGTCTCAGAGTATCACTGCCTTAAGCCTTAGAAAAGCCAAAGCAATTCACAAAGAATGACTGGTTTTGAAAACTAAATCCTATATAAGTAATAAGGAAGAATTAGAGCTACACAGGTTTCAGAATCATAACCAGGAGTCAGGACTTTCTCCATGTTCTTGGGAAGTGAATAATGTACTATGTATCTAAAAAACAAATTTTTGCTTGCTTATATTATGAAGTGCATGTTATTGTAGGCAGTTGCTGTAAACAGCTGAGTTATGTGAGTGTTCAGAGGGTGGTTTTTCAGTGCTTAAAAAATGATGCTTGCTGGTTTAGTCTTATCTCAAGTGCTCATTGCTCACAGTCTGATGCAAGAAAGGTCTGTGAAACCATCCAACTGCCATTCTGCCAGTGCACCTGGCTTGAAACATCTCCAGGACTCTGCTGAACACGAGCTGCCAGATACAGGGAAAGTTAGGAAAACTTGAGATACAAACATGTCAGTAAACCACCACTGCTCTCCGCTGAGCTGTCATCCATTTGTGATGAATTTACAGAGAACAAAACTAAGTCACAAGATAAAGAAGTAACTTCAGAATTTCTGTCCCTTTCTTCCTACATTATTTTAGAGGATCCTAAGTTCACATCTTGAGTTCAACAGTTCAGGGAAATGGTCAACACTTTCACTTCTTACTGAGGAAGCTGTAGGACAGTGTAAGCAGTACATTCCCATGCTCTGTCAAAACTTCAGTATCTCTCTCTGTACTCTGTTATACACCCTTCAATACATTCAGTAAAAGATCCCCCAAGCTTTCAACATATGAAAATTAAATCACTGGTAGAAACTTGTCATTCAGAGACTGCAAGCATTTTGAATGGTTAAAAACTGTGCAGACTTAATGTGCCCAAGCCAAACTCTTCCTTCAAGACACCCCACTGTATTTTTGGGGTAACATCACCACTGGTTTTGCATATGTATTGTTGTAAACTGGAAGCAAAATTTGGCTCAACATCTTCCTATACAGAACAGTTACTCAACTCGTTTCTAATCCTTCCTCATTCCCTAAAAATGAACCTTACCCCCATTGCAGCTGTTTCTTTCCTTAATCCAAGGTTAACACATGGAAGAAAAAGGAAAATATTTTAAGCTAAAAAAACCAATCTCCCAGTTACAAAGCTTCAAGGATTATTTGCTTGAATCATTTCCCTCCCACATATAGTAGAGAAAAAACAGCTCACCCAGTTGACACAGAGATCAGGCTCAAACTGTTTGCTGTTGGTACACAGAGCTCTTAGCACAGGTTTTGCTCTCAAAGGCAGGGTTTTCTACCCCAAAAAAGGATTTATCACTAAGTATCATCATCACTTAAGTGAATTTAAACTGAGGTTGTGCTTCCTCTTTGGCAACTATTTGCAAGAGAGTTCTGAGAAACACAGATGGTGCTGTAAGCAAGTCGTTAGTCTGTGCCACAGCACCATGATTCTGCCAGCTGTTTGAAGCACCCCTGCTTGCCAGCTTGGATGGACTGTGTTTCCATGCAAGAATTACTGTGATGGAATTCAATCAGCTCCAACTCATGATCAGTTCTCCCCAGCACCTATGAGATACTGGTCCTTTAAGTGAGATTTGTCTTCCTCTCAGTCCAAAGGAAACTGCTAGGAATGAGATGCTTTATTTGGGATTGGGAAACGGATCAGTGAAAGGGAGACCAGCTGGCCCTGGCAGGCAGGTCTGGCATTCACTGGGTTACAGCGGATGTGATCCCCCATCCTCTGTGCTTACCCTGATGCGCTTTGCTCGCCTCATGTCATCTGCTGTCATGGTGCTCTGCGTGGGCACTGTGCTCGCCTCGTGCTGCGGCTGCACATGGAGCGTGCGGTTTTCCTGCTGCTCCAGTGCCGCCTGTGGCTCTGGTGGCACCGGAGTCTGTTCCTGCTGCTCCAACCCATTCAGTGCGGCTTGTCCGGCCTCATCAAATTGCCCCTTGCTGGAAAAATGCAGCAAGTCCTGAAATCGCAAATCATACAACCAGTGATTATTCCCCCCACCCACTGAAAAACACTGATAATACTCAGCAGACAACAAGATTTCTACAGATTTAAGAAAAAGCTATAAACAAAACAGTGTAGTGGCTACACTAACTCCTACAGTTCTCCTTCTGCGTCCACTGCTGCTTTCAGCACTTCACCTTCACCTACAGCAGCATTATCCAGAGCACCGGGGCAGTAGTGCTGCAGCTGGGTGACTCTCCGTGGTCAAATATCCTTTTCTCTGACCAGCCACAGACAATCAGCATTATCCGGCTGTTAATAGCCAAGAAGGCTCTTCTGCACTCAGGCCTATTTCTGCTTCAACCACAGAGGATGAAGGCTGACCAAAGTGACTAGTGCAGACGTGGGAAAGGAGACAATTTCTGTCTCGTGGAAATTGTTGTCCCTTTGAAACATTATCATGTGTCATTTTGCGGTGTCTTCTTCTTTCTAACAAACTATCTGGAGTGCTAAACTGGAGAGTGACAAAGGAGGCAATCACACTGGGCATTGTGTGGTTTTTTTATCCAGTTTTCAGCTCTGCATACATCACTTCCATATATCACACAAGGCTGTTTTTCCACCCCTTTTGCATTAGCATAAAAGGGAGGGTGTGGTGAACAGGAAGCACATGCCAAAAATCTACATTCTTTCCCTGTAAGTTCCAATAACTCCTCTGGGATGGGATCATCTTGTACTACATGAAAAAACATACATTATTTGACACCACGTAATGCAACTGAAGAAACTGAAAAGCACAAGCTAGGAAACAGAGCACCAGAATTGATCTTGAATTACGTCAGCTGAAGGCTGATGCTGTCAAAGCACAAAAGCGGGAGTGGGAGAAGAAAACCAATGAATGAGGCCCTTACAGACTGTGAGTGCTTACCAGAGAGAGACTGTTAGTAAACAATACACTAGCCCAGCGTCCAGCCCAGGTCTGGGTGGCAATTTTCCACCTTGCTGACACTCAGCTGTGCTCTTAGCATCCTGACTCTCCAGTTCCAAAGCAGAACTTGTGCTCAGCTTTAGCAAGGCAAGCAGACCTCCAATGGCCTGGGAGCTCACCCTGCCCCACTGCACAGACACACATGAGCCAGCCCTGGGCCATGCTCCAAGCTGGCAGGATGCAAGCCAGCTCCAGTCCAGAGGCCACTCACACACTGGACTGCAGCCAGCAAGTGCCATCTCCCCAGAGCGAAGGCTTTGGACCAGCATTAGGTTTATTTGCCTAAATGAGGCTGGCATGTGTCATGTCAGCCTGCAGAGAGGTTGAGCTCACGACTGCCTGCACCTAATGCAGCATTTAGGGCATTGCAGCAGGAAGTCACAGGCAGAGTATACATTCCTCCCTCTGAGTCAGCACGGAGCCACGACTTAGTGAGGTGCCAGAGGAAAATTACCACTCCAGATATCAACTTTCAGCTAAGTCATAAAACAGAGCACTGATCCCTTCTGACACTGCTCGTAAAAGGACTTAGTGGTAACCTAAGCATGGTCAGCATCAGCGAACTTAGCTTTTTACTTAAATGCATCATATTACGTCCCTACAGAATATAACCAACAGCCACAAGCAAAAGAACATTTTGCAATAAGCCTGCCTACAGGAGGCCCTTCTGTTGATATTAAAACATCACACAGAATCACCTCAAGCTGATTTAATTCCACCAGCAACAGTTGTAAGAGCAGGCTGACCTCACATTCCAGAAAGGACAAACAGGAACCTAAATTCCCATTACAGTTTTACTGTCTAAATTACTTCTGTGATGCTGCTAAACTGCCATAATAACCCACCTCACTGCTAAGTGCTTTCAGATGAAACTTGCTGCAGAAATTTGAGGGATTTTACATGTTTTATAGAAGGGAAGTAGTGTGCTCTCCTGGCAGAGAATTCCAGCTAGAAATCAAGCATTACTCATGTGTAAGTCCAAAGCATGCCCTCAGTTTGCACTGATGCCCCAAATTCTTTTAGTCAAGAGTTTACATTCCACGTGCTATTTTTTCCCGTCCATCTCCAAAAATATACCTGTGTCCCTTCTTCACACTTTTCACCATTTTCACTGGTTACTTCCATGCGCATGAATTTGGGAGGGCGCCCAGGGCGTCTGCCTGGTCCAAACCTCCTCTTTCCTCGCCCACGACCTCGGCCTCTGGCTCTGCAGAATACAGAGTGCTCCAGATTAGAGACAAAAAAAAGATGGATTTGGATTCTCCAATGATTTTATGCTTTCTTTCTCAGCATCACTACTCACCCATTCAACTCAGCAACAATGGCTGGTAGTAAATAATAAAAACTGAAGAAATTCTGGCAGCAAAACCAATGGGTTTCTGGCTGGTATCTATTTATTTTGTGCTTTATGAGACACCAAAGTCCAGAACACATTAAAATTTCTATCAGTAATCATGGGCTTCCATCCAGCCCTCTGCCATGGCAAGTCTCCCACTTCCAACATCGCAGTTCATGGTGTGTTGGAAGCATTTTCAGAATGATGGAACAAGTGCACAAGGAAACCCATTTAAAATCTGAACATCCCTCCCCAAAAAGCGCTCAGCCGCTGACGTCAGGCACTACACAGAAGGGAACAACTTCGTATCAAAAAAGCAAAACAAAACAGAGTCACTTGCTACATTTCAGGAGAAAGAAGGTACCAATGTCTTCTGCTCTGTGATAGGTGTTTGTAGATTCAGTTTTTAATAGGTCAGGATAAACTATCTTGCCAGGCCAATGAGGCACTAGAAGTATTGTTCTCCAAGCTCTGTACTTTCATATCTTTGAGAAACATCAGTATTTCAATACTGTGACACTGAAACATTACAATTTTTTTAACTCATTGGCAAAAAAAGCAAAACAAAAAAAAACCCTCACCAGTTTCAACAGAGTATTTATTTCTCTCAAGCTACTTCTTTCACAGAGTCTCACACCAGTCCTGCTGCCATGATTTTTCCTTTTGGTGCTGAGCTGATCTCTCATGAGTTGATCACTAAGATTTGCAGGACAAAGCCCCTCCTTTCTGCATGTTTGGGGAAGCACCACAGTGATCCACAAGTGAAGCTAAGGCTGTCAGTACCTGCTGAAGAAGTCCAGCTTCTCATCATGGGAGTTGAGGTGCTGCTGGAGCTGCTCCGAGCTCATGAAACGCCGACTGCATTCATAGCACGGCCAGTTCTTTTCCTGCTCTCTGAGCACTGTTGGAAATGTCAGCAACACCATTTCAGTCACCACCAATTAAACACCTCATTTTTTTGCCCCCAGCCTCTCTCTCCTAAGTGGGCCATATTTCTCCCCTGAGGGTTAGACAGGCCACAGAATACCCAGCCCTGCTCCGCTGGTCTTTGCTTTTATCCCCTCTGCACTGTGCCATGACCATAGCTCAGCACAGAGACACAAAGATCACTGGGGACAATTCTCAGTGAATATCAACACTGTTAGAAATTCAGGGGGATTCTGAAATTCACCCTTGTATGGAAGACCACTTACAGGATTGTGCCTCTGGCATAAGTTATGGGAGATCAAGGGAAACTTCTATATCTAAAGCAGTCATACTTCAGTTTATGACACACAGTAAACATTGAGTACAGGAACATATCTCTCCCAGGAGGAACTTCATGCTTCCCAGAAACTGAGGCAAATGGTTAAATTAATGTAATATTCTCATGAGAAGAGTTATTGGAAATAAGCTCCAATAACACAATCTAGACCTGGTTTAACTTTTCCCAACCTAGCAGAAATCTGAGAGCACTATACAGGCCATATACTTGAAAGCAAGAAGTGCAATGCCCAACCACACTGAAAGCAGAAGATCCCAAGTTACCCTTCCTTTCCTCCTCAGTTATGTCATGGATCTTCTGGTTCACAAACTCTGCGTAGGAGGCGGCGTACCACACCTGCAGCCAGAGCACAATGCAACAGGGCACTTAGGTGGAGCCAAAACTACAGGAAACTGATTTGAGAATGCGTTTTAAGCAATACATTTACTTCTCTTGCCTCAACCACTAACTCTTACTGCTCCTTTCATCCTCAATAATGAAGCCTGGTAAGATCAATGTGCCCCCACTGAGGAATGAAAGAGCTTTGCTCAGGAAGCATATCCATTTAATTGTAAGGTCTAGCTTCCTAACATGAACGTTAATCTCGCACATGGCTACCAGCAGCTATAAAAGAAATTAGATTAATCTCTTCAAACCCAAATTCATGACTGTAAAGGAAGGATGTCAGCAGAGTACTGATACTTGTACAAAGAGGAATGGAAATGTTATTAACTTGGGGGATTTCCCATTTCTTTTCTGCTCTCCTTACACAGACAATGGTCAGCACCATCCACAGAGACTCATTTAAAATGTTTCTGAAGGATTGGAGCAATGGTCCTGATTTGCAAAACAAAGTACTGCCAGGCAGCAGCATGATGGACCCACTTTTGTCATACAAGGGATTCAAGCTTCCAGCAAAGACAACCATAGGAGGCAGGAAGACAAAGTTTATCAAAGCCTAAAAGCAGATGCTCACATTTAGCTGAGAATTCTTCCATCATTTCATCTGTTTGATGAAAAAGAGTGGATTTTAGAAGAGATTTCTCAAAGAAGGCATCAACACATTTTCAGCATGAAAAATTCAGACAAGTTTGAACTTGCAGTGGGCCACAGGCAGTGGTGACTGGGATTTCAAGGACTCTCCAGCAGGTGTGTTACTCTGCTGGAATCTCACCAGCTGGACAAAGAGGAAAGCCTGGAGGTCCTGGGCTACACACCTGGCAGGCAAATCAGAACTTCCCAGCTTCAACTCCCTGATCCTCCTAGTTCAATCTCTGGACAAAATTTGCATGAATGCCCTACATCCACTTGGGGAGGAAATCACATTACCAAGCCTTTCCATTAGCAAACCACTGTACCCTGAAAGACACTATTAACATATAAAGTAAGAAAAATGATGCTTCCACAGGGAGGCCTGTACAGATCTGAAGTTTGATTTCAAATTGTTTTAAAAACTGTTGAGAAAATGATGTTTGAATACACTTAAAATGGATTTGTAACGTTTCTAGTAATTCAGCTTTAAAAAAATTGACCAATTTCAGATATTCCTTCTCTCAAAGGGTACAAGTAGGCTTTTGCCCTGATTTAGTAAGCACGCTTATGAAACTATTGCTTTTCCAGATAAATTGTTGAAATTTACATGCAACAAGAGATTTGATGAACAACAAAATTTCCTGATATCAAAATTTTTTGGTCCCCTCCAATGCCCCAAAAAATGTTGAAAATTAAGGCCATCTCAGCCAGCCATGCTGCTTTGAGCTCAATGTAATCAATAAATTTTTAGAGGGAAGAAAAAGCAAACCACAGGGAAGTCACAATATCCTTTATCACTTTTCACATGCAATGTTTCAAAAGCTCCACGAAAGCCAGGTTAAGGGCATTCACTTAAGGCGTGAGAAAACAAATCACGAACACGTAGGGCTAACTGAAAAGGGCATCCAGAATTTAAAAAAAAAAAGATTGCTGCAATAAAAATTAGATTGCATCAGCAAAATATATGCTGTGGAAAGCATGTCAGGGAGAGACAAATAATTTACATAGTTTTATTTTAGACTTCCTCATGAGCCAAAGCTCATTAAGATCCCTATGTTGGTGACTAACTACTTACTGATTTCAGTGACATTCAATTCAGGCCATCAGAGAAAAAAAGCCCTAAAACTATTCACAGCAGTAGTTTCTCGCACTTATTAGGCAGCAACTTTTAAGGTACAATTTAATCAGTAGAAAAGGAGTCCGGCCACACGAGCAATGCCATACCTTGAGTTCCTGCTTGGGCTCCACATTTTTAATGGTGGTGTAATAAATGTGGTGGCCGTACTGATAGGCCACCAGGTTCTGCTCCAGATGGTTTTGAGCTGGACGCACAAACATCATCCAGTTACACAGAGCCTCGCTGGAAAGTTCAAACCACAGGTCCTCTTGCAAGTCTCTGTCTTTTCTGTCACCCTTATCAAGAGAAACCTGTACCAAAATCCAATTACATGTGACTGTAACTGCCTGGCAGCACATTCAAAAGAATTTGAGTTACTAAGAAAACTACTGTGCCCATGTAACTGTTACCTTAGGGGAGCAGTGAAGGCATTTTCTTTCTTTATTAACATGGATCCAGAAACAGGCAGAAAAATATATAGTAAAACATAAAGATTTAACTAGGGAGACACAATGGATCCTTCCAAGGCTTTCAGGGACAAGAATCATTCATTAAAGGGGTCAGACACAGTATGTATGTGTGGCTACAATAAATGACACACAAGTAGCTGTAACTTCAGTAGGCTACAGAAACATCAGTCAGAAGTTTCTAACTGGCAGATCCACTGTTCCTTTCATTCCTTGAGTGATGATGTTCCCTCAAGCAGGAAGCAGCACTTCTTTAGCTGAACTTCTCTTGGGTTGCTGAATTTGCCTATGGTCACAACTTGCTTGTCAGACACTGACCATCAGGGCCCTCCTAAGACTATGGATCTAAACTCCAACAAATAAAGGACCAATTTTTATAGTGAAACTAGTAAATAGATGGATAAAAGTCACTCAAATCCATTTTACCCCACGCTAATTACTTGGCAAGAGGAAGGAAATAAAAATATCTACTCTCCCCTACATCTTATGAACAGAAAGGTAAGAAAAGTATTTTGAACTCAGGTTACAACATGACACAAAGGAATGGCTGCAGAACATCCTCAGATGGGGCTGCTATTTTTATGTCCAGATGCTGCATCAGCTCATGTGACAGTGATTCACAGCCTTCCACATTATGCACCCTATATATCCTAACACCATAATGCCAGAACATTCACCAGGATTAGTGTGTCTCCCTGAAAAACAAAGCAGATTTGAAGCCAAAGCAATCTGGGTATTTCTTAGTTACTTCAGAGACAGAGGTAACAAAACATCTCTAGTGAATTGATCAAGATAGAGTGACAAATTTATGAAAATCAAAGCTTAGGCACAACTTGATCCCCCCTTTTTTGACCCTTACCTTCAAATGGATATAGCAGTCTTTGAGCTCAGTTTGTCTGACCAGGGGTCCTTCCACAGGCCCAAACTGCGTACGTTTTGGGATACGCCTTTTAGAGAACACACCTCCCAAAAATCTGTCTATATAGAGCACCAGGGGGAGGCTGGCCCTCGCCCTAGTCAGCACAGGCCGGTTTGGGATGGGATGCAAAGGTCCATGCTTCGGACACACTGAGGGATGTGCATTATTACACTCTTCACACCCTGCAACACAAAGGCAGAGAGGACATGACTTTCAGGCATACATTCACACACTGGCTCACAGACAGCTTTATCGCTCTCTAAACATCTTTGACTCAGCTGTGGGAACACTTATGCCAATAGTCTGTCTACATTTCAAAATATTAGGGCAACATCCAGCAAAATAAGAACAAAGCAGCTCAGAGACTTCATTCAAGACAGAATTTTGCCTTTTCAGTAAAGCAGCCCAATTTGAGTCCACATTTCTGAGAATAAAGGGGTTTACTCATTACTGCTAAATCTGAATGGTTTTTGCCTCTCTTTACTAAAAGGCTGATGGAGAGGGAAGAAAAAAGGGGAGGGCAGGTAATACACTACATATTACTGTGCACGCTTACACAAATCATTGGGATCGAAGGGTCGAGGTGGATCTGGATCCCATTCATCCATGTCAGTGTCTTCCCCATCTTCATCCTCATCTTCATCCTCATCATCTTCCTCTTTTGTTTCTATCCTTTCCATTTGATTCTGTAGAGGTACTAAAGGGTCAGAACCATCCACAGCCTCCATAGGAGGTAACACCTGGTTATGCACCGGTAATGATGCCTGAGGAGAGAATTCAAACAATTCAAGCTGATTCATGAAGAAAACCACAAAGAGAAGCAATGAAGGTCCTTGTTAGTCTACCCTTCCAGCTGCCTCTGATAATGGAGAGGAGGACAAGGGAAGGTGATAAATGACTGCCAAGGGATGTTTTGCATTGCTCCCTGCTGTTGATGGCCTCACTCAGGACACCTGTATCACTCCCTGGGGCTCCACCCTGCCAAAGACTCAGTTCTCATAAGAAACTGAAATCAGGAAGTTCTGGACCCTCGCAGAAGGTTTGAAATAAAGTCCAGGCTCTGTGGGTATTACCTAGAGCCTAAAGCTGTATTTTAACTTCTTTTGTACACATGAGAGAATCCTGCACTTTGACACACGATCTTTTCTTTACAATCCAACAAAACCAATGCTCAGAATACAAAGGCAGAGGTCAATAAGGGGTGAGGTAACGTGGAGACTAGATATAAACTATGGGACATGAAGGACAGTTGAGGGCATTGCATTCTTCCACTAATTTTCACATTTAGCCCTTTCCTTCCTTAAAAAAACTGCAACAATTGAAGTGTGGTGCATATTCCATCACCACACAGGTTTCTCAGGTAGAGAACTAGAAATATTACACCCAGCAGAGCTGCCTGAACACTGATGAGGAGACCCAGTGGATGTTGCCACGACAGTAGTACTATACCTTCTGTTAACTTCATTTTTCAGCACTGAGAGAATTTTAAGGTTGCTGCTCAAAACAGAACCATCTGTAAAACAGGTTTCTCTGTATATTAAACACATGATCTCTCCTAAACCCTCATACATTCCGTGGTGAGACTATGGAAGACAGTACAAATCTGCAGTATGGCTTTCTCACATCTCCTCCTGGATCACTCAGCCACGTTTCATCCCCAGAGACGATGGAGCAATGGAATCAGTGCACTCGTACATGGAAAAGGAAAGGGTGCCTGGCAACTTACTCTATCTGCTTGTGGCCCTTGCTCCAGAGCCACTGGCTGGGGGGGGTCAGCAACGCTGCCGAGCACAGACAGGTTGGTGGGATTCATGCTCTGAGCAGCAGCAGGCAAGAGCACCGTTACCTAAAATCACAGGCACTCAGTTTAGCACTGCAGCATTTCCATCAGTCACTTATACACGGGCAGGGCCCAGCATGCACATGCCCTTGAGCCCTGCACTTGCTCAAAAACTGCAGCATTCCCATGATTTTTGGGGTTCAAGTAGGGATGATGGACGTGGACAGAACCTGAAGATCCTGGGACAAAGGGAAAGGCTTCAAACCTATATACTTCGCAAATTCTGAATTACCTATCATACATTTTTAAATTAAGGCTTTAAATTAAGATCCTACCCAGCCTGGGTTCAAATTGCACTAAAGATAGATATTAGGAGCTCTTTAGCTCTTGGTTAAACCAGTGATTTGAGGTCTCTTTTCTTCTATGCCCAAATTTACTTTTGTTTTCAAGGAAAAAGGTAAAGAAGGAGTAAGAAACATTTCTTTTTTTTTACTATCTTTCTTTTTCTTAAGCAAACCCTGCCCATGGCTGAGGAGTTGGAACTAGATGAGCTTTAAGGTGGTTCCTTCCAATCCAAATCATTCTGTGATTCTATGATCCAGGATACATTAAAAAAACAAGATGGAGTAGTGAACCTCATCAGAAGATCAAGCTCTCAAACAAAAGGGTCCCGACAAGTATTTTTCTTTACTTTTGGTCACATCATACATTTTTGTTTACATACTCATTTTTTCTGTGCAGTGACAACCAAATTAGTGCACATTACCACACTGCTCTCATCCGTTCAGCAATAAAGCAAAGCACAACTAAGACCCTAGAATCACCTTTCCTGTCTTTTGTTTCCTGCTTATCTATACAGGAATTTGCACCATTATTCTGCGTGATTTTTCATCCTTCTCTACAGCTGACATCATGTGGCTTTTAGTTTGTGCCTCTGACTGTTAAGCAGCTTTTATGCTAAAATCCAAGCTCTTACCTCTCTGCAGAGTGCTTAATAAATATCAGATAAAACTGAGAACAGTGAATTGGGCCAGTAGAGAGGGAGCAGACAAGAAAATCTATAATGTAAGCCCTCGGTCTTAGAACTCCAAACTAGTTGCTTTGTTTAAAGAGGTATTAAGGAGTAATTCATGAAACTCCTGAAAAACAACAACAAAAAGACTTCAGGGAATGGTGTGACAATGAGAAGGAAACCACCACGACAGTCTGGTATTGATACTTCTGATGCCAAGTGGCAAGAGAAAAGGCATCATTATTCCTCCAGTGTGCCTGCCAGCAAGGAGAGGGTCACACAGGCTTGAATCTATTTGTACCCACTACTAGCATTGCCTACTACTAATCACACCAAAAATACCCTTACTTCCATGTCAGGCACTGCATGGATTATGGCATTATTTTTATAAACCTCTCACTTTCTTTCTACAATAAAGTTTCTTCTGAAAGACAAGAGGAACTTTAATTAGTATTTTGCCATTAGTTGTCAGTTCAGGAATGTCCCACATGAAATGCTGATGTAAAAACAGCTGCAAAGGCAGGAGTTGCTATAATGAAGGATTAACCATTCACCAGAAAATTAATAAATGTGTTAAGGACTGCAGTCAGTCAGTGTTGGAATGGAGGCTGAGAACACACAGGTAAGTGCCTCTGGGATAATAACAGCAGATCACCTCTGTTGTCACTGCCATCTGCACTGCACATAAGTAATATCTATTTTTAATTAATCATATATCTATTAAATGAGATTTAAGACAATTAAATAGGATTTTTTGGCTTCTTAATGCAGGGAAATTGATGGAGCAAAAAATTCCAGAACAACACTCCAGAGAATGAGAAGACAGGTAACACTTTTATTCTGTCAGTCATTGTCTCCTGTTTGTGCCTCAACCATTTAGAAGGTCTTATGGCAAGAAAATTTGTTTTCAGCACACATTCAACCCCTCACTCTGCCCCAAGACTGACAATAAACACACTTTTTAATGATGGCATTGGTGATGATTCGGATCTAACACATCCATTCACACATGTCATTAGAGTCCCACCAAGCAGTAACAATTTTAAGTCTATGACAAGCAGAGAATTCTAACTAGAGAGATCCGGAAATACCTGTCTAAACCTGATTACCACAGCGCAGTCCCCAAAGATACCAGTAAGAGTTAACAACAAAAGTTCCCCATCCATGATGAATGTAAAAAGAATAAGGAAAAATCATCGTAACTTTTATAAATGCAGGCTGCAGTTTTAGTCTCTTCACAGCCCACCTCACACTGGCAAGCCCAGCACACCTGATAAGGGAGCCAGTCTTCAGGTTTTGCACTTAATTTCCTGTGAGGTTTCTAGTAAACCTAGAATTTAATCCAAGTTTTCTATCCCTCAAGAGCCTTTTGTGGACTTAAAGGCATTTGGATCAGAACCTGTATGAGGCCAGCTGCAAACCCAGCTTTTCCAAAATGGCACATTCAGATGACATCAGCCACATCTACTGCAGGGACACTGTTGAAAGATTTTCAGGAAATCTGGGACAGCTTATTAGAATTCTTGTTGCATATGAATTAGAGAGAATAAATCCAAAGTAATTCTTAACTTTTACTGTCATTCATGCACAAGCTGGTCACTGTAATAGTGGTCTTGATCAAGGTGACAGCACAAGACTAAGACTGTCACTGGACAATTTCAGAGACAGCTCATTACCCTCTCGTACCACAACGATATCCCTTTACCTTCCCTAACCGTTCCCTCACAGTTTTAGGTCCAAGATGAATAATATCTCTTCCTTACCTGCTGGGTGGTGGCATCCTGTTGGACGTAAGCCACTTGGGACGGATCTGTAAACAGAGTCTAGACAAAGTGAAAAAGGCTTATCAAACCAGCCCTGAGGTTTTTTACTCCCAACTCACAGAAAAGTTAGCCTGCCCCCATGAAACAACCCACATTTGAGCCTTTGTCAGCTTCTAACCTGCCTGTTATCACAGCAAGTTACTTCAACTTACCCAAGTGGACCTACACATACAGAAATTAAGAATATGATATTAACTCCATAAAGAGTTAATATCATATTTATTTTGCATCTGTCCAGTTAAACTGTTTCACGGGGTCAATTTTTTTTAATTACCAAAATCACTTTGTCACTTGTTGATTTGATAAAATCTACAGGATGAAATTCAATAGCTCTATCAAAACTGTGTAACACTTAAGGGCAGGATAGAACGTAACTGTGAGCTTTTTCTTCCTGAAAATTCACAAGACTTCTGCATGCTTTCTTTTCAGGAACTATCAGGCACATCCTGCATGGGACGTTGATATGTACAGGATGCTGTTTAATTTCACAGAAGCCAGGCCAACTCAAATATTCTGCAAGAACAGCCCTGATAGAAGCCTAGGAGATGCATGACTAAGGATTGACTGAGGCTAGCCTTACTTACTTAGCCAAAACTTGAAATATCTGAGCTTGTAGCAGCCCAGCTACAACAAAATAAAGCATGGCACAACACAAATTCATTTAGCACTGTGATAATTTCATCTTAGATGGAAAACAGAATCTGAATACTATACATCTTTTGACACTATTACAGCTTTCAGAGTTTTGGAGTTAGTTGGCCAATAACTTCCTGGGAGATATCCTCTCAAAATATCCTCTCAGGACATCCCTCCATGTAGAAGCTGGTTTTCTGGGACAGCTGAGAGCTGCACAAGACAGACTGTGCCACACGAGGCCCTGCCAGCGTGCTTTGGGATGTCAGGTACGTGCACTATGCAGCAGAGCTAATCTGCCCTGTCAGCAAAGACATTATAAAACACTCTCGACAAAGTGAGCCTGTTCCTTTTTAATCTGTCCACACAGAGGCAGAGATGCACAGCATATTGACCCCATATAAACATGTGCTGCAAGGGAATAAAGGCTATCTGATATGATTATGCAGAAGGAAAAGAATATAAAAGGTCTATAAAATCAACAACTCTGCAGAAACTACAAAATTATGTTGAATAAAGAGAGATGCTCTGTAAAAAGACATAACTGTTATTGTAACTATCAATTATGACACAAAACAAGGACTCTTCCAGAAGTAACATAGATGGCTCTTAGTTTTTTACTGGATACAAGAGGCAGAATTTCTGGTGATATTATTCTTGTTTTGAAAAACACCTTTGAGTAAATTATATTCTTGTCCACTTTCAGTGAAATAACCAGCATTTCATAATTCATAGCCTCGCCATCCTTTGATGAGCACATTTGCATGAGACAAATGAACAGCATGAAGTCCCTGCTCAGCAGAGGGTAGGGAAAACTGTTGGGAGTGACTGCCTGCTATTTTCCACTCATATCACTTGGCTGGTAACTGGCTTTCATCCCAAACAAGATTGTTGTGTTTTCTAGGTGCCAAAATCAGGGTGGGCTCAGAACCACACGTGCCTGCGTAGCCTCCACGGGGTGGATGTAAACGAGGGTGTGCTCCGAGGTGTCCACAGAGGTGTAGGAGGTGCCATCAGCTGTGTAAACCACCTGCTGTGTGGGCCCGCGCTCCTGTTCGTCGCTGTACACGATCTGGGCCACTGCCCCCGCTTCGGGAACAAAGTGCACCTGGGGAACAAACAGATCCTGGACTCGTACCAACACAGGCCAGTAGGACACAGCACCAGAGTCAAGGGGTGCCTTGGAAAGCAGACAGAACTTGTGTCCCAACAAATCTGAATGCAGTGAAAAACATGCATTTCAAATCTCACTCAATTATTCTACCAATAGAAATCTGGACACAACTCCCATCAGTCTCTGCTTTTACTCTGCATTGCAACTCAAGACATAACTGCTACACAACTGCACTCACCTATACTTAGTTCTTGCATGATACTTTGAAAATTTGTAAGAGAACAAGTTCATATTTGAACTGATGTATCCATTAAATTTATTGGGATATTGTTTCCCTTAATGCTCATATTCCTTTCAGGATTTATGATAAAGACTTCATTCAGCTAGTTCTGTAGTTGGCGGTAATTTTTGCTGTCTGATGAGAGGCTAACAGAATTTATTAATTCTGATACTCCTCAAGTTATAGTATTGCACCTCTCAGAGGCAGCAGTAGGGCATATTAGAGTCCTTCTCTGTAGTATGTATGTGCAGCATCAGTAGAAAATTCAACTATTTAAACAGACGAACATATAACTTAAGCATCATATTATATATTATATACTTAAGCATTAAGCAATTATTCCAAGGACTACTGGAATAAGTTATGTCTAGGGCAGCACTTTAACTCTAAAAAAGTTGATTTTACCAGAACATTATGACCATAACTGATGATCAGTGGCCTACATCAAATGAGTTAGAATACCAAATTCCAGTGAAAATAGGAACATGTTTAGCTTTTGCCATCTTTTATGTGCTGAAAAGCATTTTCAGTGTATGGGAAAAAGAGGACAGTTAGCAGGAAACCTAGTTTGAGTACAAGTATTCACATTCACATAAAATTCTTTCACATAAAATGATGCCACAGTTACATATTTTGTTTGTTTCATTTCTTAGCTTATGCTTCAGAAGACACCTGGTATTCCCCCATGGATGTTCAGTGCTGATTCTATACAATAAATCCTCACACAAACACTACAGTTTCACATTTGGAGAGCACTCTGCAAATACTCATTAAGCCTTAAAACTGCCATGTGCAAACAGCAGCATGGTTATCCCATTGTAGAGGGAACAGAACACAGGCCATTCAAAACTGCCTTTCTTGGCAAATTTCAAAGCTGGAAATTACTAAGAGAGGCAGAATTTCTCAGCTTGTGGGTCAAATGCCATGCAGCACCATTTCTCCTAACATACTTAAAAGAATAAATCCATTTACAGAGTTCTAGAAATCCCCAGCTGCATTGACTCAGAGGCAGAGGGACAAGGCACATACAGCAGAACCTGACTGCATTAGTCACAATTAGCATTTCTCCCTTCCTCACTACCCAGATGTCTGGCTGGAAAAAAATATTCCTATTACTTTCCTCAAGGTCCACCCACACTTCCAACTGATTCGAATTATGCCATAAAAAGGGGCTGCCACAGAGCACAGCTTTTGTTCACATTCATTATTCTGAACACCCTTTCACTCATCCACACCGTTATAAATATACTTTGACACTGAAACTTCTACAGTCACAGCCTGGTTTTGTTCATCTCATTTCAGAGCTCTGTCTTCACTGCTGTGGTTTGCACAGCTCAGTCTCTGAAGCTTTAACCCAAAATCACCACAGAAATGTTTGTACTTCTGCTCAAATGAAAGCTGAGCTTCTAGATTCTAAGTCAGGGTTGAACGGGAGCTAACCCTCCCCACCAATCCCAACCCAGCCTGAGGAGAGGCAGAGCTATGGGAGGCACTAATCACCTGAGCAGTGTTCTGTTCCTGTGCTGCAGACTCAGCCCACACCTGAGGACTTTCCTCTTTCAAGTCCATCTCCTCCCTGCCCGAGTGCTCCATGAGGAGAGACAGATCTACTGGAGGAAAGCCTGGCTGAAGGGATTCATCTGTCCACTATGTTTCTGCGTCCAGAAGACAAGGTGATCTTCAGCAACATGGCTGTAAAAAAACCAGAGAACAGAGACATTAAAACCACCATGACATATGGCACAGAGCTATGAGGGATTTATTATCATCAGCTACCACACTGCAGTAATACACAAAGTAAAGCAGGTTTGGCTTTACAAACTCTTCCTACAGGACCCAAACACCTTAAGTTATGGGAATAAAGGAACAGAAATATCTCACTGAGCATGGTGAAGTCCTGCTGTACACTACTTTCCGTGTCCCATTAAGGAGGAAACAAGTCAACCATTGCTCCAATTGCACTGAAAGATTACACTGAATTTTTCCTGCGTGTCTTTCCTTGGCCACAGGCCATCCACACAACCTTCTCCTCACTGTCCTGGCATCTACAGGCCTAGAAATCAATGAATAATGCAATGCAATAATGCAATGAAGCTTCCAACAAGAAAACACTACATTCAGAGATGCATCACCAGTTCCTCAGTTTGCCTGAACGAGGTTTTGTTTGAACACCAACTGGTTTTCCATGTACAGACAGATCCAACCTTGGACAAAACCCCAGTCCCAGGCAGTACAAGGCAGTGTTACTGCCAACTACTAAAAAGGAATAATGAAACTTAAAGTCTCAAAGATCCTGACAAACTGCTTCCAAGCTTGGTTTTATTCACCTCTCGCAATTTTATTGGGGCCTCTCAATTCCAGAAGGGGATCCCAGAAGGGTAATTTACAGCTCTGGTGATTGGTTTAGTTGGTGGTTCAGCACCTTCCCAATCATTCGTCTCTAATGCCATATTAAATCACAGGCCAGGAATTAGCATGAGGCTGAGCCCATTACATTTCTCTACTCCAATTAAATTTATTTTATATCCAGTGCCTCGCTGGGCTGATCCAATGTCAGCACCCATCTGTACACCAGGAACGAAGCAGAAGGCTCCTTGCTGATGCTTTCATTCATTTGCATTTTAAATGCAAATTATTTTAGTCATAATTTATCCCTATAAATGCTAGCATTTGGCTTGTCATTGACAAACTGAAAAATAGATAAGGAGAGGTAAAAAAAGTAGCAGGCACTTCCTGTCTCTTCCTAATTCTGCCAGCAAGAACTAAGATGTGCAGACCTGAGCACTGACTGTTCCACCAGGTCTGGCCGGCATGGATAAATCACCAGGGCAGAGAAGTCTCAGGCTAATATCACTGAACTGTGTGGTGAAGCAAAAAAACCATATTACTTCCCTAAAGACCAAGAAAAACAGTGGGAAAGATATTTCTGGGCATTGCTAGACACCAAGTCATGCTGTTACTGGTGACTGGAGTTAACACTTGCTGTCTCATGCTGAGCAACCCAGCACACATGGGCCCCACAAAAGCAGACACTGAGGAACTGTTCTGACTTTCTCTTATATCCAAACATCTCCAGTTATGGGAACACAGGGACAGAAATCTCATCTCTATTATTGCTTCATACAAAACATCCCTAAGAAGCACTGAGGAGAAAAATTAAAATGAAATCCTTGTACTAACATTCAAAGCTTGAGCTCAAATCTCCTTAGTATGAACAAATTAACTGCACCAAACATTTAGGAGTGATAAACATTAGCCTTGATCTCCTAGTGTGGAAAGTCAGGGCAATTTACAGATATTTATTTATATATCCAAGCGCACACAAACTCTGATCTATAAACAAATACCATCCATCCCTACACAGAACCTTTCACCTAGCTACTGGCTATGTTATTAAGGATTAAATTAGGGATTTTCTCATACCTAATCCTACCTTATTGACTGACCTCCTTCACTCATTTTATCACATATATGATCACCACTGTATGAATATATAAATATATACATGTATCAGGTATACGATACCTCTACCTGTGTGAAATGTGACAGCATTTATGTCAGTAACACACTGTGAGCAACTTCTTTGCAAAATTTAACACCTATCCTGTTGATATTCTTCAGCTGGTTTATCTCCAACCGCTCTTTTCTTACACTGCTATTATTAATCAAGAGCCAATTCAGGTAACTGCATTAACAACAGCCAGTATTTTAATCAATTATCTAACTGCTTAGAAAAATAAAAATAAACACTGGAGTTTTCAATTTTGGGTGGTCCGATTAAAAAAAAAATACAATTACCCTGTTAAAAAGAATGCTGTTACATTAACTACTAACTGAATTAAGGGAAAAGCACAGTTCTGGCTAATTTCACATGCTGCAACAGGTAGCAGAATTTTTGGCTGACCTTCGCCACCAGCAGACACTGAAGGTCTGAAGGAAGATGCTGACTCACTCCTGCAGAGTCATTTTGGCACAGATAACTTACAACTTGAGTACAAAGGAGACCAAAGGGTTCAGTCAGGGTCTTTAATAGAAAAAACTGGGTATTAAGATTCATCTCTGAAAAAAAGTACCAAAAAGCTGGAAAGGAAAGCAGAAGAAACTCGTTTTGTGGTTCTGAAAGTTAGCACTAATTAAAAATCTTGGGGAAAAAAAAGTAAGGCTGAGCCAAATTCAGTGGCCCAGTGCAGCAGATTCTATAAACAGTCCTGTTATTGCTGTTCTTGACAGAAATGAAAATAATAAACAGCTCAGACCAGCCAATTGAGCAGCAATAAGGGACAATAGTAGGAGCTGCAGGATTTGCTGATGCTTTCAACTTCTGTGCTTCCAAATTCATCCTAGGATCTGCCTCTGGTATGCATTCCCTCAGTACGTCTGTAATAATGAAAACACACTGAAAAGCACATTTCCCTGGAAACATGGATGTGCTGAGAGGGAAGATAGTGCAGGAGGAGACAGGCCATGTCCCAGAGAGGTCCCAAGGATGAGCAATAAAGAGGGCAGGAGGCAGGAGCAAGTGTTGAAATTCAGCTGTGAAACAAGCCCTGCAGTCAAGGCCAGGAGCTGGGAAACATGATCTGATCCGAAATCACTGACAACAGAACTGCCAGGAAACACCAACGCTTGAGCAAGTTTTCTGACACTGATGACTGAAAGACCAAACTAACTTTGCTCACTGGTCTGCCATAGGATGCTCCTCATCATTAATCCTGCACAATCTTATTTCCTTCCCCGGATCCCGCTCTCAATACCCATTACAGCCCTGACACTGACAGCCACAGCATCTCAAAATTTTAACAATTTCCCTGTGTTCTTCTCTCAGCTTTGGTAGTTTTTTAGCAGAAATAAATGTGAAACTTTGGACATAAGTAGTGCCAAACCGCTGGCACGCAGGGAGCACCCTCTGCTTGCTCTCCGCACTGTTTGCCCATGGATTATCCTTTGCAATTGTTGATTTTTCTCACTGTATCAAACACATCAGACATTTTCAGACAAGCTAAATAAACATCAAGACATGCACTTCAACAGGAAGCTCTGCTATGTGCAAACCATTACCATACGAATCTGTGCTACAGAAACTGAAACTCAGTTTCAGAAATCCTAAAAGAAAAAAAGATAATTAAAGATAAAAGGAGTTGTGATAGGATATGCTCAGGTTTTTTTTCAGTATGAAGAAATTAGTCTCCATTTTGTAACGAAAATCCATGTAGAGGTTAGTAAAACAGTAATCCAAACAGCTTGCTTAAACTCATGTTAAATTTCTGTGTTATGTATGTCACAACTATATTCTCTCCACTATAAAATATAAGAGGCCTGGTTCAAATATTATTCAATATTCCGTAATTTTTTTTTTTTTGGTATGCTCATACCAAGTACTTCAGTAACTTGAAAATTATGGAATTTTACTTCTCTGGAATTTGAAAGATTAGTCAATTAGACACACCACCCAATAGTCACCCAAAATTCTGCCAGCACCCCAGTGTTTTCATTCAACCCAATGAGCATCACACACATAAGCAAGAAGCAATGCTAGTGTGAGATGTTTAAGCATTTACAGTAACTGCAGAGACAGCATTTTCCTCCCCAAATAACAGGCATGCCTCGCCCTGTCTGTGCTGGGTGATGACAAGTTGAAACAGTAATAGGCATAACTAAAGAGCACAAACATAGCCCAGTACCACTCCTGTATGGCAATGGTGAGGCAGTGACAGTTTGTGTGTCACTATATATTGTGCGAATCATGACACAACGTGATCGAAGAACCAGCACAACTCCCATGACTTTGAAATATCTCCTCTAGTGGAACATTAGCTCATCCTGAGCTGTGCAAGTAAATTAAGCATCCCTTCAGGACAACACAGGTTTGTCTTGGAACGCCATTCCCATTTACCTTCCTTTTCTCAACACCTTCTGGGACCTGCTGCTGTCACAAACCAACAGCCCTTTCTCTTTAGTTACTGCATTTTATATCTGATCCAAAAAACGTCATTAATGACAAAACTTCTCTGCTGTTCCTGATGCCTGGAAAGCACCTCGGTGTCATTGTCTGACAGTTCTTCATTTTTTAAAAAAATCTTACTTAAACCTCCTTTTGACAAAACTTCTCTGCTGTTCCTGATGCCTGGAAAGCACCTCGGTGTCATTGTCTGACAGTTCTTCATTTTTTAAAAAAATCTTACTTAAACCTCCTTTTGACCTCTGCGACACTCTCCAACCCCTCCCTCCTGTTCCTGTGGGATGGTGTTTTCTCTGGAGCTGTGTTATTAAATCAGCATCTTTCCCATGCACTGCATTCAGCTCCAGAGGATGGGGAGGATGCTCAGAGGGGCAAAACACCTCATTCCCTATCCAACAGCAATGTCCTTGTTACCTTTGCTGCCTCAGCAGCAGACACCCTGAGCCACCACAGCTCCATGTGTGGCCCCTCATGGGTGTATCCATGACCTCCCCACAAACACTCAGGAGTGAATGGTGCTGTAAGAGAAAACCACTAACAGCAAAGTCACTGCTGGTTTGTGTTTGGTGTCTAAGTGTTTTCAACACAAGTTAAACCCACTGAACTCACCTAAGGCTTCCAAGGAAAGCTCTGAAAGTCAGAGAAAAACACCACAAAAAAAAAATCAACAATAACCATATTTTCTTGGCAAACCTGCTATTAAGGAATGACAATTTCTTTCAATGCTGCAACTACAAAAGAAGATACAGAGACAAAATCTCTGGGGACTTCATCTGCAGCAACCTCTGTGAGGCTCACTAAGGGCATTCTGCTGAAAAATCCAAGCCAGTGGCTGCCAAACGCTTATTTCTGTCCCTTCTCTGGGATGAGAAAGGGGGAATATTAAAGCTGAGCAAGGGGAAAAGTCCACCTCCCTACTCAGGGGGCCATAAAACCACTGCAGTATCTCAAATGAGAACCCACTTTACAATAATGGTGCATAACCAGCTAATGTAATTTACTCCCCAGTGTAAAAGAGCCTTGCCATAGCCTGAGGTTCCCTGCAGCAATAACAGCAGGGACTATTGGCTTAATCCTCCCACGACTGAGCTCACTGACAACTCTGTGTCACCCATGCTGCCATGTGCAAGGGCAGCAAGATTGGTACAAAAGGGGTTTTACAACTCTGGGTCTTCCTCCAGCTTTTAATATGAAAAAGATTTATTATGCTCAAAAGGAACATCACATGCCTGCAAAAAGCTTTATCTCACACTTAAGTTAATTATCCCAGCTTGCCTAGAAGGCAGAGCCAGTGCATTTCCTGAGATCCTTTAGCAGGAACATGCTTTCATTGGAGCAAGAAAGTTTCTAACCTCATTGAGGACTGAATCAAGACTACCGTCACTTCCTCCGCATTCCCATCCATCACAGGCACATACTGTTTAAAGGAACTCTAGCTCTGGTGCATTTTGTTAATATTGTGAATGTTAACAATCAGGTAATGTAAACCCACAATATTTATGTTTTACTGGTGAGTTTAAAATGGAGACCATACTAGGGCTGGGACAGCAAGGATTATTTATTTCCACAAAAGGAAAAATGGCTTCCATTTATTTAGTCATATAATAAATAGAAGAGCTCAGCCAAACACCAACTCACTCTTTACTGCAATTGTGCATAATGAATCTATCTATATCCATATCCTTATGGCACATCCATCATCAAAGCAACAATGAGCTGGAAGAGATCTCTTAGACCTTCAAGGCGAGTCCTCTGATGCTGTGCCCATCACGTTATAGTCCTTTTCCTAAAGGGACAATCCCCAGGCACTTAAAGTGACAGCACAACAGTCTGATGTAACTATTCTCTCACAACTTACCAGGTAAGTCACTGAAAGTCCATTTCTACCACAGAATACAGGAGACAATCCGGCTTGAGCATGGGTTAACATCCTCCTGGTGATTACCGAAGCTGGGTTTAGATACCTACTCAGAGATGCTCAAAGTACACCTCTATTGAGTCCTAATTCTTGTATAATGAAATGTTTCTCACACTATCTGTCCTCTCAGTGGGCAATCATTACTTTCTACAGAAGCAAATCTCTTCTTTAGTCACCTCTTCCCGTTTGCTCAACATCTACATATCCACTCCAGCAACTGACTTCTTTCTCCCACCCTCAGCTTCCTACATCCATGGCCACGTTCTTCATGTTGTTGTCTTCCCAACGTTTCATCCTCTGAGGTCCCTGTGATATCATGGGCTGTTGAATCACACACTGCAGTTCTCAAGCTCCAGCTGCTTGAGGCAGTGACCCTGCCTTCCTAATGGATTTGGCTTACAAATCACAGGGGGAGAAGTCTAATAAAGTGAGGAAGCAGGGAAAGCATGCATTTAAAGTACAGGATGACAAAAAAGGAAAATAAATGTCTGTATTAGTGTGCAGTACAGTTCTGCCTGCCCACACAATCTTCAAGAAAGCACAGTTAGGGTTTACTGAAAGAAAACAAATCATTCCCCTCCAGCTTCTTCCTGCCACTTTTTTGTCTTCCATCCCTTCTCCTCCTCCAGTAAACTCTTCCCAAAAGAATTATCAGTTGGAGGGGATTCTTCCCCTTCTTACAAGCAGGTGGTGCTGCTTCCTCCCTCTCCCATCCCCCTGCACCTCTCCTCTGAATTAAATCACCTGTCTGAA
The DNA here is from genome assembly GCA_013397895.1 of Origma solitaria. Lineage (NCBI taxonomy): Eukaryota > Metazoa > Chordata > Aves > Passeriformes > Acanthizidae > Origma > Origma solitaria. Next base: position 96,283 of record VZRL01007047.1, read on the forward strand.
AATTTTTAAAAAATAGAACTACCTTGTTTCTGCACATAAAATACATACTTAAGCTGGCTCCTTCAAAATAGCTCCTGGTCTGCACTACCCCAGAGAACAAATGGACTATTGGCACCTTCAAACAGGTGGGGACTGATATACAGAGCCATTTCAGGGCTACAATACAACAACTGCATGTTTTACTAGCAGGAGATAAAAGTGACAAATAGATCCAATGTCATGTTCAAGTCCAAACAAAATCCACCATACAAAACCAACCCCCTTAATTAGCTGCACTTAGAAGTCCATTAGAATTCAGTGTACACAGCTGCCTGCAGCTGCAGGTGGTCAGAAAAGCACTCAAGGTGGCTGCTCACTGCAGAGCAATTTATCCCAGGAGTGCTCATCCAGGGATTTTCTGCACAGGAGAGGACTAAAGGTTCCAGAGGAGAACAGGTGACACCACAGCCACGTTTCTCTCTAAAATCAAATTGTCAATTATTCCATCAGACAACATTAATAACATTTACACTGGTATCTCATCCTATAAACGTGGTAATAAAGCTGTCCCCTTTCACACAAGAGAAGCATCCATGTAGCAAAGTGCCAAAAACCAACCCAATGTTGGAGAAAAGTTTTCCATTTAAGGACAGACTAGAGCAATGCATGCTGTTGTATTACTTTTTCTAGAAATGAAGGCATTAGAAGGCTCAAGACTGCCAATTATTTTATTGCGTCCACAAAAAATGCAAAGAATCCTCTTGTAAAATCAGTTGGTGATCCATTAGCATCTCATCTTCTAACTGAACTACAAGAAAAAAAATAACTGAATTATTATAAACCTAAAAGAAGAAAGAGAAAGTTCAGTATACTCTCTATTCCAATTGAAACTCACAGGGAAACACTGACAGGCATTTTACACACCCAGCTTTGCACTTGATCATTCTTCAAAAGCCTGTAAGAACCATAAATATATAAATATACAGTGATACACTAAACAGGTTGATGCCGAGGTACCAAAAAGTGCATCACAAATACTGGCCCTTCATTTCACTGTCAGGACTATGACTACTGTCAGTAGCCTAAACCAAGACTAAATTCTAATTTAGGAACCCTGTAAGAGCCATCCTGAGGCTCTGCAACATACAGCTGAGAGGCAAAAGGTGACCACACATACCTCTTGTACTGGGAAATAACCCTAAAAAGCTGAATTATCCCTTTAGGACAAATAATTCTGAAAGGCACAGCACCAGGACCTCGTTCTTCCATTCCAACTCAACCATTTAACGAACCCACATCAACTCACTTTTAATGGAATTGGGGCACAGGAGGGGAAACGAGAGAACTCAACACCAATACCCAGAGAGCAAGAGAGCCACAAGATCAAGTAGCCACTTGCTACAACCATACCAAAACCCACAAGAACAGGGTTTTTAGCACCAAGACCAGTGTCAGGAGAGCAGTGAAGCCCACAGCTTCCACCTGCAGCAACTGCCGTTAGTCACACCGGGACCATCATGGATGGAACCAACTCAGCGCAGTGGGGAAGGGGCTAACTTCCCTCCACACCAAGCCTCAGGGCCACCCAGCCAGCAGCCTTGCGGTGCTGGGGCCACAGCGGTGCCCAAAGGGCCGCGTGCACTCCCCCTGGGGGACGTGGGCCTCACGAAGGTGGGACCCGGTAAGTACACCGCCCCCCACAAAAACCCCATTATATAAACTGCACGGCCATCAACAGCCAATCCGAAGACGGGGTGCGACGCCCCCTCCCCTAACTAGGCCAATAGGAGGCAGGGGCGCGAGGCACACGGCCTATCAGCAGGCGTGAGTGCCCCCCCCGACTCACACAGCCCGCTTCACGCCGCCGCGCCCCAGCGCGAGGAGCCGCGCCCCCCCGCCCCCGCCTGAGGGCAGCGGCGCCATTAGCCCCCCGTGAGAGCGCCCGGCGGCCAGCCGGCCTCAACCAATAAGGGCCTAGGGGGGACAAGGGCGGGCGGCTAGGGCAGAGGCTGAGTGGAGGGAACGGGCCGGGCCAGCCGCCGAGGGCGGGGGAGCTGGGCTGTGCGCGGGGCGAGCGGCCCAGAGTAATGGTGGAGGGATGAGACCCCCACAGTGCTGGGGGGGAGGGGGCAAAAAGCTGGTTCCAGCACCCCCCCCCCCGCCGCGGAGGTGCCGGGGTCCGGACCGTACCACACAGGGAGGGGGGAAACAAGGGTGGGGGCAGCCCCTTCTCCCCGTGTTCGAGGCGGGTGGGGGATCCTGGCTGGCGCGGGGAGCGGGGGGAGCGGACTGTACCTCTCCTGCGGGGTGGGGTGTGGAGGGGAATGAGTACGCCCTGCTTCCCCCCCG
>VZRL01007047.1:102590-290343 GCA_013397895.1 Origma solitaria
GTGTCTGGAGGAGGCTGTGATCCAGTCGGAGACCTGGTTGAGAGAGGGGGCCCTGCTCCCAGGCTAGAAGAGCCTGTCGTTGGAGGACTGCACCCCGTGGAACAGTGGCCCACGCTGCAGCAGTTTTGGGAGCACTGCCCATGGGAGGAAATCACGTTGCAGCAGTTTTGGAAGGACTGCTGCATGGGAGATTGGAACCACACTGGAGAAGTTCATGGAGAACTGTCTCCCATGGGATGGACCCCACGGTGCAGCAGGAAGGACTCTTCTCCCTGAGCAGCAGAAGAACTCAATGATGAACTGACTAAATCCCCCACACCCTGATCCCTGTGCCCTAGGTGGGAAGGAGGGAAGGGTTGGGTGGAAGAACGGTGTCCTTAAGGGCTTCTCATTATCCTCCTCTCTCACTCCGTTAGTGAAAAATTTACTTTGTAGCACTAAGTTGAGCCTGTTTTGCCCTTGGAATGTTTTCTCCTGGTCCTTATCTCAACTTAGGAACCCTTCATTTAATTTTTTTTTCTCTCCTCTGCCCAGATGTGGCAGGGGAGAGCAAGTGAGTGGCTGTCGTGGGTGCCTGGCATTTGGCCAGCGTCAAACCATGACAGAGGCACAGAAATAAGCCAGGGAAAAACTTGAATCACCTCCCCAGCCCCCAAATCTTTACTGGGCATTTGGTAAAAGCTACAGCAAGTTTTAGGAAAAGGCAGCTTTTCAGTTCACTGAAAATCTATTCAGCAAAGCCCCACTGGGGTGTAGGGATAGGAAAAGTGAGTCCTGATGCCAAAATGCCTGCAGGGAAAATACTTCGCCACTCACACACCAATATCCCCCTGACTCCATTAGAACAATATTTATAAAGGCAGCTGCAGCTCCTGATGATGCCTTGAGATCTCATGGTTCAAGAAGACAGAAATCAACTGGAAGTTCAGCATTTCACAGCTTTTGCTGCAAACTGTCTCTCTGCAAGATTCTGCAGGATGAGAAAGGGATTTTTCCTTCTTCTGCTCGGTTGCTCCTGTGGAGCTCCAGCCTTTCTGCCCGGCAGCATGTTGCAGTTCCAGTCAGCCCAGTTTAGGCAAGTACAGGAACTCCAGTGCAACCCAGTTCTTCTCTGCATTGCCAGACTTGTTCTTTCTTGGAGCGCTTCCCAGAAATCTGCACTGGACAGATGTAGTTCAACTTCAAATCCAGGTCAGCTACTTCTTTAACTGGGATTACTGTTGATTTAGTGCACACATTTCTTCTCTGGGAGGGATCTCAGCTGCTATGATCCTGACAGCACTGAACTGCCAGCACCCAGCACCACTGGCTGATTTCCCATTGGAGTTCAGGTGTCTCCACAGCCCAGCTCTGGTTGCGTAGAAACATTGCCATTAGTAGGAAATCAGTTGTGCATCAGCTGCAAAGTAAACACAGAGGATGTTCAGGTTTCCTTTCCATTAAGCAGGCCAGAATGACTCAGGAAACTCCCCATGCTTTGGGATATTTCTGAGTTCACTAGAAAGTTAAATAAAGGTTGGATAATCTCTAGTAAAATTATTCCTATAGTGCATTATACAAGATTACTAATTTTTCTAGAAGGTTTGTCTCCAGCACTGGGAAGGGATTTGACACAGCCTTTGACAGCCTTTTTCAAAATGTGGTGATGAAATGATAGTCAGCTTTCCCCCACCTCTGTTGGGAAAGAAGGGGTCTTCCGAGATCTTCCTCCTGCTTTTGCATACATTTGGTAAATGAATAAAAAAGGCAATATAGAAACATGTTCAGTGATAACTTATGGTAGGTGTTTAGACAGCAGCCACATTTTTTCTAAAATCACATTTTAAGATTTAATTTAGTACATGTACCAAGTCTATACTCTCTTTATCTTGGCTTTTTATAGAATAGCTAAAAGTAAGTCTCATAGCTGGGAAAACTGTATCCTTTTTCAGTATATATATGGATAAAAATACTTATCTATCAGATGGTTAGTCTTGCTCCTTCTGCAGACATTAGAAATTAGAAGTCCTACCTTCTTATCGATATAGGAGCTGGCAGAGGGTTTCTAAGCTACCAAGTCCTCTCCATCACAGGAGAAGCCCAAGCAGGCTTTCCCTGAGGAAAAACTGAGACTCTTATTCTTGCAGCTTTGAACAAGAGACTAAAAACATCACTGAAGACAAGTTGGTTCTTTTTTCCAAAGCCTATTTCTACTTATTTGTTCTTATACTAAGATGTTTAAGTAGGGTCTTCATCCTTGCCCCAGTGTTTTCTCTCCTGAAGTATTTATAGACATCAGTCACATCCTCCCTGACATTTGTTTTGTCTGACTACACAACCCATATTTCTTTCATCTCCTCCTGTCCAATACATTCCTCACTCCCAGCTGTCTGCACAGTTCCTCTGCTCTAGTGGGACAATCGGGCTTTTACAGAGATTTCATCATAGATTATGCAGTTTTAGCAACTGATTGATTTTTAAGGGCAAAAAGCTTCCCCTGCGATATTTCCAGCTTTTATCCAAAATTCTGGATTTTCAGGCTTGTGGAAATACTCCCCAGTCCCATTCCATCCTTCAGAAGAAGATGTAGAAGATAATTAAAGTTCACTTAGAGATAGTATCTAGAGAGCCTTTAAAAATCCAAGTCAGTAGGCAAGACCAAGAGGAGAAAGCAGACCTAAGTCCAAAACTGGAATCAAATTTGCATGTCATGATATAGACTGGTAATAAAAGGCAGAATCTAGCAGCCACTTACCTAGTCCAGAGCAACACCATGGATTCAGGAGCCATAGCTAGTTACAATTGATACTAAGCTGAAGCCCAATATTCCTCTAGAATTACTCAGACGAGGAGCAAGGGCCCTGAGCTTGGCTTAAATAGGACTCCTGGGCCTGTGGGTGGTGGTCCCAGGTGAAGATGCTTAGGATCAGGAGGATTTATTAGTGGCCTCAGAGGCCTAAGTTGGTGCTGTACTGCTATTCAGGAGCTGAAGGCAGCGCTTAGTCCTAACTTAGCCTTTCTTGTAGAAGGGTTCTTGGAGAAGTTGGTTTGGCTTTTTTTCCATAAAATTATAATTTGAGTCTGTCTTAAATCTAATATCTGTATTGCTATCTGTATTGTGTCTATTTGATAACAGCTTATAGGGCTAGTGGAAAAAAATTATAGTTGTGGTTGGGTTTTTTCCCTTAATTTAAGACTTTACTTATAATTGTCACGCATCTTTCTGTAATTTTCCATCATAATGTGTAAAAAAATTAGGTCATTGCAAAGAAAGACACTGCTGATATTTTCCCACAGCATTCTGAGTTTTTAAGTGGAAAAACCCCCCACCTCTGGCATGTGGGTGGAGTTGTGTTTCTTGTCACCACCTTGAGGATTGGGGTTTTTTGGACTGCACTCAAAGTATTTTTGCAATGTGGTTCTTTGCAGTTGGATGTGTCCTTCAGGAGGGTGGTTGTCTGGGTAGAAGAGAGTTGTTTGTTTAGTGAGTGATTAGTTTAAAGGAGGGAATGTTTTCCAACTTTACTGAGTGGGAAGGTAAGTGCATTCCACCCATGCTGTAGACAGATACGTGAATGTCTTTGAAAACAACTGGTTTAGGAGAACACAGGAATAATCAAATGGCACAAGCGTCAGGATTTGTCAGGGAGTTAATGCTGCCTTATCTCTGAAACTGATAAAAACCAAATTATATTATCGCAGACAGCCATTAAGATTGAAGCCACAGCTTCTGTCCTGGTGCAGATGCCTAAAAATAAGAAACTTCTGTAGTCACACAGACAGGAAAAACATAAGAATGTGTTGCTCAGGGAAAAAGCACAGAGCTGCCCAGAGTAGGGAATGCTGGCAGGGCTTCTGCTGTGCTTCAGTGAAACTACACTGGAGGAAGGATGCAGATACTGTAGCCTGTGTAGCCTGAGAAGAAAAAACAAATTTGCTTCCCCAAAATCTTTTAGTGAATAGAGCCTCACCTAATTATTTTGAGCCAGTCTGGTTTTTTTTTCCCAGGAAATAATCCTCATTGTCAAAGCTCATGTGGTGTTATCCAGGTGCACCCAAATATTATGTATTGCAGGTGTGCCCAGGCACCTGGCCAGCCTGACCCAAAACAAAGGTGCTTTCTTCAAAGCAGCAGATACACACCGTAAAGTTATGACAGGACTTTGCATTTCTCTGTTATTATGGAATTGTTCAGCTGTTGATTTGAACTCCTGTAACCCCAGCCTGCACATAGTGGAAAAATTCTGGATTTGCTTGCCTGAGCATGAGGCTGCAGTTCAGAATGAAAGGTTTGCTGCAGTTCCAGTTCTATGCCGTGCTTGTGTGTCCTGCATCATGTCAGGTTTGCTCTGCCTTCATTTTGCAGGGATCTCTCTGGAGACTTGTTTCCAGAGTTTTGCTGTTTGAGTACAATTGATATTTCCCAGGGCTCTAAAATCTGTTTGCTTGAGAGGACTGTCTCTAAAGCCAGTACACCCCAGTGGGAGCTCAGGTAGGATCTGGACTCTTCAGGCTTATCAAAAGATCCTAGACTTTGATCCCTGATTTCCAAAATCTGCTGCTTAGTGAACTTCTCTGAATAATAGAGGAGCATGGAAATAACAATGGCATTTCTCAAAGCAAATTTGGAGTAATTTTAATCAAGAGACTTGCCAGCTGCAGGCCCAGCCCCTCAGTAGCTGTTTTTTACACTGAAATGTCTTTGCCACTGTGGTAAGATTATCTTGAAAGTTATTCTTATAGTTGCTGAGGTATTTAGGAAGGCAAAGGACAGGAATAGGCCTAAGATGACATGGTCATTTTTCACTACTTGGATCAGCTTGATAAGGGCTGAATTCATGTCCCTGGCAAATTCTGTTTCACCCGAGAATACCCTAAAAGTTGAATGAGCTGCTTCACACCCTTGTGGTTCTCCTCAGCCTCAGAAGGTTGTAAATGTGCAGAGAAGCCGTGGCTGCACCATCCCTGGAAGTGTTCATGGCCATGTTGGATGGGGCTTGGAGCAACCTGGACTAATGGAAGGTGTCCCTGCCCATGGCAGGGGTGGAATGACATGGGCTTTGAGGTCCCTTCCAATCCAAAGCATTCTGGGATTCTATGATTTCCTGTATTTATCTTTGTAGTGAATTCCACATCCTGGCTTCCCTTCTCTGTTCTTTCCTCATTAATTCCCTGCAGAACTTTTAGGAACCATGTTGGTGATGCCTGTTTTCCTTGTTCTCATTTTTTCCCCATCACCTAGCTAGTTTTTTGACCTATTCACTTTCTCTTTCAGTGTAGAAAAAAGTATCTAGAAATAATTCTATTTCATTTAGTACAGGGCAACTGCAATACAGCGAAACTATGTGGAAGGTGTAATTAAGACTAAAAGTCAATTCAGTATCTCTGTGACACCTGCTGGGAATTTATCTCCTTTCAAAGTCTTTCGCCAGGTTTTACTTCACAGCTGACATGTTGGTTGATAACAGAAATATGAAATAAAAAGGAATGAAAGAGTCCTGTCCTGTACAGAATGCTGGCTTCTCTCAGCATGGAATACTCAGTAGTGAATCATGCAATTGTTGAAAAGCTATTGGAAAACACTGGAGTTGAAGGTGGAAAAAAGACATAACATGTGCAATATTTTTCCTTCCCTGACTTTAAAGAAACATCTTCCCTACAAAGACATCAACTTACATAGCCATAAACTCATTTGAATCTTATTTTTCATTGCTGTACTTCTTGGTTGCTCCTTTGGGAAATGATTTCCCGCCCTGTGCCAGATGCTGTTTCCATTCACAATGAAGTAACAGTCCTCTGTGAGTGATATCACAGTATCATACCACAGCCCTTATTGTGACTTCTCAAATTTAACGCACTGAAATACGTTCTTTGTTGATTGATTGGGGACTTTTAGATCTAGGGTTTGACTGAATTCAGTCTAACAAAAAAAAGAGAACAGAGCCTTGGTGAACTTGGACAGTTTGCAATGTGCAGAAAAACATGGAAACAAAACAAGGGCAAAAATGAAAAGTTTGACTATTTGATACATTCTTGTACAGACAGAGGGAAAGCTTGAAAGAAGGCTGGTGTAAGTAATTGTTTCTTAGATTTTGAGATGGTACAGATATTTAATTACTAACCCTGCCAAGAGAGCTACTCATGCACTTTTGCTGGTGTTGGCCAGGGGAACACCTGGTTTGGGGGCTGCTCCCCTTTCACCCCCCACATGTGCTCCCTGGCCACAGCTCTGCACTCATGTACCAAAGGAAGCGTATCCAAATACAAGTAATTTCTAGTTTATTAAATAGATCCCAGGTTTAGGCCCTTCTAAATACAGACCAGGAACTTTGCAGTTCCCCATTGTGATCTGTAGTTTTCATTTCATGCCGATGCAGTTCCATCCTTTGCTGGGATAAGGTTTATGAAAACTGGTGTATGTGTTTGTGCCAGTGTCCATGTGCATAGAAATGATTCTTTTGAAGAGTTACATAAAGATATATTTCCCAGAAGATAGAGCAAATAGAAGGAATCTGGTTGAGTTACTTAAGGTTTGATCATGCATGGAGTGAAGCACTCTAAATTTTAAATGCATATTAGAGCACTTGCATCCCCAGGTCCATGTAAGGTTGCAGGGGTGTATCTGTATGCGTATGTGTTTAAGCATAAATTGATCTAAGGACATAATTATATATACTTATTCCACCCACTCCCCAAAGTAAAATGGTAGTTATGAAAAAGAAAGGGAGATGGAAGACAGTCCTTTTGCAATTGGTAGGCAAATATTGATGTAACATCTTTACTAAGCAGCTACTTTTTTGGATTGCTTTTCAGCCTTCCCAGTCAACAAGGACCTGGCAAATGGGTTTGCCATCCAGCTGTATTTTCAGGAAGTATGGAAAAGGTTTCATTAGACTTCTTAACAGAAATGAGGGTGTTACTTATCATACCCAGTAGAATATTGATGTATTTAAATATGCTGATCTATGAGATTTTAGAAAATAGAAAACCTGGTCAAATTTTGTCCTCGTTGTTGTCCACTGAGAGTGTACTGGGTAGTATGTTGAGAAAAAATTTAGCCAAAAGCAGTTTTGAGGGAAACTATTAAAATGCAGATAAATGAAGATGTCTGCTGACCCCAAGAATCTGCATTCATGTGGTGAAGGATTCATTACTCATACTGCAATGCTTTCTGAGGTATATTTTTGTATCATCATTTCTCATTTTAAATTCAGCTCTTAAATCCCAAAAGGGAATTAACTACCATCCATTTGCATTTTAAAGGGAAAACTCAAACCTCAATAGAGTGCTCTACTAAGACTCTTTTCCTTTAACTTAGCCAATGAGCTACATCTTGGTGGAGACTTTGGGGAGTCAACCAAGTGACTGGGACAAGGCAGAAAAGCCTAGAGTTGGAGGAAGCCTTGTAATTTTCTTCCAGAAATGCTGAATACACTGATATCAGTGTGAAGCTCTCCTGCAAAATAGTGTTTTTCATTATTGTGGGGCAAAATGTCTTTAATATTGGGGGAGAAAAGGGATCTTCAAGCCTTGGCAAGCTGGGATGGCAAAAGACACTGTTGTGTCTGGCTGTTCAGCTGTGAGAGGCTGTTCTCTCTTCCCATGAGGGAAAATCATGTAAAATAAAAGGAGCAATTTCAAATTCAGCCCTTTGCAAGACATGGGAAAAGACTTTTGGAAAGTTACAGGGCATGGATTTTGTTAAAGATCTCTTGGGAGCTGACTCATCTTCTGAGAAAATGTGATTCAGGAAGAGGCTGTTCTCCCCCTCTGGCCACAGGTTTGGGGTGGAAGTTGTAGGCGGTCCCCTCCTTCCCTTGGAGACACTGGGATTCAGCTTTACTCACATATCCTAGTTCCTTTCAGCTGTGTCCTGCTCTTTGCCTTTATTCAACTGGCACTGATTTCAAATACATGTATTTATTTATCACCAAGAGAACCTATATCCAAATTTCTTGCTGCGTTAGGATTTTAAAAGCTGCCAAAGCACTGCTACATCTCACTTCCTTGTGGCCCTCCAAAGAACTCTGTTTCAAAGGTTATAAAAACCCCAGAGCACAATACAAAGCCTCGCTCTTGAATGAGTTTGTAAGTCAAGTGCTGGAGAGCCCTTGGTGCATTTGGGGCACTGAAATAAAAAACTTGTAGAGCAAGGTCTGCAAATATGAATTCCAATGCCTGTGAATTCCACTATCTCACTGATATTCCCCCAACTTTCAGGTGAAGACCAGGCTGCTACTCAGACAAGACGTCTCAGCTCCTTCCCAAAGTCCAGTCTGGTGATAGTGCTGGAGGGCAAAGCTGCTGGTCCTGTGTCTCCAGGTGTGCATTTCCAGCACCTAAAATCAATATTCCGGTGTCAAAATAAGAAGTATGAGTGGGTATTTGGGAGCTGTGAGGCCCCAGTGATGATTGTATCAGGAAATGTCTTAATATTTGTTTAAACAGAATGATGCAAACTGCAGCCTTCTGTGATGATACCAAATTAAAGTAAGGTGGGGATTTTTTGAGTTATTCTGCTCTTAATTGCAACAGAAAAAAAAGCACTTAAAGGTACCACACAGCTGATGGAAAACTACAGTTTCCAGTAATTTGTATTATGAGACATGATGTGTCTCATGATGTGAATTTTAAATTCCTTATTGCTTGTTGCTGTGTCATAAGTTCCTTCCTCATACACCCTGTTCTTGCAAACTGAGTAACTGCTCAAACAAGTGATGAGGGTGAAATAAAAGGTGACTTTGGTGTGCCATGAAAGAGCTTGTTAGCACAGGCAATTCCATGATGCCTGATGGACCAGGTGCTGAATCATACCTGATTGCGGAGGGAGGGGTCAACAGCTTTTTGCTGTTGAATTACACTTACCTTCAAAGTTGCAAGTGAGTCCACATTTATTCAGCAGGACAAGCCCTGAGGTTTTTATATTCCGTGTTGTTCATTGCTGTGCCATTTGTTAAGATGATTTGGCTTTTAATCTACCAATGAATACTGAATGAAGAATTAAATCATGAATCAGATCTCTTCTTTTGCTTGCCAGTAACACAAGCCATTTTTATTTTCAATTTCAGGTTTCTTTTACAGTAGAGGACAAAAATAAATTATGAGTGAAAAGAAGTTAAAATTGTTCTTCTCAAGCAAGTCTCCTGCATCAATGCTTAATCCTTCCATTATGTCTGATGTCATTAATCATTCTGCTGTAATATTTGACACACACATTTGTGGGACAAATTAGGATCTAATATAAAAGCTGCAATAATACTGACTTATGTGGAACTGCAGCTAATTATAACATATTTGAATTTTCATCTTTCATAAAAGACTATAAAATGAACAGCCTTCACACTGCTGAAATGAGACTCAGACAGGCTAGCAGATGAGGGGCAAGGGAAGAAAAATCCAAGGACAACAGGAGAAATCTCAACACCATAATGAGCCAATATCAGTTGTTGGTGGATTCTTTTTGTAATTGTAGGCTTTTTCTATTTAAGCTTTCAGATGGCTTCTCTACCACAGCTGTAGTGCTCAACTTATTTAAGTTGAAATGGTTTGGTTGCCTTGATATATGAATGACTGATTCTGCCATCTTCAGAGATTAAATGTCACTTCAGTCTTCACAGGTGGACTAGAAGAGATAAAGGAGACAGGATGCCATTGCAGAAAGATATGTCTCACTGAGCAAGAGGGTGAGAGTTCACTAAATATTTTCTGCAAAGCAGCTTCTCCTTCCTCTCTCCCCACAGTGTCTTCACTGTGCCTTTACTTGTAGACCTCTAGCCCCTCAGTCTTTTGAGTTCCCTGTGTCAGGTTCAGTGTTTATGTTCAGTTCCTCAGAGAAGCATCAGGCATTGCTCTGCCTTGAGATCCTGCCAGTGCTCAAAACCTCGGATCCATCTGGAGAGAGAAAATGAGCAGCATAAACTCCCAGTTTGTGTATTAGCTAAAAGGTGGTTAGGCTCTGCTATTTCTGCATTTGGGATCCTCAGTCTGAGTGTGGGCTCATTACTCTATTGAATTATATATCAGAAGTAATTTCTTTTCCTCATAAATGAATCCTACGTATGTACAACTCAATTCCAAAATTGATTCCTTGTGTCTCGTAGATGTTGCTTTTGCCTTGGATAGTCTTCAGAAAAACAAATTGTCCAGTTAAGTTCACCATTGGTTTTGGCCCCATCTAGAAATGAGAGGAGATAATAGGCTTAGCACATTTTCTGGATGCTGAGATTCACATGCAGTGTTGAAGGAGCAGTGGCTTTCTTTAGCAGCCATTCTCTTAAGCTGCCCTTAAGCATTCTGGATTGATGCATTTTTCATTTTCCAATGCAATTGCACCTTTCTGTGTTAGTGCTTCAGCAAAGCTGTAATATCTCCAAACCTAACAGAATGGTTATTTTGAAGTTTTCAGTTACAGGAGTATTAATGCCAGGCTTGTTTCCTTAACAGTCTGTTAGGAAACTGTTGCTGTAGGCAAGGATTGTGCTGTTTGAGATGAACACAGAACAAAGTGCTGTGCAGATCTGCCCACTTCAAACACCTCAGTGGAAGCCAGATGAATGGTACTGTTTCAGGCATGGAGCAGAACAGTGGGAAAATGGCCATCAATATTAAGGGTTCATTGGTATAATGAAGGGTAGGTTTTCTCCCTTCCCTGCCAATCCCTTTTAAAGATGTCTCTGAGCAGAAACAGAAAGGCTTGCTGTCCACCACTATTTACTGTGTTACTTCTTTTTCACAGATTCCTGTGCTGCTTTTCCTCATGTCTGTAGTTACTCCTTTTATCCCTGTTTTTATGGTATGACCCCACTTGCAATGCATGTTCTTAGTTATTCTCCATCCTTTCACTCTTCTGAACTTCACTGTATTCCCCTAGAAATCACCTTTTTGTTTTTAAGCTCCTGTCTGTCTTGTGTTATCTCTCAAAGCTTCTTCATTTTTAGTTACCCTCTTTCTATGGAGTATCTTTGTTCTCACTGTGTATCTTAAGCCCAGTTCCTTCAGCAGTTTCCTTCATCTCACTACTGCTGGACTTCCTTCATCTTGTCCCCAGTGTGTCATTATTTTGAGTCATAGATGGAAGGCTGAGCTGCAAGGCTGCAGGAACCCTGGACTTTCACAGAGAAGTGCTGCAGCCAAATACAGATGTCCAATTCCAGACCACATTGGCAACCTTCTGATGTTATTTATGGGTCTGGAGAATTATTATTTCACACAGGCCCTTAAATAGCTGGATGTTGGATCAGGTTTGAGTTGACTAGTAACAGTTTTGCATTGCTTTCTGCCCGTGACGCAGCTTGTGACAGGTAGAGGTCTTGTCCGAACGGTGGGATGGTTCCAGATGAGTTGGGGCAGTTAGTTGTGCATCGTTTGTGCAAGTTGTGCACTATATTTCTCCCAGAAACACTACTTAGTATTTATTATATGGCTGAATTGTGTTCAGCAGTAATAATATTGGAGTGTGATTATAGTAATTCCAATAATAAGCAATAGGGAGTTCTTAATCCCTCCACATTCTGTAGTTGTTTCTAATTTCAGTTTGCATTCTACCTCCTAAAACCCAGACTGACTCAACTCTACCTCTGGAAGCTCTACCTTGCACATACCTGTCACACAGAACTAGTGCAAATTATGTAATCCCCCATTCAAAAACTTCAGTCAAGTTTTTAAATTAAAAAAAAGCTGTATAGCATTACAATTCACTGGCTAGACTATTTTTTTTTTTTTTTGCTTTAATTTCGGTAGTTTAAGAGAATGGTGAGAATATTCAAAGGTTTTCTCACTTCTCTGAACTCTTTCTCCAGGTACTGGCACGATTTCAATGCATCAGTTTGCTAAGTTGCTGCTCCCAGAGACTTTAATGGTACCAGATGCATTTCTTGATGACTTCTGTTTGCTCCTTTTATCTAGAATTTAACATTACTCTTTCAGAGCACATTTTTGTAATCATAAATATGTGCTTTCTGTTTACACGGTCATGGTCTTGCAAGTGATAAGGGGCAGAGATGTTCACTTGAAACATTTTTTACGGAATAAACAGTGGCAGCCAAAGGTGAGGATGAGATTCTCAGTGCTTCATTAGCACATATGTCCTGGAAAAAAGCACTAAAAGCTCCTGAACTTGGGTAAAATGAGATTCTTAGAAGTAAAGGTAAGGCTGTCACCTAACACCTAGCAGGAGAGGTATCCTAGGGAATGCTGCAGCCTTGCAGCATTGATTCAAACTGGTGCTGTTGTCATAGGCAACAGACTAGTACCAGTGCTCACCTGAAATAGAGCTGTACACTGAATTAACCATGGCCATCATGAGTGTCACCATGCCTGCAGTGACTTGCTGCTCCTGTGTGGACACTAGGCACCTGAAAACAGCCATCTCCAAAGCCTTTCCTTGCTGAAAGCCTTTGGGTTTTTTCTAACTGCTGGAATTCTATTTGCATCTTGCTGGAGACTCTTACCTCAATCTCTCTCCCTGCCACCCTGCAGTCATATGAATTTAGTTGCATGTAGAGCTCCTGATCATCACCAAGGAATGACCAAGATCTGGGGGATTAAACTTCTTTTTCTGGGGACTTTTTGTCCTGGGAGGACTGAGCTCTGTATGAAGGGAAACGTGTAATTCTTCAAACTTTTATTGCTCACTTGCTTTTTAGGTAGTGAACTGAGCACTGATGACCTTGCTCTTGAAGAGGAATATCCTGTGTTGCAGTCTTGCTGCAGGACTTCAGTTCTTACACCCTGGTGTATCTGCAGTGCAGGACTAGGAGCAGGTGAGAATGCAGCTGAGGTTGTACGTTGTGCTTATCTGAGAGACTTCCTCAAGAGTTACCAGATTGAAAGTTTTTCAGAAAAACAAGGATAACACTGTTGGAGTCAGTGGTGTGAACATGAATTAATACGCATCAAGAACTACGTAAATATTACAAGTAAACTAATTTATGTAGCACTTTAAATACTACATAAATTCAATCTCAAATGAAAGCCCCTACCCAAAGATTTATAAAGAGCTTGTACATTTTGGACTTGGGAGGAAAAGTATCCCTCCTTTTTCAGCAAAGGGAAAAGCTTAACTCAGAATGTCTTGTTATTTTACTACTCATGTATTCATATTGCACAATAAAATATTTACATTAAAATGTGTCAGTTTTCAAAATCAACTTGTTACCCCATTTCTCAACTTAACTTGGCCAGGCTAAAAAGAAAACTATATATGCCAGAGGACTGCAGTAAAAGAGATTTAAGGGTTTTCAAATAGTGTAAGAAAGAGACTATAATAAGTGACCATTGGACCAGTCAACAATTTTAATTAAAACTGGGCTGCTTATTGATCTGTGGTACAGATTTACCCCATCTGCAACATTTCAGCAATGTCCCTATTTCAGAAAAGAGCACTTGTAAGAGCCACTAAAGAATATGGAAGTTTAGAATGGAAATGTTTTATAACTGTGACATTTTGTACTAAGATCTTTCTCCATCTCATTTAAGCACCTCACATATCTTCACACAAAAATGAAAGCAAATACATGGAATCTATAGGATATTCTATCCTTGTCTGGTGGAAGGTGTCCCTGCCCATGGCAGGGGTGTGGAACGAGATGAGCTTTTCCAACCCAAACCATTCTGTGATTCCATGATACTGCTTTTCTAACTTAATGCTAAAGGGTTCACTGCATGGCAGTGCTGAAAAAATCCCAGAAGCCTAAAATGTATTGGCATTTTAAAAGATCGCATGTTCTTGAAACCAGTGGGACCTTCAGTGGATGCATCTTCACGGTGGGCATTTGTCATCCCTGAACTGATTGATGTACATTTCCATTGGGAAAATCAAGGGAAGTACTAAAAAGGGGGTGATAAATGCTTGCACAGATGTGGAAGGTCTGTGGTATCAGCAGCAGCACTTGGAAGCTCTACTTTGTTCTTGTAGGGTTTGCTTACTTTAAAATCCGAATTATTTTAAATTTCTATTTATAAGTAATGTGGTGAAATTAAAATCCCCTCAATGCAAATTTGGCACAAAAATCTGGTTTCAAAGCCAGAAATGTGTCCTGAAATAGAAGCACCAGCAGTGGCAGAACATCTGCATTGGAACTGCTGCTGTCCTCTGGTTGAAAAGAAACGCAGACTGGAGATGGTGATGGAGATGTGTCTGTTGTTTAATTAAATATTTAATTAAATACATGCATGTTGTTTAAAGTTTATGGAGAGCTGTGCTGTGTTCACAGAGTATGTGGCAGCACGTGATGTCATCTCTTCGAGGCAGTGCCTGTTGAGCACCCGATGTTGGCAGCAGGATGAGGCCATCAATGATTGCCATAATTCAATAGCTCTATTTTAAAGAAAAAAAAAGTTAAAGAAGGACACATGTATTGAGTTTTATTGTGAAACCCTAAGGGCTAGGAACTTGCTGCTTGCACATGGGTCAAGGGCTTTGAGAAATCAAGGATAGCTGTAGAGATGGTTTTTTTGAGGGGGAAACATCATTGTTTTATTTTTAGATGAGGAAAACGTCTCATTTGGTTTTTATTACCCCAGAGCCCTCCTGCTCACCGCAGTGGTAGGGTGAAGCGTTTAGCCCACAGACGGCCGTACAGCCCACGGACTTTTCGGGTCCCCCCTAGGCGGAGTTTTACCTGGGGCTGGTTTCCGTAGCAGCCCGGGAGGACACAAGTGACAAAGGGCGGTCACCCCAGCGCTGCCTGTCCCCGCCTCACGGCTCCCATCAGCCCCGGCCGCCATTGCCCGCCGGGGGCGGGCCCAGCCGCCATGCGCCTCGTCCCATTGGCTGGTAGTGGCGCGGGGGTGTGGCTATGCCCCGCCCTTCGATTGGCGGGTGCCGCTGTCACTCTAGGCGGGGGGCGTGGCCTGACGAGGCGGGTCCCCGCGGGGGCGCTGCGGCCCCAGTCACGCTCGGGCGGTGGCGGGTGATGGCGGCGGCGATGAGCTCCACTCTCCTGCTGTTCCTGGCGCTCCTCGGGCCCATGGCCGTGCTCGCCGGATACATCGAGGTGTGTGAGGGGTGCGGGGGCGGGCGGGGCTTCCCCATGAGGTACCTGGTGCGTAGGCGGGGGTAAGCGGTGTTCGGGGTGTCTCGGCTGGTGTGGAACCATCTGGAGCTTGTCCAGCCTCTCCGAGACCTTCCCGGGGTGGTGGATTCGTGTTTTACCCGTGTTTTCGGGAAAGCCTCATCCCGCAGGCCGCTCACCTGGCGGGAGCTCCGTCTCACTGGGATGCTTGGGGCTGTTTCTTTGGGGACGTGACCTCGGCATTCTTGGCACGGGAGCAGGAGCGGCCAGCTTCAGATGGGTCCAGAAGCTTAGAAGAGTGTTAAAGGGCAATTCCCTAGAGAAGAACCTCGGTTAAACGAATCCATTTGATTGCTGATGGATCCAAAATAAATCTTTGCGTTGGAACGGGTACCTTAGCTTTCGGGGAAGATGCTTCAGCCAAGTGTAAAGGCTACGCGTTTCATATAGAAATGGCTTAGATGCCCATAGGGTGGTGTGTGTGTGTGTATATATATATATATATATATATATATGCACACGCATATACACATATATATGAGCATATACATATATACACACATACATATGTGTGTATATATCTATACATGCACATGCGTATATGAGTATATATTACTAATGTATATACAAAATATGTATTGTATTTGTATATATGAAGGTAATTGGACAGAGGAAATTCCAGCTTTATCCTAAACCCAAAAGCTCAGTGTAATCTAGTTCTCCAAACAACAAGATGAGTAGGAGAAAATCTTGTGGGTTTAAAAACTTGACACTATAACCTGTCTTATTAGAGTGAAGCAGCAAAACAAGGAGCAAAGTACATGCTGAGCTTCAGACATGGCATGTAAATAGAGTTTAATAATCTATGCCTGAATGTTGTTTGGAAATGCAAAACAGCCGCTTCTGTCTTGTGAAGGTTCTGGGTTATTTAGGACTGGACAGAGAACAGGCTTGTGGCTGCTTGTGAATGGCTTGATTTGAGAGTTTGCAATAAATTTTCGCAAGCTTGCTTAAGCAGAATATCTACCTCAGTGTGATGCAAAAATCCAAAGCTCTAAGCTAGTGATAATTCCTAACTGGCAGTAAACGTGGTTCTTGGGTATTTTTAATATGTATTGTGTGGAATTGGTCTAGTTCACGATTTCTGCTTGTTTGGTTGCTATTGAGGAAATTCCACATGCTTTGTACCAATCGTTCTGTTAAATTTCTGTAGATCTATGGAACATGGTTGATAACTGTTTGTGAAACAACTTACATGGTGGTTGCCTTGCAGGAAGGATGGTGAAGTTGTTCCGAGGGCACAGGGCTAATGCCCAGATCAGGTTCCTTGGCATTGCCTTGGTGGCAGGGGACTGTCCTGGCTGCTGGTGCTGCATCCAATCTCTTGCACCTGTTTGGCAACTCCTCCAGCTGTAGGTCACTTCCTCTCTTACATCCGAGACAAATTCGTATGCTATGCACATCCCTTCTGGAATCCGCTGCTTAGGGACATGTGCCGTGAAAAATCAGCTCAGGAAACAAATCTAGCTGTCATTTTATTCTGAAGCCTGGTGTCTGTGTGATGAAGCAGATCCCAGGTTTTGCCTGTCCCAGGATTGGCACGGAGGGAGAGCAGCAGTGTCACACCTTGACACTTGGGAAGGGCCAGCAGCCCTGGAAAAGGGGGCGCTGACCTTTATGAAAAGGATTAAAATGAAGACATTCCTGCAATTCAATTTGCATCCTCTAAAGGCATGATAACTACCTTCGTCTGCTGGCACAAAATGTCAACTGTGGCATTTTAATCCGTATTTTTACTGCGTCCTCTCCCATTGTCTTGTCGGTGGGGGACTGCAGCTCTTGAGTCTTTATTGCTGCCAGATTTGTTCAAGAATAGCTCCTGATGCAGAGCTTAGGAAGTAAATGGTTTCTGTTCTGGGTCTTATACTGTGGTCGTTACTGGATTTTACCAGATAATGTGATGAAAAATATGCAAGCAATTGATTTTTTCTAATAATCAAGATGACATTTGAAAGTTATGGAAAACACGTAACAGTGTCTGCAATTATTATTTCAGTTGGATTGGCATGGTCCCTTTAGGTAGATTTTCTGTCTCTTGATTATCTTAGCTCCCGTTCCCTGTCCCTGGAACACCCGATAATCTTCTTATCAACAACAATCTGTTTTTCTTTCTGTCCTGCACAGAGCAAGGGGAGTGGCAGTTTATTTTTTTTCTCTTAAATCATTGGTATCTGAACCCTTGACTAGGGCGTTCCCAAGGGTTGGTGTGGTGACAGTCGGTCTCCCTTTCAGATCATAGTGTGGGGATGGCAGATAACCTCTGACAGTCTCTCTTCTAAATGAATATGAATAGAAGAGTTTAGAGAAATCATGCATCCCAGCAATTAATGTTTCTTTCCATAGCAATATGTGTCTGAATTTTGCTTGTTTTGCTTGTAAAGTCCCCAAGAACCTCAAACAGGACACTGATGCCAACTGGAAAAAGAAAATAAATTTATGCTAATTTGATCTGTATTCCAATGATAAACTACTTCTGCTGTGCCCTCAAGGCCTTTAAAGATGCAAAGTTTCTCTTTTATCACTTGACCTTTTTGTGTAATCAAATCTGAGGCAATGCAGACTCGATATGGCTTTTTTAAAATCATGTTTGCTATTTTTCCAAAGCCCTCTTGAATGCTTATGTCTGTTACCTGCCTTCTTGAAATCACTGGGATTTGGGGGAAGGAAAAAACAAGGATGTGTTTTGCAGCAGAATTTCATGTTATTATTTTTGTCTTGTATTGCTTAAATTCTCCCTGACAAAAATATCAGCTTTGTGCCATTTCTGCAGACCTTGGGGACTTCTAATTGCCTGCTGCATCGAACAAAGAACTCCACCTAGGGAAATTTCCACTTCAGTGTTTGAGTCCTGAGCAGGAACAGCTCAGGAAAATTCCAGTCTTGAGCCTGTGGCCTTTAGTTTGCTCTCAATTCCTAAAACTTTGCTTCCTAGTGTTAGGAAATACACTTTCCTATGAAGGTGATTATATACAGTGCCTCTTCTAAGCTTCAACAAAAGTTTCCCTGAAGCAAAGATATGGAAATAAAGCAAATCTGATACTGCAGAGAGGCTCTGGAAATTCTGCTGTGTTGTAGGATGGCACATGAAGGTAAGCTCTGCTTTTTGGAGGAGGCCTTCAGCTCTCCTTGTTTCACCTGTGAAATAATTATCACCTCTCTTAAATGTTATTTAGTCATTAATAGCTCTACCAGGGATTGAGTGACTTTTTTGTTAATGTGGTCGTTGCTTCACCTGCATGTTGTTCAAAAGCTGTTCTGTAGGTGGTTTTAGCTGTATTATAATTATACACTGCTGCTCCTCCAGCACCTGGGAGTGCAGGGAAGGATTAGTGCAGTTCCCTATGCTCTGTACCAGTTGTGCTTCTCTCTAGATGCGCCTTGTAAAATTTCTGCCTTTGCTTTTTCCTGCATGTGTGTGTCTTTTTGAGGCATACAGACTCAGCCTTGGAAGCATAAGTCACTTTGACTGCAGCATCTACTTCTACACATGTACTTAAACCAAAGCCTTTTTCCTCAGCTGAAAACAGAAGAGAAATATACCATCCTCAACTATTTCTTGTTAGAACACAAAGCCTTTCCCTCTCTTTCTGCACTTGGGCATTTCATACTCTGCTCATTAACTCCTCAGGCTTTCTCAATTGATGCAATCCCTCAGACTCTTGCTCTTGTGCTTCTATGCAGTAAAACTTGGTGTCATTGATTTTAAGTTCAGGCAGTCAGCACCTCTGAAACATGGTGTTAATTTAAGATGATGCTTACTCTCAGTTAGAAGGCTTTGAATACTCACAATGGCCTAGAAACCCTTCTGGTGAGGCTCCTAATTCAGAACTCTACTTGAACTTGCAAGATTGTCCCTTTTTTCTCCCAGACTGTTGTCTCCACCCATAATGGACATGTTCTGCTTTCTCTACTTGCAGTGAGTTTGTCACAGCGAAATGGCATCTCCTACCACAGGTTTTACTTGCTGCATATCTTGAGTGCCTGGGGCTCTGTGACTATGCATTAACTGTATTAGTTTTGTAATTTGTTTTTGGATATTTTCATTTTCAGCTTTTTGCTGTAGGTGCCAACAAGTCTCACGTTTGTGAGGAGAGATGGATTGACGACATTGCGCAAACTGATGACTTTTCCATATTTTGAGATATACTTACTGTATGCTTACTAGTGAGTTACAAAGCAGTAAGAAGGAAGATGTGAGTCGAGTAAATTGTCAGGTTTCTCTTTATTGTAAATTAACCAAAATTACATATTTTTTCTGATTTGGGAGGGCTGATGGCTCCTCTTCAGATAGGATAGGATAAAAGTAACTTTAGCCTGTTAATACTGTTACTTATATGGGTCAAGTGGTAATTCAGGTTTGATGCTGTAGGAGCAGCACTCTCACTCCTGAGGGGCAGTGCACAGGGAAAAGTGCATTTTGGGAGATATAATTTGGCTGGGGTTTTTTTTAAGAGTAATTTCTTAACATGAGATTTTGCTTCTTTTAATTTATGAATTCCTGCAACTGTAAGCAGGGAGATACACGCACACACACATACATACACACATACACATTTCACATGGACTTCTAGCTTGAGAATGGCACTTTTTTTTAAACTTGTTCAGCACTAGATTTACTACTTTCACCTCTATCTTGTCTTCTCAGTTGGAGTTAAACATATATTTGTGACTGAGTGTTATCTAAGCTATACTGCCTCGTGTGAGAACATGGAAAACCCACGTACCAAAGAAGACAGAAGTGAAATACACCTTTTAGCCTGGCTTTTTAGTGTCCATAAGTTCTAATGCTTGCTCTGAAGGATTGATGTTTAAAATGCAAAATTTTGTCTTTATGCACATTTGTAGGAGTTTTAAGTTCCAACCTGAGATGAATGATGAAAACACCAATGTTCTGCAGATGACGTTAAACTAATCTGTCTAGCAGCCAAACCCAGCCTGCTTGGCTTTATGTAATCAGGTGTCCACCTGATCAGGAGCACATGTGGCTAAGCTGCTTACCAGCTCTTCATTTGGAGGTATTACAGGGTGTTTTGTATACATCCAGTGGGGAAAAGGGTGTACTCCTTATTCTTGAAAGATCAACTGGTATATGGACTAAACTGAGTTCTAACTTCTGGTCATGTTGGCCTGCCATGATAATGCTCTTGTACAAATGAATGTATTGCAGACCTTCATTTTCATTTATATCTTCAGTGCCCCCCTAGTCACTCTTAACTAGTGTGCACAGTCAAATGATGTTGCTCTCTGTGGCATTTGGGAATTTATTTCACTTTCCATTTTCACTGGGGACGATGGGAAGTTAAATCACATGTTGGCTCTCTGTGTTTCCTGAGGGAGAGAATTGCTGGATGAGGCATGGTCCAGAAAGCCTTTGTTCTCTACTACAGGCAGACCTGTTTCATGTACGTACGTATTCATCTGATTTAGAGATCTCTCCTGGCAAGACTGGCCCAGTAGTCTGTGAGGACTGCTTACTGCAAGGATGGTGGCTTCACTTGAGCTGTTTTTTTCCTGATGATTTGTTTCTCAAGATGACTCTTTTGGGCCGTGCAGTAACATCTGTTAGCAGTGGTTTGAGGGAGTTCTTAGCTCTCAACCTGCAGATCAGTGGCTGCTTACAGAGTTTAGTTTAATCTTTGCCAGTGCTTTCCTGGGGGATTCCTCCTCTGGACCTTCAAAAGTCTCACCAGTTATTTTGAGTACCAGGATTTCCTGCACAGGTGAGCTGTGGGGCAGGATGCTGTGGCTAGACAAGGCCTTCCGTTGATGAAGCAGAGTCTCAAGCTGTTATTCCATGCAGCGTTTGAGCTTCAGAGAAGCTTATGGAGGAGACAAATCAATAATTGTTTGGCTTGAATGGCTTCACTGTGCTTCGAGACCAACGGAAAATCATTATCGAATGATGACTTTGAGCTCAAGTTTTTCAAGCTACCAAGTATGAAGGGCATTAAAATTGCCCGCATAACTTAGATGCAGCCTGAAAAAAACCCAACAAAACCCACAAAAGGTGGGAGCTGCACTTTGGTTCCCAGTTGCGCTGGAGAAGCTCTGGGGTGAGGCACTGAGTCATTGGAGTATTACAGCTGTTGGCAGTGTCACCGACCCATGATATTGTGCTGAGGTGCCGCAGATGATAAACATGCCTCAGCACTGAGATCCTAGGCTCTGGCTCCGTGACAGGGATGCATTTAGGTAATTTCATACAGTAAGCTTCTCTCTAACAAAATTACAGCAGTGTAAAGTGTATTTTGATCCAGGTCAAGGACAGGGACAGGCAGACACGCACAGGCACACCGAGCTGGCTGGGGCCGTGCTTCACTTGACTCTAACAGCAGGTTGATACTCAGTGAAGTTTCCATTTAAGAGTAGCTAATTATCATCTCCTTACAGATGAGTTCATGTTTAAATAAAAGCAGTGTTTTAACCTTGAAAGTACCTGTTCTCATTTAGGTTTCTTTTCCTCCAACAAACATTTTCTGGTTATATTTTCAAATGTCTGAGATGTTCTGAGGTGTGGGTCGGGGGTTAGTTTTTTTCCATTCTTGCATTAGTGAGAATTTTATTATTGTGTTAACTGTCTACTATAGCAAGGCTTGCATTTTCTCATGAAGATGTTGTGCTTGGATTCTTTAACCTGTCACGACAAAGTTCTAAATGCAGCCCATGAGGAGAGCTCAAAAATCTTCATCTGATGATGATGCGGCAGAGATGAAACAGAGGTTTAGCAAACTACTTGGTAGTTTCCAGCAGTTCCCTTATGCTAACTTCAGTACTGAGATGCTTAAATCAAAAGCCAGACATTTGCATTTTTAATCTTTGGGCTTTTCTTTAAAGGCTCTTGCATTATTTTTAGCTCTAGCTCCCCGCCAAAAGCTTTGTTCCTTTTCTTTTGGATTTTGGGTTGATAAATCCCACTAGTTATGATGTCATTGCATAGTGTGAAATGACAGCAACAAAAAGAAAAATCTTACCCATACCATCTGTTACAATAAATATTATGCACTCCTATTAGATTCCAAGCAGATTTGGATTGCATATTCACAACAGAAGCTGGTCTCTGCTTAGACGTATGGTACCCTCTAGCATAAAGCTTTTAATCATCAAATTCTCTATATGGTTTTGGATTTGACATGACACATTGCCGGGTCTAAGTTTAGTTGGTTTTTTTATTGGTGTTTAATCTTCTCTCATTCATATCAGGCCTAGTAACTTGCCAAAAATGGTCCTAGAAGAATCTGCATGAATTAGGATAATTCACTAATAGCAAGTATTGGTTGACTTCTTACCCTGGTCATGTTACAGTAATTGTGGCCTGAAATTGAGAGGGGCAGATTTGCTTTAATCTCCTAAGTATTCCTCTCAAAAGATTAAATGCAAAATGTTGATTCAAACCTGTAGTTGGCGTTCCCAGAGAGTGTACTGGCATTTGAACGTGAGTCTTTCCCTGCATAATTTATCAAAGCCCTCACTGAAGAAATTGAATTTGATAGCTGTTTCGTTTTACGCCGCAACATCACAAACATGTTTAGAAACCCTGAAGAATGAAATGGTGTCAGGATCCAAGCACAGCACAGAGCCTGCCTTAGCAGCCTTGGTCAAAGATGAATTCTGAAATGCCGGATACAGCAGTGCTCGTGCATGGACTGAAATGTACTGCCTGCCAGGAGAAAAAGAGACTGAGAAATTGTTGAGGGTGTGTGTTATCGTGGAAACTGCTTATTTCTCTTGAATGGAGCAGGATGCTCACAGCTCCCGTTTGGACTTGGGATAAGATTTAAGTGCCTCTAAGTAGTTTGAGTTGCAGAGTTTCAATAACCGCTTCATTTCCAGAGGCTTTAAGTAGAGCCTCAGCCTCAGTGCTGGAAATGCCAGATGGTGGAGAAGGTTTTCCCTTGGTAACCAGCCAAAAAAATTGAGATTTTGCATTTGCAGTGTATTGGTGTATTATACCTCAGCCTTTAGGCATGGATGGACATGATGCTATGGCTTATCTGGGCAAGAGCTAGATCCCAGGAGAGGCTGAGAGAATTCTTGTGGGGGGTCACAGAATGAAGTTGTGGTGCTTCTGTGGGTGTGTGAAGCTTGGGCTTAGGACAGAGCATTGTGTCACAGCAAGAGACACTCATGGGGGAAACAAGGGGAAAAAAGCATGTTCCTGCCCCTGTCACTCCTGACAAATGCTGTCTTGTTTAAATTGCATCAATACTTGCTCTGCAACAAAGCCAGTCAGTATGTGGATGTCCTGTTTAGGGCACAGCCGCTTTCTCGGAAGCAATTTCCCAATAACAGAGGCAGAGATGAATGGCCTGCCAGAGCAAAGGCTGGATGTGGTGGAAGGGTTTGCACTGCTGTATCCCTGCCTGCCCACAGCTGGCTTTGTGGGCTGGATTACAGCTTGTCACCTGTTCCATTCCTTTCTTTCTGGCTATGTGCTTATGCACTTTTTGTCTTATTTTTTGATGGTATGCACTTTTGAGTTTGTGAATAAGAATTCGCGCTAATCACAAGAGCTGAAATCTATTATCTGGGTTTGAATCCATAGTGCTGTCTTTTATACATAGTGTTTTTAATTAATCCTTCATTTTAATCCTTGCATCTTGCTTCAGAGCACATATTTTTTTCTCAGGTTAAGAGACAAAGAAATAAACATAAACCAGCTCGTCACCTCGACATCCTTTTGCCTTCTCTCCATGCACACCAGGGCCTTCCCTTTGCATTCTGGCTGCCAGGAAGAGAAACTGGAAGAGCTGGATTCCTCCCGTACTAGGGCTGTTAAATGGCAGGAAATCTTTCAAATTTGCTTATATGTAAAATCCACAGTACACACAAAAGGCATTTTGAAGTTGAGGCTGAAGTTCCTGGGTTTGGATGGATTTGTTGCACTCAATTATACTAAGCAAGCTTTTGCAACTTGCTTCACATGGGAATTAGAGTGATGAGGAGAATACTTTCCAAAGTATAACTGTATGGGAGGCTTTCCACAGAGCATCTACAGCATGTTAATTCCCTCTTTCACTGCAGGGCCCTGAGTAGAATGCAGCATTGTAGTCCTTTTGTAATAGATGCTGATGGATATCAGGAGCAATGCTGTTCTGAAATGGCCACTGTCATACTTTTACTGGTGTGCGTGTGCAAACTGCTAATCTGGGTGCTCCAAGGAAGAATGTTATGGAGACACCCAGGAAAATTTTGGGCTGCAAGCTTCATCTGTGCTGTAGCAGAGACATGGAGAGCACTGCTTTCCAAGACCCTAAATGGCCTTTTGCTCCAGGCAAAAGCAAAGACGAATTTACTTAATTTGCTTTGCTGTCCTTGGTTTCAATTTGGCTTTTCAAGCTTTATGTCACTGTCTTTAAAGATTTTTGCAAAAATTTGAATCATTATTCCCTGTTACATAAGTGGCTGATAGCTTTGCTCATAATTTTCTTTTATTTATTGGGCTGTGATTCTTATATTTATTTTGATCTTATAACTGGGGACATAACAAACATTTAGCCCCAGCTGGCAGCAGCATTAACTAAGATGGGTTTAATGTGCTAAACTTTCAGCAGCTCTTCCTCTTGTGTTGACTTGGAGATGCATTGTCACTAAGAGTCCTTCATGCCTTTTTTAAAAAAGAGAATGCTGCTGACTTGCTCAGAACTGCTTCTCAGGTCATAAAAGAGGGCTGATTTTTACTGTTTATAACAGCAAGCTTTAAATACACCAGATCAAGCAAAGCAGAGATTACTTTTTGTTTTGCAGTATTTGCCTTGGAATGGCTTCTGTGCTTTGGAGTGGCTCTTCAGAGAGATCTCTGAGCAGCATCCATCTCACAGTCTGTATCTACAGCATGTCCAGGATGACGCTCTTCACTGATGAAGAGGATTAAAATAGTCATTAAGCTGCAAAACACACCACATGTCCTGTAAAGTACAAAATAAAGATACAGACAGACTGAACGTGCTGGAGTGGTACAATCTGTTGGAATGCATCAGGATGGGAACATCTTTAAGTCAAGCCAGATTTGAAATGCTCATATCACAGAAAGATGAAACCAGGACTTAGTTTGCATATGGGAACGCTTGGCCTGTGCTTTCTGTAGACACACATTTGTGCTTTCATTTTTCTCTGCTGTGCTTGAGTGAATAGTTGGTCCCCTCTGCCCCACCTTGACTCATGAGTGACACTTAAAATGGTGTGCTTGGCACTATTTGTTAGGTTGCTTCCTGCAGTGAATTAGGTTTGGGAACAACCCAAAGCAAAGGACTGTTCTTGTTTATTCCCACCTCTCTGGGTTAACATTCACGTCCTTTAATTGACAGGTATAACTATGAAAATACAGACAGCCTCTAATGCAGTTGTGTGACTGTGACTGAGTAGTTGCTCCATTTGCCTTTGCTGTCCAGGCTGTAAAGTTGCCGTGCAGCCTTGACACCCTCAAATCCATTTTGTGCTGGTTGCCAAACCTGTTTTCCTCCTCCAACAGGTGCTACAGTGAGATACAGAAGTTTTCAGTGCAACATTCTCAGAATGTTCCCAGCCTCATAATACAGATCCACATTAGTACTGGTCCCACTGCTGTGCAGGCTAGCTGGGAATTGTGCAGGGGGAGGCAGCTTCTGGGATAATTAAAGCATGATCTGGTAAGGAGCTCATTTGGGCTCTCAGTGATTTTTTTTTTTTTTTTTTGTAAGACATCCACAGTAACGATACGAGAATGAGGTATGTTTCTGGCTGTCTTGTGCTGTTGCATCATCGGGCTATAACTTCAGCATAGCTTTCTGGGGTGCTGCTTTCATATGATGTGAGACATCTGAATGGATTCCATAGGGATAGTCCACGCTAGGGATTTGCCAGATTCTGGCAGAGTTAATATTTGCAGCTGAGATGTGTGCACAGCTGGGTCTGAATTAAAAAAACACCTTAGTGGGCCATATCTGAAGTCAGCCAGTGAAACATAAAACCACCAGTCCCCAGGGTTAGAACTTTATGCAACATTTTCATCCTTTGACTTTGAGAAAGCACTATTGAAATGACTCAGCCCATGGCTAGGAAAATGGTGAGTGGCCAATTGCATCAATAGGCAGATCAATCTACCCTCCAACCACAGTCCCAGTGATGGGATTTGCATGTTAAGTTAGCATTTCCATTGCTGTCCTTCTCTGTTTGTAGGGTCAAGGAAAGCAAAACTTGTTTGGAAGGCTGACCATTTATTTATTTTTCATTCAAGCATGTCTCCCAAGAGCATCTGAGCAGGCAAAAAAAAAGCATCTCTAAGTAAAAGTAAATAGTCATTTCTTTCCTTGCCTGATACCCTTTTCCAAGCAGGAAAATAAAGAATTGTTTGGGATGCTTGTGTTCAAAATAACATATCTTGATGGTTTTCTTTACAGTTCCTCCAGCTGGTCTTTATTTTTAAAAAAAAAATTAAAAAGCTGCCATGATGGACAGCCCGGGCAAAGGGTTTAAAAAAAAAAATTAAAATTCTAGTACATTTCAAAGGCCTTGAAGAGGAATTTCAGTTGAGGTGGTGGAAGTTCTTGGGATGTAGTGCCTCTTCAAGGCATAACTAGATTGTCTAAAATTGTTCTACCTGTTCTTTTTCAAAGAGTGATGTCCCTTGCTGTTGCAGAAAAGACAGTTTTTGCTTTCACCTTGGTAATAAAGCTTTCAGCATCTGATGGCTTTGTGCTTTGAAGCCCTCAGTGAAGTGTCACATTCTTTAAACTCATCAAGGATTCGACCATCAGGTTGGTGCATCTGCAGTGTGTAAATTCTTCCACTAATCTTATAGTCAATTGTATTTGAGCCAAGCAGACAGAAAAGCCATGTGTTTTCTCCCCTACCTTGAAATTTTTCAGAAAATGCTTAAAGAAACATCAAGGAAATCACTATCAGTGTACACAGGGTTCATTCTTCCCCCTGAAACCTGGGAGAGACTATTAACAAGTTGTAAATCTCATTTTATCAAAGATAAAAATCACCTTTCCCATTTTGTTTTATTTCCGTGCACTGCTACACAATCTGATACAGCTCAATAGAGTGAAAAGCTGTAAAATTCAGCATAAGAAATTTGGGTGTTCAACATGTAAAGCCAGGTAAATATTCTGCAGTGATAGCCCTGAAATATTGGAGGTTCTAAGCTTGTTTCTGTGGAGCTAGTTTTACTCTCTGGATCAGCAAAATCAGTAAAGGGCATCTGAGCCCAGCCAGCTTGAGTCTGTTCTATAAATTACCACTTAATTTTCTAATAGCATTAAGGAGCTGTTCTAAGCAGAGCTCTGCTGCTTCCCATGAAGGAATCGGTTCATATGTCCATTAGAGCTTGTGTGCAAGCCTAGCTGTGGGGTGGTGCTGTGACTGTTGAACCCCCGCTGATGAATTAATGCTTCAGAAATAAAATGCTGCTAAATTACTAAGGATTGCTTTTAAAGAGGGAAAAATGGAAATGCATTAAGCCATTGCTGAGGTCCTTGACTTTCTGTGACCCTAAGGCTTTTTGTCATTTGACTTCTGTGTCAGACTGCTCAATCCAGGTGTTTGAGTTCTAGGGAATGGATGGAAGTCTACTTTTCATCTTCTGCTTTGGAAGAAGGTAGATTGTGAGATTTGAGCCTGAATTCTACTAATAGTCCCAGGATTTTTCGAGGACTGGTTGACTGTGTGTGATAAGCTTAAAAATAAACAAATAAAGCTTTTGCCCTCAGACTCTTGGAAGTAAGAAGTGTCGCTGCAAGCCTTCTTCCCATACTCCACTCTCTTTCCTACTGAAGCAGGGTAGTGCTTGGCATCCTTCATCCTGCCCTTGCTTGTGGGTTTGCTCCCTCGCCTTCAGTTTGCAGGCAGTAGTGGAAGGCAGCTGGCAGCCTTTCACCACTTTTATTGCTGTTTACTGGGATCAGAAATAGCTGCAGTCAGGAAAATGAAAGATGGTGTTCCGGTGAAAATTTGAGATGGTTTTGCTTAGTTAATTCTCTTGCATTTATTTTTTTGCCATCAGTGGTAGGAACTTTTCCTAATGAGAAGCTAACTGTAAACTAAACTTTATTGAGGCAGTGTTCACATTGAAATTTTCTTTAAGGAAAAAGATACTGTTTACTGTAGATGAAGAAACTTAGTGTCAGTATAGGAATCTCACTAAAGTACTGATTTCTGCACAACCTAGACATTAAAGGTTCTTAAAAGATTTTGTTTTCCATGTGAGCAGTCATGTAAGGTGCTGCCTGAAAGATGCTCCGTAACAACTCTGAATAAATAACAAGAGAAGGTGTATGGGAACATGGTTGTGGTTTCAAATCTCAATTTCCATTATTTTCCAAATAGATTTGCTAAGAGCCAGAGTTGCTACCCATTCTCAATAACAGCTGACTGTTTTCATAGACTTGAAATTTGTAGAAGTAACCTGTGCTTTTGAGTGGACTTAAAAAATTCAAAGTATAAAAGTATCCTCAGTTTTTATGCTGGAAACAACAAGGCTATTCCATAATTTTTTTGGTAACTTGTTAATTTTGGTCTGGATCAGCATGAGTTTGGCAGAACTCAGGGAACAGCAGCAAGGAGAAAAGCAGCCCTGTATTTTAGCTGTGGTTTCCAGTTTTAAAAAGGTGGTCATTAGCATGGTTTGGAAAGCCAAGACTTAAAAACCTCATGGTTTCCTCTGCAAGATTGGAAGTTTTGTTTGAATTGTTTGGAGGACAGAATTACCAATTAAATGGGTTGGGTTTTGGTTAGGGTTAGGTTTTTTTACAGAAGATTGTGAATTAGGGGTGGAAAGCAATAGGCATGACCCACACAGCTCCAGTGTGGTCAGAGCAAGACCTGTAGAATCACTGCTGTGTGCTGTAGGGAAGTTGTTCTGTAGCGTAATTTCAGGACTTGAAAATCCTGAGTAAGTATTTTATCATGTTCCAAAACACATGCAGTCTGTGCACATAAATAGCCAATCTGTGATGCTGCACAACATCTATAAGGGGACGAATACTTGAGCCAAACCCAGACTGCATTGCAAACTGCATTCCTGCTTGTTATCCTTCCTTTTATCTTGCTTTTTTCCCCGCCAGGTATTTTTCCTTGCTGCTTCAAATTCTCTGTTAAAATATGCCCTTTGGTTTCCTGCTTGCCTCTTGGATCGTTGTGTTTTAGATAAAAACACAATCTGTGCAGCCTTTTTATCTGGAGTCAGCTGAGTGGTCAGACACGTGGGTGGAGTGAAGAACCACAGGTTCCTCAGGTTCCTGCAGTGGCTCTTTTGTGCAGCTCCCAGTGAGCTTCACAAGATCTGTAAAACAAATGTTCATGCTGTTTTGAGGAAGGAATTTTGGTTTGTTCCCTCCTGGAATGCTAAATCTCTTTGAATCAGTAGTAAGGGTTTATTTTTCTGCCTGCCTGATGTTAACAAATTATTCTGTCTCCTTTCTGCCAGTTTTGGCCACTAGGAAAACTAGTGGAGAGCTTGTGTGGGTGTGTGACTTGTGATGAGTTTTAGTCCAGGAGTTATTTTTGCCTTGAACAAATTGCTTTGAAGTGATGAAAGGTTTTCTGAAAGTACTTTCCTGTGTATTATGGAATCTGTATCCTGGTAACTACAGTGATTATATTCCCTAATTCTTGTGTAGCTAAAGTGCCTTAAGATGGCACGAACTCTCTTATCAAACCATGGAGAAGTTACTTACAAAATAGCATCTCTCAGTACTCCTCCACATGTGCTGCTGTCAGTGATGCCTTTGTGCTATCAGCAATGATGGCTCATACTAACAATCAGCTCAGAAATGAAAGTTAGAGCTGAGTTAAACTTTTCAAACACTATTAAGCCATAGCTGCTGTCCTTAGGTTTCGGTTTGGTTCTCCTTTCTGGTTGTCCAGGAAGGCAAAATTGCCCCATGGCCATTTTTTCAGTAAAGTATTAGTGAATGTGAAAACATTAAATTGCAAGTTTTCACTTGCTGACTGGCTAACAGGACATCTTGGGTCTCTGTGCCTCAGATACCCAAATAATTAATGTGGGAAAGCAGCAATTAGTCGGGCCGTGCAAGACAGTGATGACACAGATTGGAAGAGGAGATGAGGATTAAACCAAGCTGAGCCCGCTGCCGGGTGACCTTAGGCGAGTCACTTGACTTTGTGCCTCTGTTTAGCCCAGTGATAAATAGGCCTGGCTCCGTGTGCTGGGATAGGACGTAGGATGGCACCATAAAAAGGAAACTTTAAATAGTGCCATGGCACTGTTCTGCTGCAAGGGGAAGGAAGTGGCCATGAGTGTGTCTGTCTGACACAGCCTGGAAATTGTCCCTGACGTCCTTGTGACGTGTGGAAGGTGACCTGGCTGATTAAACCTATTTGCACCTACCTGTGCGCTCTGTGAGGATTATCAGTGTTTGTGCTTTCCTCTTCTCTCGCCCTTTTTTTTAGGGCTGCTTTGTGTTAAACCATTCTAGTCCCAGCCATTACACCCAAGCTGTATTTTTGAAAGCTTGAGGCCCTGCAATTAATCTTACTCAAAGGACACAGTTCTGGGTACAGTAATATTTGTTCAGGGAATGTTCCAGTGGAGTTGTTATGAACTTTGTCTCTCCAGGGATAGAAATGAGGATGCCAAAGGCAACCATGCTACACAAGCAACTTCAGGAAGCTGAGGCAGTGCTGAGTCCTGGCTTTCCTGGGTTTGATCACCGCCCCCCCCAGCCTACTTGTGCGCCAGCACTGCCTGCAGTGTGGCATTCCCTATTGAAATGTGGCAGTTCCCAGTGCGAATGTCTCACAGGCAGATTATGTGCCCAATGACTCATGTATGCCTGGTTTATGGAGCATGAAAAACTAGAGGAGGAGGGGGAAATAATCTGATACCTCCTAAGTACAAATTCCAAGGGCAAAAAGGCTGCCCAGGAGTTGCATGGAAATCTCCCCTTTCCCTTGTAGAAAGGCAGTGGAATGTACAAAGCAGTAAGGAATGCTTCAGGCTGCAGCAGGTCTCTGTAATCCTATGGTTCCTGTTGGCACATATGGAAGCACACGGATTATTGTCACTGAACTTCTGAGCGTTCAAGGCTTCATGTCAGCCATAAACACAGGCATCTAAATATAAACTGCACCCCAGCTACCACTGCAGCTCCTGCCTTGGCTCCCAGTTCTCTGCTGGTGGAGACTCCTCTGCCACAAAAGTGAATAAAGGATGAGCAGATGAGAACTCCACCCCTTCCAGCAAGTTAAAGCAAGCCAAAGACTGCTTTAGTGAGATTTCTGCCATTTAAATTCAAAAGCAAACACAGGCTGGTATTATCAGCTCACACCAGATCTGCCTGCAGACAATAATTCTTCCTGTCTTGGACCTCTGCCCATGTGCATTATTGTAATTATCAGCAATTTAAAAAAAAATAAAGCAATAAAGCTAAGATGAGCTGCTAGTCTGTAGATTTACTGCCTGCTGTGTCAGGCATTCATTAGCCTTCCTGGGTTCAAGCCACCTATCTGCTGAATAAAAGCAGGAAGAGGAGCTAAGGAAAACAAAGCATGAAATGCCATTTGAAGCATGAATTGAGAGCTCTGCTCACATTCACGAGTTATAAATCCAAAACCAGGGAAATTTTAAGTATTCTGTCCAGAAGTTCTTGTGTGTAAAGTCTCTCTGCCAACTTCCCTCTTTTTAACTGAAGTGTTGGTTTCCTGAATGCTGTCTTGCCATTAATAGCCAGGTGAGATTCATGGCAATGAACATTAGATTTAAGGGCTTTGTGGCATGTTGTGACCCAGGAAGGCTGAGCTTTACAATGCCAGCCCAGCTGTTCTCCTTCCAGCAGCTTCAGTTTGTGACTGCAGTGTTTAATTTTCATATTGCCAGGGGCTGGCCTCTCCTTGTGGAAGGAAAAAGGCCCACGGACATCAGCTGGAGGCATCAGTAATATGGGATGTGCAGTTGAACTTCAAAGCAGTCGAGTCCCTGCACAAACATTCACACCAATTTTTCAGCCCAGAAAGGACAAAACATTAGAATCTTCACACATTCAGAAGCAGCAGCCATGGAGATTTGTGTTCACAGGAAGGCTGGTAGGGTAACAGGGCTCATTTTTCTGCCAAAGGAACTGTTAGAATTCCTCAGTGGTTTTGAAGGCATTCAATTTATATCCTCCATATCTGTGAGTATTGCACTTACGTAGGGAGAGTTGCAGGTTGCTCCAGATAGGGTAGGAAGTGTAATTTTTCAAAAAAATCCAGAGAAAGTTCTTTCTTTCCTTTAATTAAGGTGGGCAGCGTGATTTATCTGGATAAGGACAGTGCTGAACAGTCTGTTCCAGAGTCCCTTAGGTTGTGGTTCATGTGCACCCTGATTTAATAACCAGAACTGCTTTTGAGGGGTTTCGCTTAATTAAAAACAAACAGCGCAAGTAATCTTTCCAAGTACTGCTGGCTTTTTTTTGTCAGTGTAGTAGCAACTGGCTGTGGAATTCTTACAGCTCTCAGGAGCAGGAAATCTGATCTGACCTGTAGAGAATCCTGGAAAAGGCCCTGCCTTATCACTTGAGGCAGGTTATGCCCTCAGCAACCATTAATCTGTTCTCTGGCCACCAAGTCAATGCAATTCTCCATTGGAGCTTTCTTCAGCAGTTTATAAATTCTAGAGGCTGGAGTTTCAGTCTTAAAACAGCTTAATCGTCCATGGTTTTATGCAGAGAACTACTCCTGTGTTGCTGCAGAGGAAGCCTGATGGAAAGCATGGATAGTGTGGGTTCTCCTCACATTCTCTCCAGGCTTCTCAAGCTCCCATCCACACTGATTTTGCTGGAATAAAGGCTCATTCTGGCTAATCTGATCAGATGGACAAGGTTAAGGTCATGTTTGACCTCACTGAAAATGCATAATTCAGTTAAATATGACATTTTGCAGATACCTTTGTGTGCTATTAAGGTAAGCTCTCAGGAACTAATTTCTGTGAATTATAAGTATCAACTTCTCTTTGCAAGAGAAAAGCTCCAATCACCCTTCAATCTTCAAGTCCCCAGTAGCATGCCAGAAGGCTTTCCTGAATAGCATTCCATAGGGAGCTGTATGGACAGCATGTGAAATAAGTTGTGATGAGGTTTAACAGATCCTGGCAATAAAAGGCAAAGGATGACATGGACATGGTTTTCATATTTGGGTCTTTATAAACCAGAACTGCAATGTACTGCTTGTGTTTCAGGGGTAGATGTAAAATACTATTTTTTTCACCAAAGTCTCTAGCCTTGTGTCCCTCCTTCGGGATGGGGCATACTTGCAAGAAGAACAGATACAACCCTTTTTAGCACCTGGAGCCCAGGCCTCCAGGTGGGTAATGCTCACACATCAAACCCTCTGTCACAAGCTGAAGAGGCCAGTAGTAAATAAAAGCCAGGATACTTGGGCAGACACTTCCATCAGAGAAAAGAGAGATTTAGAGTCTTGAATTCCCGTGTTTGAGGACCGTGAATCTGGCACTGGATGGCAGGGTGGGGAATTTAACTGACATTAACTGGCCAGAGATTTATGTGTTTATGGAATCAAAAACTTCTGTGGTCTTGGAAAGCAAACTGGATTACAGAATTATACCAAAAAGCAGAGTCCAGTTTCTCCTGAAACATCTTGTAAATGCAAGTGCCAGTGAGGAAAGTAGTGGTTTATGGAACACTCTTTTCCCAAATAACATTTATCTTGCTCTCATGTTATGGGTATGTATTAATAGGATAATAGCTACTAAAATAATGTTCACCAAGGACATACACAACTGGATGAACTGTCTTCCATCATGCATGTGTTGCCCCTCCCGAGCTGTCAGGCTGCTTATTTAAGGGATTAAATAGTTGCTCCCCAGCACTAAAAGAAGCAGCTGCTTCCATTTATGGCTGGGAAATTCCCAGAGAAAAATGTGCTGTCAGTTTGTTCATCCCTTTGCAATGAGGAATGGGTGAATTCTCTGAAGTACTAAAGAGCTTAACTAAGGACGTGGCTTTATCCCAAGCTTTGTGCTGGTTTACATGTTTTGCAGCCTTCCTTTTGCAAAGTTACGATTGAGTGTTGCCTGAGGGATCTGCTTTTTGTTTTGATACACGGAAGGCAATTGTGGGAAGCATCAGAAAGTTTCTTTGTCCCAAAAGGCTCTTGTAGGCGACCCTTTTCCCTGTTTAAGTATCAGTGTTAAAGGTGTGGCCTCCATGAAGTTTGAAGGTGCCTTTTTCTCTCATTACAGCTAAAATGAGATTAAAGTACTAAATTAAATTACCGATATGATTGAGTGCTGGAGTGGATTGCCAGTGGAGGAAAAATTAAAGCCCGTTGCTCAGAAATCTTGCCTTTCAGGTCCTGGGGTTAAAGAATCAACTTGTGTATCTCAAAGTTCATTAACTCACCCAACAGCACAATTCAAGAGAAGATTTCTGCCGGTTGATTAAAAGTGTTGAAATCAAGCAAGTAATTAGTCTCGTTTGTTCAGCTGTGAATTGGGGCTTAGCATGTTCTGGTAGCTACGGCAACAGCACTCGACTGATATGCAAACTATGTGAGCAATCCAAGGAGGAGGAATGATACCTTTGCAGGGAGCAAGCCGGAGAGGCAGCACAAACAAACACTGGCTTGCATCAGTATGTAAATAGGGGGTGGTCATGATTTCAGGAGGTTGGTATGTGTTTGAACAGGAGTTTTGCTCATGCAAGAGCTGTGATGAATGGATTATTATGGATGTTTCTGCCTCTCGATGTAGCCTGCACCTCTCCCTATTGTGCTGGAGACTTGTTAAGTTTGCTTTGAAGGAGCCAGATTTCAGTACCATCATAGCACGTACATTTTATTCTCTTTTGGTGCCCTGTATTCTTACAAGGGCTAATGCTTCCTGGGTTCTTGATCTTGCATTTCTTTTCATTCTTTTCCAGGGGTGGAACTTGGATGTGGTTGTAATGTTGTCATCAAACAAAACTGGTTTTGGGCATTGTTTCTTTTATCATGTCAGGTCATGTGCTTTCTGGAAAGTGGTTGTTGGTACCAAAGTGGTGTTTGGAGGGAAATAAAAAGGACCTCTTAGAAAGTTTGTGTGTGTTTAGAGAGTTATGAAGGATCATTCTACATTTGCCTCTTCTGAAAAGACACAGCAGGGAGGAGAGTGGTGCAAGACCTGTCACCGGTTCTGCTGTGTGCACTTGTAAGATGTTTACTAAAGGCTTGATTTCTGAAAGAGCCAAGTTACTGCACCATATTCCCAGCCTCCGTCTGTTCCACAGAATTCCTCCTGTACCTCAACTACGTGACTCTTTTTTCCTTAGGACAGAGAGTACAACAAATGTATCCACACAAAACTTGAAAATATATGTGAACTTGGCAGCATTTTGATACTGGGTCATCGATGCCACTATCTCTTACATGTTGTTCGGTGTTTCATTACTTTGTGGTCTGTGCTAAAACATGCTGTCATGAGTATCTGTTGGTTGGAAGGGTCAGAGTAAGTAGAAACCACTTGTATAAGACTGTTTCTCTTAAGTGATGCACAGGTGAATAGTACTTAAAACTCAAGGGGTCATTTTTCTGCAGTTAATACTTGAATTTATGCTTTTGTGCCTCAGGTTGGTTTTCTCCCCCAGGCATTAATCTTGTGTTCAGCACTAAACAATCCTTGACTTTCTGAGTGTTGAAATGTTTTATCTCCAGGCAGTGAGATAAGGGGAGGGGGAGAAATGAGCTAATTGTAATGGAGTTGTTCTTTTTCCTAATATCCAGTAACTAGGAGCTGCACAAAGAAGTTGTCCAGTTGAATGCTACTCTTTACTCCTTTATTTGCTTTAAGCATACAAATATTGGTTGATGGGGGTCTGCAGGCAGTAGGGAATGAGCAGCGCCCACAATAATTTATGCATTTTTCAGTGAACAAAAAGTTAAATATGAAGGCAGGATTGGTAGCCTGGGGTTGTGTTGCCTGCCAGTGTAAAAGCCGCTTAGGGCCAGCAGACTGTGCATTGCTGTTTCTATCTGGAGTAGCTGAAGTGGATTTCATTCCCCTAAACACCTTAAAGAGCATTTCATCTAGGAGTTCATCTGTTTTTTTGCCTCATGCCTCTTTCTCTTCTAGAACAGCTAGTAGTTATTTAGGGAAAGCATGTTCAGCTCCCATGATCCACTTGGTCAACTCAGAAAAAAAAAAAAAAAAGTGCAATTTAATTTACTCCCCTTTTTCCTTTCGGTCAGACAGCAAGATTTCAGAAAGGGGCCCTGACCTTGTTTTCATTGATCAGTCTGCAGCCTGACCCAAATGTGGGCCTGGGCTGTCAGGTTTTTGTCTGCTGGTGCAGTCTAGTAAGTGTGCAGAATACACATTTGAAACAGCTCTCCATCAGACTGTACTGAATGGGACACAACAGGCTTTGAGGAGCTGGTTGCCACAGCTGTTTTTTCTAATTCAGCAGAAGTCGTATTTATTTGTATGTTTGGGCAAAAGTCTTAGGTACTTCCGCCTCAAATATTTGATGATATTGGGATAGAACATAGCTTTAAACTCTGAGCAGGATTCTTGCAGTGGGACGCAGTTATTTTATTAGACATAGTAATACCTACCTGTGCATAACCTCACAGAAGTCCTTCTGCTAAAAGTTACTAGTATTAGTTATTTAGTAAGCTTTTCTGTTTTAGCCCATGTAGGTGCAGCCTTTTAGTGGGAATTACTCTTGGTTTTGGTAAGCTGTTGTTTCAATTATAAAAACAGAGTTTGGGAAAACAAACGCCTTGCTGGTTCGAAACTTGGGGTGGGCTCAGTGTCTCAAGGAATGTTGTTACAAAATAATTTGCAAGACTCCACTGATATTCTGGATCAAGCAGGAACTGTCTGAGAAGATGCCAGAGAATTTCTGGTTGAGCTGTTGAGCTATTGATCAGATAGTGCAATCAAGGTGTTTTGTTTTGGTTTGTCTTCACAGGCCCTTGCAGCCAATGCTGGGACAGGGTTTGCGGTGGCAGAGCCTCAAATTGCCATGTTCTGTGGGAAGCTAAATATGCATGTGAACATCCAGACTGGGAAATGGGAACCTGACACTTCTGGGACCAAGAGCTGCTTTGGAAGAAAGGAGGAGATTCTGCAATACTGCCAGGAGGTGAGATTTTTTGTGTAATCCCAACTCTTCACTGCTGTGAAGGGATTGGATTCCAATTTAGCTGCTCAGTAGCAAGTTAACCCTGCCAGGAGATGAGCTTGCTTTTGCCTAGTCCAATTCCCTGCGTTGTTCTGCTGAGCTATTGCCCAGGAAGAGCAGGGAGGACACTGCAGTGGGATTTAGAAGCTACCTCAGATCAGCTCACACTGCCACAGAAGGTCCTTGGTCTGTAAGTCAGAGATATCTTCATCTATGTTTGCACGGCTTTACCCAAATGCTTTGCCTTTGAGCTGGTTAACCAGCATCTGCTCCCTGTTGTGTAAAATGGAACCTGACACCTATTCTAGTTAGAATGTGGCTGTGCTGTTCTCAGTGATGTGTTCAGATCAGACAGAATATTAGAAAAATATTTCAATCAAATTTTGATAGTATTTTTAAGCTC
The DNA here is from genome assembly GCA_013397895.1 of Origma solitaria. Classification (NCBI taxonomy): domain Eukaryota; kingdom Metazoa; phylum Chordata; class Aves; order Passeriformes; family Acanthizidae; genus Origma; species Origma solitaria. The sequence goes on from VZRL01007047.1 coordinate 140,144, forward strand.
TTTATACTTTATTGCAAAAGTTGTAATCTTCTTCCAGTGTGTTCCAGATATACTGTAACATATTGGCCTTGTCCAGTGTCTTTAATTGCTCCTCTGAGGTGACAGGCACGTAAAATACCACAAGGAATGTGGGTTTTTTTAATGGGAAAGCAACAGAATGTACTATGCCTTGGCTGGAAAACTTTTTAAACTGTTTTACAAGGCTAATAAAACTGGGGCTGTGTTTGGTTCATGTAGTAGAAGCCTAAATATAAGTCAGTATCTGGACTTGAGAACTTGAGCAGGGCATAAGGATCAAATTAATACATCGTAAATGGACCAGGCATGAGGAAACCTGAGGAGGTGAGTGTATAGCTTGACAAGTGATGAGAGAGCCTGTAGACGTTACTAAACCCTATTTGTTGGTGATTGCTGTTCTAGGGGTATTTTGCTGCTCCAGAAAGAATTAAATAGCTACATCTCCTCCAAACCCTAATACCCAAATGCTCCTCCTCCAATGCTGTGCAAATCCAGACCTTTCAGCTTAGTGCCAATGAGGACTCTTGCCCTCATCTGGCTTTCTCCTGCCTCAAAGCAGTGGCATATCCATTTCTGAAGCCCTGTGTGACAGACGTTTGGAGCTTTTTTATGTCTCCAGCTGTCCTAGGCTTGATGCAGAGGAGTGTGTGTCCATGTGCAATCTCCAGTTTGTTCCTGTGTAGAGAATCAGCCTCACTACTCTGGTAGGAGCCGCTCTGCACATTCTCTGTCCTTTCTGGAGAGAAACCTCTGTGTGTGTGCTGTTCCCCAGATGTACCCAGACCTTCAGATCACCAACGTGGTGGAAGCCAACCAGCCCGTCAGCATCGACAGCTGGTGCAAGCGTGGGAAGAAGCAATGCAAGGACTACACTCACATCGTTGTGCCCTACAAGTGCCTGGGTGAGTGTGTGCTGGGTGTGCTGTGCATTCCCGTGGGAGAAGCAAGGAATTGCCTCCCGGATTCTTACAGAGAAAACAGCTCAGTTTGTAAGACCTCTCTTGTATCAGGTTGTCGTTTCCACATTCAGCTTCCACTGAAACGTTTTTCTTTCTGTAAGATGGAACTCTGCTTTTCTGGAGCAGATGGACAGCTTGGTAACAGCTGTGGTGGAATAATGGTGCCTGGCGTGAAAAACAAATACTCATTCTCTGCAACTGCCATAAAAACCTGAAGGCTATTGTATCTGAGTATCACAAAGACATTGGGATTTAATACTTTGATCTTATTTTTGTGAAGCTTTAATATTTTGTTGCCTTGGAGACTTAAATGCTCAGTGTGCTCAGGCTTCCTGCTTGGTCTTGGCAAGAGATCTCTATTCTGTTTCAATGACTATATTTAAACTTTGCTGTTTCAAAGAGGCCCTGCTTCTTGCAGCTGTATCCCATGTCCCCATTTTGAACTGTGAAAGAATGAGATAAACTGTGATGGATTTCATGGTGCTTTCCAGAATCTCCCCACCCACTGGAATCAGGCAGCATGTTTAACTGGTTAACTTGTGACTTCTGACCTGTTGGTTGTGGCTGATACTGCACTGCCCCACGTATGTTCTTAGGAGTAAGCTCAGTCTCAGCTGGCTGACTTCCTTCTCAGTTATCCACTGGAAAAGACTTCTAAGAAGTCTAGGGAGAGTCTGATTGCTGGGAGCATTCAGTAGGAACCAGTTTTCATAATTTGTGTCCTTATCTCAGGTTAGCATGTGATTTGACAGGGGAGAACACCAGCAAAGCAGCAGAACCATGTGGGTGCTTTGTCAGTTTTGTAATGCCTTCCACTAGACAATCATAAAGCATTTCATTAAACATAAAATTTATTGTGGACACATTCTGGGAGAAAGGTGCTTGCCTTTAGAGATGTGGAAATTCAGGTTTGGGAAGCAACCAAGCCCCGTTGATCATTGGGAGAACTTCTGATGGAAATAAGGATGAAAGCAAGATTCCTGGATTTATAAGGAGTCATCACTTTTAGAAATAATGGTTCCCCAAGCCTATTCTCCAACTGAAAAATGAGCTGATTTTACTGACACTGCCCTAAAATTTGATAAGCATTAAACTGTTTATTCAGGTTTTTCGTTAGTGTGTTTCACAGTGTTCATGATTTGCAGGCCTCAGCCTGTGAGGTAGCTTTGGTTTTCAGATCTGAGTTGCAAGTCTGGAGTCCATATATCTATAAAATCTCTTTGTCTTTAGCACTCCACAAATTGCTTGCTGTGAATGGATGATGCGTTTCTCTGGGATTATAGTCAAACTGTGGGATTGGGATTTTGTTGCCATTCTTGGTTGTGTTTTCCTTGATACATTGATGCACTGAATACCTTGAGGTAGGATCCTGTCACCATACCCTGTTTAATCTTCTCTGCCTACCCTCTGCCCCCCGCCCCCGGAAGGTTCCTTTGTATTTCAAATGTGAAGAGAAGAACCCATGAATCTTCTGCCTTCAGCCCCCAAAACCACAGTCTCTTGGCTTTAAAGTTTGTTCAGTTTTACTTTTCTTACCAGAAGCATTTAAACCTTTCTGATAGAGTAGGATGAAAGATTATGAACCCAAAATTCTAACTGGCCTATTTTGAGATAAGAAAATGGGGAAAATACAATCTCTGTGTTAGTTTAAAATGTTACTAATTGCAAAGGGATTATGAAGGTAATTTGATTTCATTATCTTCAATTATCAGGTAATCTAACTCTAAACTATTTGACTTCTCTCGAGTGCATAGAAATGTCCATGAGCTTTTAAGTATCAACACTAAGGAGCTGCAAAAAAAAAATGGTCATGCAGACAATATTTAAAATATATTTTGAGAAGATGGTGTGAAAGATTGGTTGGACAAAGAAGTCCGTGGAGATGCTGTGAGAAAAAGTCTTTGACTTAAAAGCTTTTCTCCAATTTTAACAAATGATTCCTAAAGCTGCTGGTCATGTGTGCAGGGAATGCTGCTTTGAAACACTTGAGCTGAAGATCTTTTCCTGGTCTTCTCAGAGCATCTAGCTATCTCCTTATTTTAAAATTACTGAAGGCAGCATTTGAATCTGCAAGACAGAAAGAAAAACCAACTTGGAGAAAATTTTCAGCTTGGGAGAAAATTCACATTTGGATTCCAGTGGCAGTGTATGCTGGGACTTCTGGGCTAAGAACAGGAAGTGATGCTCATTTAATTCTCATCCTTATTTCACATGTGTTGGTACCAAACTGAATGGTGGTGGAAATTTAGGCTAAATAGCTTTTAAGTCCAACTAAAGCAGAGTCTATACAGCAGAGTGATTCTCTCTTTCCCATCTTCCTCAAAAGCAAAAGTCTGGGTTTGGCACAACGATAGTGCCAAAGCTTCCTTGTGCTGGTGAGGTTGTGGTTATCTAGATATTGGAATGCAATGTATTTGCTGACTCTGATTGTACTTTGATATTTAGACTGTATAGTTTTTATTTTCCAGCCCTCTGTGTTTCGGTTAGGGCAGTGAATGTGCTGCAGTTGATCTTGAATTAAACCATCTGGAAATAAAACAAAACAAAACCAAACAAGACTTGCTCAGATACTGAAAACATAGGTAATACTCTCAGCATATAAAAATTTCCAGGCTGTTACAGCAGCAGACAGCATGAAGGAACTTTGGTATGATGCAGCTCATGTGGAAATAGGTGATTAAGTGGTTTGAACCAAGTGCAAACACAATCTTCTCAAAGATTTGAGTGAAATCTCTTCAGTCAATCCTTTCATAGAAGAGCAGCTATTTATTAACTTGTACTGTAAACTCTGCCTTCAGCTTTAGGGGTCGGCAGGATCACCCCGTGCTCCTGGTTTTACCTTGGAATCTCTGAGGCTCTGTTTTTCTTTAGATTCTCAGAGATAATTTTCAGAGCTGTTGTGACTTGTCTCCTTTAAAAATATACCAAACCCTCAAGGCACATGCAGAGTGCTCTTTGGGGGAGTTCTGATGGAAGCTTTATTTGCTGTTGGAAGCTGGACAAGTGTGAACTGTGGCCATTGTGTTTTTCAGTGGGTGAGTTTGTAAGCGACGTCCTCCTGGTTCCTGAGAAATGCCGGTTCTTCCACAAGGAGCGCATGGATGTGTGTGAAAGCCACCAGCACTGGCACACTGTGGCAAAGGAGGTAATGGAGCCGCTGGGACAGGAATCTTTATTCTGGATCTGCCCACTTGGATGGTTGTAGTGTTGGAGCATAGCAGTGTTTCTCTCTGGGTTGCTATTCCCATGTTTCAGTCAATGAACTGAGGCAGACAGCAAGGAAATAAAAATAAAAAAGCACTCAAGTGACTTAAAAAACCTGTGTAGCCAGTTGGGTTGTTCTTCATTATAAGGTGTCCTAAATAGCTTATCCATATCATAGAGCTAGGAATTGAAATCAGCTCTCTGGGATACTGCTTGAACCGATGGTTCATCCCTCTTTCTTTTCTCTTTCCAGGGAGTTACAGTGGGCATAGGATAGTTCCTATTTTTCTTGCACATTTTGCTTTAATGTACCTGCTGCTGCTGGGAATTTGGTTGGGAGGGCTTGCCTGGGACCAGTCTGAGTTTCGCTGGGGGCTGATTAGTGGAGGTTTTACATAAGAGATGGATTATATTCACAGAAAAAATCTAGCCCATGGTTTTTGGTGGGTTTTGTGGTTTTTTTTAATCTGACTAGCTAAACTGTTGCAATAGCTCTGCACTCCCATTTGAAGCAGATCATAACAGAATGTGCATGCTAAAAAAACCAAGGTCTTGACAGAATGTGCATGTTTTCCATTTTGTAGAAGCAACAACTGTAGAAACAGCAACACGAGGACCAGTTCTTAACCAGATGAGGTTAAGGATGCTCCACTTAAAATTCCTATTTCTTTAAAATCCTGTGAGCAAAAATGTGTCTAAATAAAGCTATACTGGAGGAATTGCCTTTTAATTGAGGATAAAATTGTTAATGCCTAGAAAATTCAAAAATTGTTTGCTTTAAATGTAGTTGGAGAACTTCTCCAATATTCTACAATACAAAAAGAGCAATATTTGGCTCATTTAAAATCCATGCTGTAACAAAGCTCAGCACAAAAAGGCTCTGATGGGCATAATAAACCTTTTCTTCATTCTTTTCTGGGCACCTCAAAGGCAAGTATTTCCTTAGCTTAAGTGAAGTGTATAGACATAATGTCTGAGCATAGTTTACATTTGGCTTTTTCCTGAATTATCTGATTGATTTTCATGTACAGCATGGTAAAATAATCTTGACACAAAGTCCATTTGAGCAATTAGTCACTTGCTCCAATGTAAAGTTTAATAGGTAAAGTTTAATGAAATGGCCAGCCCAGAAAAGCAAACACCCTTTCTGGTTCTTTCAAGTGTTCTCCCTTGAGTTGGCACAAAATGTTTAGGTTTTTTTCCTGAACTTTGCCAGGCTAACAAACCAGCAGTTGTTGGGGCTGGGGTGTGAAACATTAACACCAGGAAGTACTGGTTGGTTCTGAATCTGGGACTTTTCTGGAGATTTTTTTTTACTCTACAAGTTTCAAATGCATTTTCCTTTGATGTTTAGATTTAGGTCATATGTTGCTGTTGTTTTTGCCATAAAATTTAAATGATTTCTTGAGATCTCTGATAGGCAAACTTGAGCTTTATCCAAAGGAAAGGGCACAATGCTAAAGTGACATGAATGGGCTTCACTTTCAGGCCTGTCTGACAGAAGGGATGATTCTGCACAGCTATGGGATGCTGCTGCCCTGCGGAGTGGACCAGTTCCATGGAACAGAATATGTGTGCTGTCCTCAGCCTAAGATTGTGGATGAGGCTCTGTCCAAAGAGGATGAGGATGAGGATGAAGATTATGACCTTTACAAGAGGTAGAGTTCTTACTGGTGTAGATATTGACAGATTTGTACATGAAGCTGCTGCTTGGGAATATTTCACACAGCAGCTCCCTTGTGAGAATTGAGCAAATTTCTGTGCTTCTGAGTTTCCTAAAGGAGTGTCCTGAGCCTGAGGAGAACAAATGACTTTGCAGTGCTCCTTTTACTGGAGGAGCTAAACACCCCCTCTCCCTTCATCCCTGCAGAGAGTTGGGGTCATTCAGCCTGGAGAAGAGATGGCCGGGAGACCTCAGAGCGCCTTCCAATGCCCAAATGGGCTCCAGGAGAGCTGGAGAGGGTCTTTGGACAAGGGTCTGTGGGGACAGGACAAGGAGGAATGGCTTCACTCTGCCAGAAGGCAGGGATGAATGCTGGAAAAAAGTCCTTCCCTGTGAGGGTGGGCAGGCCCTGGCACAGGTGCCCAGAGCAGCTGTGGCTGCCCCTGGATCCCTGGCAGTGTCCAAGGTCAGGTTGGACAGGGCTTGGAGCAGCCTGGGATAGTGGGAGGTGTCCCTGCCCATGGCAGGGGGTGGAACGAGATGGGCTTTAAGGTCTTTTCCAACCCAAACCATTCTGGGATTCTACAGTAAGAACCTGCCCCAAGGGTAGAATTCCACTTACTGAAAAATGGAAAGAGGCCACATGAAGCCAGAGCCGTGGAGAAGCTCTGCCTGCAGCAGCAAGGGTATCTGTTATGACCAGTGTCCCATTGCTGTGGGTGATGGGCGAATGAATAGTTAGTACACTTATTTTTCCCATTTCTGGTGTTTCTAGGACAGATGGAAAGAGAATCATTAATTTGGTACATCCAGGTGTTTAGCCTTAACTTTACCCCCTAACTTATCTGTATCCCTCCAGTGAGTTCCCTACAGAGGCAGGTGTAGAAGACTTCACAGGAACAGCTGTGGAGGAAGATGAGGATGAGGATGATGAAGGGGAAGAGGAGGAGGATGTGGTGGAAGACCGTGATTACTACTATGACAGCTACAAGGTTGATGACTACAATGAAGAGACCCCCACAGAGCCCAGCAGCGACAAGGCTGTGGCCGAAAAAGAAGTGAGCAGTGACATGAAATGTAAGACACATTCCTGTCCACAGGCCTCCTGCTCCCTTGAGATCGTTCCTGTTGTCTGTCAGTTAGTGATGGGGTTTTGATCAAGTCAATAAATGCCACTTGGAAGTTTTATTTGCCAGATAAGTTAGCAAACAGAGGAAAGCTGATGATGCTTATGTTTCAAGTGTTGAAATTAACTCTCTAGAGCATGGGCCATATGTTTCTAGATAAGCAGCAGTTCTGCTGGCAGGAAGCCCAGTGTTCGGCATGTTGAACAAGCACCTCCGTGAAGGTGCAGTGATGAGTCAGAAAAGCCATAGCTGCAAATTTTGGAAAACCTTCAAGGGACATTTGGGGTACACTGTAAATTTAAAATCTGGTCATTTTTACGAATTTAAAATGAGAAAGTTAAAAGTGGTGGGCCATACTCTGCAGAGGTGCCATCTGGTCATTTAAGGGTGAGGAACATCCTTGGTGCTGCATTTGCATAAACACTTGCACAGAAGAAAGTCAGCCAGCGCAACTGGCCCAACTTTATTATATGTTGAGATATACTTTCTGCAGTAGTAGAATCTATTCTGCTGGTGACAGCTTTTGTTGAGTGGTAGGTGCCCTCACAGAGGGCTGATGGTGTGGTGCCTCAGCATTAAGTGATGCCCTACACTTTGCATGTAGAAGTGTCTGCAGAGGAGGGAGGAGCAGAGAGGGAATGAAATTCAATTAGCTACAGATCACTGAATCATTGCCAGCAGTTCTCGCATCTTTTTGGTAAAATGCCAGCATGCTGCAGATAATTTTCCTTGCTGAAACGAGGCTTATCACATGTGTGTACAGGGCTGTTACAGATGTGCAGGTGTTGTAAGAGGCTTGGGGAAGTATGGTTGGGGTGTCTGTGTTGGGGGTGCACAGTCTTTTTTCCCTGAAGCACCAGGAGCAGTTGCTAATTTATACGCTGTATCTCCTCTCTTGCCTCAAAACAGCCCCGCTGCTATTGCTGGCTTACCATGAAGCATTCCCTGTGCCATGGCTGCATGGGGTTTTAATATTTGGTGTATAGATGTTTCAAACCTAAAAACCTCAGTGTCTGAGGCTGGCATGGAGGTCATTCCCTTTGTTTAGCCTGCTTTTTCACTCACTCCCACACCTCCCCTGTAAGATGTGGAGTGTCTGTCCAGGCAGAGTGCAGTGAACAGGACATCCTTGGATGCTTTAAGCAGCCCTAATGGACTGACTTTCCATGCTGTTGGCTTTATAGAGTGGAGGCTCTCCCACTGGGGCACCTGGGCATAACGGTGTGGCATCAGGAGAACAGATTGCTGCTGTCCCAGCCCCTGGCTCTGGAGAAATCTCTCACAGATGAGAGCTCCATGTAGAGACAGAGTGAGCTGCTCAGCTATCTCCAGAGCACCACATGCAGGCATCTCCCTGAACAGCTTGTGATGGATGCTTTGGAGTGTTAAACCCTGCAAAACTGAGAGAAGCCCTTGGGTCAGTGCAGCAGCGATGCTGAGGCCGGTGCCTCAGAGGAAGGGGTGAAGAAGAGCCACCTCTGCATCATGTAAATTGCTCGGCAAGGCATGTGCTCCTCACCAGCTCATGTTCTCACCCGTCTCCACACAGCTGTCTGCTCCCAGGAGGCCATGACAGGGCCCTGCCGGGCTGTGATGCCTCGTTGGTACTTCGATCCTAACAAGAGAAAATGCATTCGCTTTATATATGGAGGCTGCGGAGGCAACAGGAACAATTTTGAGTCAGAGGAGTATTGTATGGCTGTGTGTAAAAAGATGAGTAAGTCCTGCCTCCTACTGGCATTTTGCAGCTGGCCACTGTCTGTCTGGCGTGTGGTGTCTCCTCCTCTTGCCTTGGGCAATAGAGGACTCGTCTGTAGCTTATCCCTTTGGTTCTGGTGTCTGTCCCTTTGCAGCAGTCTCCTCCTGTTTCCGCTTCCCTAGGTTCATAGGGTGATTGTTCTTGGGGAAAGTGGCTCTCACCATATGCTATCTGTGCTCCCTGGTGACTTGCAGCTCTTGCTGAAGGCTCAGCTGTCCTCTTCCAGATCTATAGCAGGGACCAGGGGCTGTGTCTGACCTTTTGGTTAACTAGCTTTTAAATCAAAATATACATGAGGAAGCCCTTGTTTTCCCCCATCGTGTTACCATGCATATGTTTGACAGTAGGTCCTGAAAAGCAGGCTGCTGTTCTCCTGGTACTAGGCATTTTCCTGCTATTTTAATTTTGGGAAATATCAGACAAATAGTACAGAATTCAGATTCCCATTTTCAGCTTGGTATGGAATACGAATCACAGTTCAATCCCTGTGTTTTTGAGTGCTTAAGATTTTTGGCACCAATTTCAACTGGCTTTTATGTCAGATGATAAAACTACCAAAAACATTTTAACCTGCTTATTAATCTTATTGTTGAACTCCAGCACTTCCACTTCAGCTACCATTAAAGCCTTTTGAAAGGCTTTTTGTGTTATCTGGGGCTTGGCAGCCTTACTATACAGCCATAATCCTGTTTACAAAATGTGCTTCATGCAAGTGCTTTAGATTGGGCTGATCTAACTGAGGCGGTGGAAGAAAAGATGTGGATGTCAGGAGCTTATTGTACAAAAGTTTGTACAAGGATTTGGGACTGGGAAGAGAGTTCTCTGTGTCGAAGCCTGGTTCAGAAATGCCAAGAGCAGGTCCAGAATACAGGACTGATGTGACATTGTCCCTTACATGCAACAAAAATAGTGCCTGTGTTGTATGCTGTCATTATTTTCCCCTAGTTAGAGGGAAGGGTGGTGGATGCAGTGCATGCTATACTCTTACCCTGTTTTCATGCTGAAGTGCCAAGTAATTTTTTTCTAGAAGCATGCTGTCTTTAATGATGTGTTGGAAGTTTTTTTCACCCAAATAACTAATATGGATGCGAGGCTGCCTTAACTGTCCCTTTGTGCCCTCTGTCAGGCAAAGCGCAACAACAGAGTGCATCATGTTTGCCACAGGTCTTTCAGAAAGGCTCTGGGATGTGTAGTTCCTAAAACTGTGGCACAGAAGCATGTTCAGAACTTCCTGAACTGCAGTATGTGGAATACAGAGCCCCTGATGTGGATTCTGCAGATGCTTGAAGTTTATCCGTTCTGAAATTTTGTTTCTCCTCTTGTCGAATTTGGTTGTCTTGAAGTTGCAAACTGTCCAGTGTATTGGACAAGTCACTTTGTCACACTGAGCCTCCTTCTGTTGCTGTCTTGTCTAATATCATTGCCTGTAAGTCCTGCATGGTGCATCTGGTAGGGAAGGTAGGTTTGAAGTGTAAATACAGGTTTTGTGCAGATTTATTGTCAAGCTCCGTAATCATATTAATGATGTGTGGAGCCAGCTTGTCAGTGAACAGCTAATGCACAGAATGTCACTTAGACCATCCAAAGCCAATGTGAAAGGGAAGGGAAAAGGAGTTCTTTATCCTGCCATGCCAGACACTGTGTTTCTGGAGCTGAGTGCTGCTCACCTCAGCACAGAGCAGACCAAACAGTGCTGGGAAACGTCATCGCTGCCTTTTGGGCTGATGGAGCTGATGTTGGACAGAAAATTGGCACTGTAAAGATTCCAAAATGGACTCTGGAAGGTGATGGTTCAGTAGGCTCAGCTTGCCAGACTATTAATTAGGCAGGCATGGAGATTCCTCTCCCTGCCCTCCACAATCCAGGATCGAGGGTTTCCAGCACTCTGCTTACCTTTCTTTCTTCATTCAGTGCCGACAGATGATGTGGATGTCTACTTTGAAACCCCTGCTGATGACAATGAGCATGCCCGCTTCCAGAAGGCCAAGGAGCAGCTGGAGGTCAGGCACCACAACCGCATGGACCGGGTGAGTGTCAGCCTTCAGGCTTCGTGCTGTGCGGTCGTTCATGTGTGGGGTTGCTGCCCCTGTTTTAGTGGAAAAATTGGTGGTGAAGTGGCTTGCTTTCCAATTTCCAGCCTTCTGTATGTTTTTTTCAGTATGACCACACCGTAGCAGTCAGGTTTTTATTTCAGTGTTGAGAGAGAGGAATTAGATTAGATGCTGGGAAGAAATTCTTTACTCAGAGGGTGCTGAAGCCCTGGCACAGGTTGTCCAGAGAGGTTGTGTATTCCCCCTACCTGGAAGTGTTTAAGGCTAGCTTGGACAGGGCTTGGAGCCATCTGGTCTAGTAGAAGGAGTCCTTGCCCATGGCAGGGGGTGGAACAAGATGAGCTTTAAGGTCCCTTCCAGCCCAAACCCTTCTGGGATTCTGTGAAGCTTGGCTTGTTGCTCAGAGGGATTAAGTGCTGGGTTTAAATCCCACAACAGCTCATTTGTGCCTTCAAAACCCAGCCAGGCTGTGCTAGGATCTGCCTGTGAAGGCAAATCAGCTCATAAAGATCAGATTTAAATCTATGTCTTGTTCATGTGTTCTGTTCTTTTCCTGTCCAGGTGAAAAAGGAATGGGAGGAAGCAGAGCACCAGGCTGTAAACCTCCCCAAGGCAGAAAGGCAGACTCTGATCCAGGTAAGAGTGGAAGGACCTAACGAGGAAAGTTAGCGTGAGAGATTGCACTATTCGGAGCCAAAAGACAGCTGAGATGCAAGAACAGCCTTCCTGTTCTGTCAACAGCTGCCTTTTAGGGGAGGTTTGATTCAATTGCTTGCTTTGTTCTTAAAATTGGAGATGATCTGATACTATGCCAGGTCCTTTCCTAGACACACTAGTAGAAAGTGATCTTGCCCCTCAAGCATAGCAACAGCAGAGCCAAATTGTAATTCCAGACCTTTGGCCTGTTTTGCACTAACCATTGGCCTCAGAGCCTGGTTCAGAGTCAGCCCTGGCTCTCTGGACACACATTTCCTGCTCGGGCAGACTTAGTGAAAACTGCTTAGACAGCAGATAAAGCTGTTTTGCTGCCAAAATGCCAATCTTGTGCCTTGTGAGGAGAGTTCAGCTGGACTGTGAAGTTAATCAGGGGTATTCGCAGTGTGGGATCATTAGGGGAAGGCTCTTCTGGCAGTTACAACTCTGTGAATTTCTCTTAAACCAATACAACTAAGTGACTGACTCCAGCTTTTAAGCCCACTTTGGATTTTATCCTGGAATACAGTTTTCTCTCTGCATTTTTTAATATAAGTCACTGTTTGGAACTATGTGCAGATCCAAGAATTTGTCATTATCCCTGTTGAAACCTAACACTAAAACTGTTCTGGTTGGTTAGGAGATGAGGGTTATGACCTTTCTAAAAGAATACAGAGAGATTTGACTTGAAGGTGTGTGCTGATGGAAAATTCCCTATGCAATACCTTTGTAAACTTTTGCAGATTCAAATTAATGGCTCCAGGCTGAAGGGATCAATCCTGTTTTCATATTGCAGGGTCGAGGGAAAGAGTTAATATTGTGCCAGTTGTTCAGCACAGCCTGGATCTCCCAACCCTAACATGATCTTTATGTGTGAGGTCATTTTCCCTCTTCAGACCTTTGAAATGGCTTCTGAGGGAAGTTTGGAAGGCAAATTGTCGCTATGGAATTTGCGGAGATGAAATCTGCATCAGCATTTCTCCATGCTTTTCTCTCCTAACTGTAAATGGGTTGGACATAGAGTTTGACAGTCTTTGTTAGTTCTAAGGAGTTACAGGAATTATTGATCACATAGTGCATTTCACACAGATTACTTTCTTTGTTCTAGCACTTCCAGGCCATGGTGAAATCTCTGGAGAAAGAAGCAGCGAGTGAGAAGCAGCAGCTGGTGGAGACTCACCTGGCTCGTGTGGAAGCCATGCTGAACGATCGCCGTCGCATTGCCCTGGAGAACTACTTGGCTGCCCTGCAGGCTGACCCACCACGCGTGAGTTTCTTCCCTACTCGTTTTTCCAGTAGGATAGCACTGGATAGGATGGAAGATGGAAATGTCTTGGTGAGAAGATTGCCTGTGACTTGCAGAAAGTGGGAATTGGTTCTGCATTCTGCATTGTGGGATTTGGTGCTGCAGACTTAGCAGTGGGTCTGTAATTGACTCTCTCTCCTTCCTGCCTGGGGAGAAAACCCTCTGCTTTGTTTGGTGTCCATAAGGCGCAGTTCGTAAGGTATGGTGTTCTGAGTCAAACAGACTTAAAATTAAGTGTTCTAAGTCAAACAGGCCTTATTTTTTAAAAAAAATCTGGGGGTGAGTGTGGGTGGCAGATCTATCCAGCACCAAAGTAAGTTCACACCTGAAGTGCTGTTTGCAGCTGTTGGTTTGGATTGACTCCAGTGGTTTGAGCTGTTCCTGCTCCCGTCCCACAGCCCCACCGCATCCTGCAGGCCCTGAAACGCTACGTCCGTGCCGAGAACAAGGACCGGCTGCACACCATCCGCCACTACCAGCACGTCCTGGCAGTGGATCCGGAGAAGGCTGCGCAGATGAAATCCCAGGTATTTGCAGATTTCTGTCAAGGGAGCCATTGTTTCCCAGCCCTGACTGTCGGAGGCTTTGGAAGCTGTGTGTTGCTGGGTACTACAGCAACTTTATCCTTGTAGGGGTCTCCCTCTCTCCTGTGCTTATTTCCTGTCACCAGATACATTCCCTGCATGCTTTTCCATGGTGCCTGACTCAGTGTTAAAAACTGAAACTCTGATTTATACATTGTTGGTCACAGTGACAAGCTGAGGGGTTTAGAACTCGGTCAGTATCCGTTCTATGATTCCTTTTATCAAGCTCTCCTGAAATTACTTGCTGGGGACTGGGTTATCTTGAACAGACTTCCTCACTTCTTCCAAGTGTCTATGTATTTCTTTCCTTAGGCTTGTGTTTCATAGTGCCTTTGTTTGGGGCTTGCGGGAATTCTCTCATGCCTCTGCAGAGTTATTGCTGGGTTTCCAAAGCATAATTCATAACCCTTTCCAAGCACTTGATCATTGTTGCTAGCTTTATGAGAAAGTCTGGTTTTGATGAGTTTATATTGTGCAATTGCACTGTGTTTTACTTCTGAGCAGCCAGAAAATCCTTTTCCTTCTGGGTAGTGTATGTGAATGTGCTGCTTCAAACCTGACCATTGTACTTGCAGATGCTCCACAAATCTTTGGAATTATGTCCTGATTTCATTTCAAAACATTTTCACTTGTCTTAAAACGGTGAAAGATGTGCTGAAAGGCCCAATTGATTCAAAATTCAAATCAAGAATGGCCTGTTTGGAAGGGTGTGCCCTTTCTCAGGTTCAGAGAGAACTCACTGTCCAGTTGCAGCTTTAGGAATGTTTTCCTAGTCCCAATTTGTGCCTGGTATGCTGCTTTGTAGTATCTTTGAATTCTGAAATGCACAAAAGATAAGCAAAAAGAAGAAAGAATGGAGAGCTGCAGGGAGACAGTGCAGTGGAGCACATCCAAGAGGAAGAAATAGGCACTCAGGAAAAAAAGCATAAAAAACTGTATAACCAGGAGGTGGAAATATCCTGGGTTAAGGGTAGGACAGGGACTGAAGCCTGTTGCTGTCACTTCTGGTGATGGGCAGAGTGGTGTCACAATGATTTTCCAGAAGGAAGCCTCACACTGGGCAGTGACAGATCCCATGGGCTCCACCTTGTTTCTTGGTGCTGGCAGTGAACCTTCACCTCGTGTCTCCCGTGGGTTGTCTCCCACTGCCTGTGGAATTCTTGTTAAGCTGCACATGCCCTGGAGGAGTGGTGGCAGCTGTGGTGGTCATGATGGTGCTTGGCTCTCCGTGTGGAATTTGTGGTCTCATTTTCAGAGACATGCCAAGCACAGCCCAGCCCAGAGCTTTGTTCTGCTGCTGTCACAGCCCAGGAGGGAGTGTGTGAACTGTGCTCTTAAGCTAAACCCTAAACAGCCCTTAATTCATTCTGAAGGCTGCAGTGTCAACAAATCGACATGCGAGGGATGTGGGTGGTGCAGTTCAATTTCCATTCCCTTTTCTTTCCAGATGCACTGTAAGCTCCTCAGTCGATTCCCTTGATTGACAAGCTTCCACATGCAAAATTAAATTGTTTTCATCCTTGCTCTTAAAGGTCAGGCACACATCAGACTGTAAAACAGGTCCATCTGACTCTTAGGCTTTTTGCAATGTTTGGCCATCCATACATATAAATGTTTTCCTTGGTCTCCATGATCCCTGATTATGCAGCACCCTCTTCAGGTCAGGCCTGACTTCACCTCTGGATTTAATGTGCTTGGGAGGAGTGATTTGAGCTTGCCCCGAGCTTGAATGTATTTCTCAAGGGAAGGGAGAGCACTGGTGCCAGTGAGTGGGTGTAGGACAAATGTAATGCCAGTTGGTTTGAAAGCACCTTTGTTCTGAAACCAGAGCTGATAAAGTACCCTGTCTGCTCCTTTTGCCTGTATCTTTTCTACCAGTCAGGAATGATAATCCATTTAATAAAGCACTCACTTGTAGCTGCTGCAGGAGATGAATTATGGCTATGTTGGGCATATGGGAAATACCAGCTTTGGTGGCATTTTGATGTTTCCAGTGGAGAGCTCATTACAGTGAGAGTCAGCTGAATCCTCTCTCTCACTCCACGCATTTCCCAGACTCCTGAGAGCCCTGTGTACAGGAGGTCAGTTCCAATGAGGCGTGAGAGTGTCGCTCAGAGAATTGGATTGGATGGATCTGTGTCCCCTGTTGCCTGCCATGGCAGATCCACCACCAATAGATATTTTATTGAGCAAGGAAAGAACTGGTACCATGAAGTGACTGACAGTCTTTGCCTACTTCAACACACTCTTGTACATCTGCAGGTGATGACACATCTTCATGTGATTGAGGAGCGGATGAATCAAAGCTTGTCTCTGCTCTACAAGGTTCCATATGTGGCTGAAGAAATCCAGGATGAGATCGGTGAGTGTGTGTGCCAGCCCCTATGCTGCTGTGATAAGACTCCAAGTTTTTATATCCAGTGAGCTCCCAAAAGATTGCTCTCCTTCAAGGGGGTGCCCTTGACAGCAAGCACTTGGGCTTGGACTCAGGGAAGATACTCTCTGGCTGCTAAAAATAGCCAATCAGGATAGCTTGTTCCCAAGAACTTTCACTGTCCATTTAAAAGAAAAATCAACAGTGTTCAGAATAGCAAAGCTGTCTCTTTAAGGGAGATGAAAAAGATCCATAAAAAGACCCCAGATGCTTTCTCCCCTTATAGTTTAATCCCATCTTGCCAAAACCTATTGCTACATCAAACCTCTTGGCTCTTATTTGAATGTATTTCCAACCAACGCCTTTACTGAGAATTCCAGATGAGATATGCAAGATAAAGTAACCTGGCAGCCCTGAGCAGTGTTCCCCTGCAGCCCTGCCTCAGCCTGCTTCAGACCATCTGGCCCTCTTGGTCCCTGCCAGGTTTTGTGCAGTTTGTGTAATAATTCCTCTTATTCCTTTCAGATGAGTTGCTTCAGGAGCAGCGTGCAGACATGGATCAGTTCACATCCTCCATTTCTGAGTCCCAGGTGGATGTCAGAGTGAGCTCTGAGGAGAGTGAAGAAATTCCCCTGGATGGCAAACCTTTCCGCCCATTCCAGGTGAAAACCTTCCCAGCCTTGCCTGAAAGCGAAGGTATGTGGAACTGAACATTGGGTTCAGTGGTGGTTTTCCTTAGCCCGTAGGCTCAGCTGGAAGAGAGAGAGCTCCATTCCTTTGGGTGATTCAAAGCAGTCAGTCTGACAGGACCCTTACTCACTGGAGAAGCAGTGCTGCGAGTAATGTCCACTGAGCTGCTCTCTTGATTTTCTGATTCTTCTCTTTGCAAAGTTATCCTCTCTCTTTTCATTTTGCAGCAAGTGTTAAGTTTTTACAGTGTGGCTTGACTCTGGAATTAATTTTCAATCTTCAACAAAAAACACTCTCATGTAATGTTAAAAATCTTTGTGCTGTAACCTGCTGAAGGGCTGCAGGAATTCCCTTTTTTTTAATAGATATATCTATTTTTTTGTATCATTGGGTGTTGACAGCTGGTGTGTGCGTGTGTTTATTTTAAAAACGCTTGAACAGCGTCCTGAGCTTAAAGCTGTAGACTAAAAGCTTTTCCCAGGGTCTGAGTCAGAAATCATGCACAAGCCTTTTTTCCTTTCTCTCTTAATCTCCTTTCTCTGCTATTTTTGTTTTTGTTTTCCCTCCTGCTAGATCCTCAGCCGGATTTGTACCATCCAATGAAAAAAGGTTGGTTCTAAGCTGCTCCCTCACAGTGCTTTCAATCACTCTCCTACCTCCTCAGTGTGTTTGATAGTTTCATTTTAGTTCCATACTCACCTTGATTTTCATTTCCCTGCTCTCACTTAGATCAGTAACATTCAGTTTTGCTTATTTAGGCCTTGTGTTAAAGAAGCCAGCTAGTCTGAGCATCTGATTTTTTGTGTATTCCTCCCTGATGGGCTCACAAGGGTCTTGGAGTGCCTGGAGTGGCTGTTAGCCCTTGGGAAATGTGGCCTTGGCCAGTGTCTGCAGTGGTGCGCTGCATCTCTCCATGTGTGACACTTCTCAGATTAAACCCTTCAATGCTGGTGGGGAATAGTCCAGAGGGTCTTCTGCCTCCTGTGGAACCTATCCTTGATGCCCCATGATGCCACTAAACTAGGAATGAGTGTTCTTCAGGAGACAGGCTGTTCCCCATCTAAATGTCCTCATGGGGCGCAGCGAGTATGGGACAGATAAATCAGGAGATTCCTCCTCTATGTTTGTGGTTTCCTTGGCATCACCTTCCCACACGTAGCATCTCTCCATACCAGCAAAGTGTGTGTGGTTTTCCAATTCTCCCTTAGCTCAGGATTAATTATGGAGTAGCTCAGTGCCTGGTTAAAAAGGCGCTTTAAGAGCAGCATAGAATTGTTAGAATTAAATAATGTCTCTGTTAGTGATATGGAATCAGGGAAAGATCAGTAGAAATGGGAGACTCTTGCAAGGTAGTGCTACATGAGCTGTGTGTGGAGTAAACCCAGTGTTTTAATCTGCCTTTGGTTCCAGATATATTGTGTAGACCTCAAAGAAGAGCAAAAGATTTTGCCAATAATGATTTCATGTGAGTGCAAGTAGTTTTGTAACACAGTGAAGGCCAAATAGCTTGAAACTGTATTCTCATTATCCATGTTTCTCTACAAATTAAGTCACCTTTGTCCCTCTTGTGGAACGGTGTACAGGTAATTCAGTTTGCTGACTGCTCTGGCAAGAATTGGGACAGACTTTAGTTTGATTTTTTTTTTTTTAAATTTAATAAATTTTTGGACAGCTGCTGTGTTGACTTGAAGATGATAAATTTGTGCTAGTTCTCCCTGTCTGGGTAAATGTAAGAGTCTCTGATGACCTGGGGACAATGATTATCCTACACTTGTTCCTTTTCTCCCTTCTCTTTTCATTGAATTGCTCAAGGGCTTTGAGTTTTGGATGGGGGGGTGAATTTTGTGCAGATGTGTGGTTTTGGGTTTTTGTCCCCTGGGAGGTATATAATTTAAACTGCCTTTGAGCTACATAGAACTGGGTCTGTTACTTGGTACAGCACCCTCAGACAAATAGCAGAACTCAGTGCAGCAGCTGACCTCTCAGCTGTGGAGACTGTGCTGGGTTGGCTCCTGAGACTGGAATAAAGCTACTATAAGCCAAAAGCTGACACAGTAGTTCTGTACAAACTATTTGTGGCTGGTCTCTCCTGAAAATCTCAGTCATTGACTTCCATAATAGCATGACCTGCTTCGACAGTTGTGAGAAGTCAGACTGGCAGTCTTGGCCGTGCTAGGAATCTCATTACTGCCTCCAAAGAAAAATGTGATGCACTAAAACCTGGGATGCTTCATGGTGAAATGTTATTTCCGTGGCATTTTCAGGCAATGAAAGCCTGTCACTGTAAAAACTTGCCTTGGAGCCAAGTAGCCTTTCCTTGCGTCTCATCAAAGAACACACTGCCAATTCCAGCAGCAGTTGACATAATGTCTTGGGCACCTTGCAAGCTCAGCAGGTTGTGCAGGGCAGGGGGTTTGCAGTCACCAGCAAAGCCTGAAGTGCTGTAGCAGAATTTCCCCCACATTGTTGGAAAGATCCCCCTGCAGGTTTGAGGCTTCACTGTCCTGCTTTTGCACTAGTCACAGGTCATTGCATTGTCCCTACCGCCAGTGGAACACTGATGTTCTCCTAACATGCTGTGCTATGTCAGGTCAGGGCAGTTTGCATCAGACTCTCCTCTTACTGATCTGGTCTATTTATAAACAGTTTGGATCAAAACAGTTTATGCAGAGCCTTCTGTTAATTGATATTCTTCTCTTGAGCCAGTGCTGGTTCCAGCCTGGAAATGGGGTAGTAATGTTCTGGTACAAAGGCTGGTGTAGTTCTCTGCTCCTCCCTTGCCCTGGGATTTATTGTTTCTGGGCTTGTGCCAGATATGGGACAGCAGCTCATTACCGAGCCACGCCGGGTGACCTTGGAATTCTCATTCCCGAGGCGCTTGCTGATGCGCCTGACTCCAGCAGCATGGGTGATGCTGAAAGCATTCCCTGTGTGCTGGCTCTTGGCAGAGGGATGTGTGTGCACTTCTGTCGAGGGTCACGGAGGGGTGTTGGTGACCCGGGGTGACACCTGCAGACGTCACTGCACTCAGTGTGTGTTATGCTTTGTCTGGGGCCATCTAACAGAAGCACTTAACAGTGCAGTTTGTCTGGATTGACACCTCTGCCTGATTTTGATGATGAGTCCTGTCTGCTCCTCTCATTGCCACCTCATTTCCCCTCATTAACAGCCCTCCTAATCACTTGTCACTATAGCTTGTGAGCTCCCTTCTGACACAGCAGCATGAGGACAGGTTACTACTCAGTGGTCTGTACAGTTAAACACAAAAGTCATGGCAGCTCTATAAAGAGTAGGTGACCCTTCCAAAATGTTCCTGAGGACTGATGGGCTCTTTTTGCTCTTTTGGTGCAGGTTCTGGCATGACCGAGCTGGATGGACTGATTGGTGCTGAAGAAAAAGTGATTAACAGCAAGAGCAAGGTGGATGAAAATGTGGTGAGCTCTCCACCTTTATTTTTTGAAACTAAACTTGCTGTGGACACTAATTAATAGCAGTGGCTTGTTTCCATGTCTTGTTCCTGCTCACAGAATGTCAGTGTGTTCATTATCCATATGGTGTGGGGGAGTTGGTTTGGTGACTATTGTAGGTTCTTAATACTGATTAGCATCAGAGGGGTGGGAAGGGGAGGGAAGGAGAGAGCTTCAGATCTTTGGCAGTCTGAGAACTCTCTGATTTAGGAGTGCTTTTCTCAAGCAGAGACCCTTTGATGTCCCTTTATTTTCCCTAGGTAGCTCACTGTCTGAACACACTGAATGCTGGTGTGTTCCATCTGTGTTCCCACTTATTTTTCAGGGCAGGAAAGGTCTCACCTTCCTTTGAAAGTGAGTGACCCAGCAGGAATTGTCTATCCACAGTGTTAAGAATTCTCTGGGTTCTAGTGACAGCCACTTTGCCTCAGTTCCATGAGTTTAAAAAAATTTAAAAGTCAGCTTTTGAGTTACCTTTCAATACTGTTTTAAAGCCACACATTAGATCTTACATGACAGAAATACTGGTCCAAGGTTAGGACCTATTTTTTATTGGTTTTTTTTCCCCTGGGGCTTTAGTTTGAGGTAGTCTGGAAGTAACTAGTTGTATTACTATGTCTGGTGGCTGTATAAGAGCTGGAGAACATCCCATGCTGTTGAGAGCAGGGGGGAGATGGTAAGTGGTCCTAAGCCTTTGCTAGTATTCATTAAAGGTCTCTTGTCTGTCTTCTTCCTTCTCCTCCCTGTTTTGTGTGGATCCTTCCATAAAACACTTTTGTGGCTGTTTTTAGGTAATTGATGAAACCCTTGATGTGAAGGAGATGATTTTCAACGCAGAGCGTGTTGGAGGGCTGGTGGATGAGCCGGTACGTTTGTGGCTGCTGAGTCCAGGGGCTGGCAAATTCCTGAAGTTGGATTGTGATTCCATTTTTACTGAATTTGGGGTTTGGTGCCTGGATGCTGCTCTGAGGGCTCATGCAGAGTGAAACACAGCACAGCCCTTCTGCATAAAGATGTAAACAGTGAACACATGTTAGATACTAACCTGACTCCTACTGCAAAAGTGTTTTGTGGGATAGGGAAGTGATGTGGGCCAGTGCCTGTCCAGAGGTACTAAGTGGGGAAAGAATTTTGTGTTTGTTATCCTTTTGATGGAATATTTACAGGTGAAATATTTAGGGGTGGAATACTTAGGGGTGAAGTATATACACTGTCTAGTGTGTAATCAGTCATATGTCGGTACCACAGATGGTCGAAGGCCTCACTAGTGCCTATGATTTAGGTTTGTGTTCTGCAGTGCATCTTCCTCATTGCTCTTCCTCTGCCTGCTCCCTTGTTTTCTTCCCTCCAGGATAATGACAACTCCCTCCGTGATGACTTCAGCTTCAGCAGCAGTGCCCTTATTGGGCTGTTGGTGATTGCTGTTGCCATAGCTACTGTTATAGTCATCAGCTTGGTGATGCTGAGGAAGAGGCAGTATGGGACCATCAGCCATGGAATTGTGGAGGTGAGAAACAGCTCCATAACCGAGGATGAAAATAGTCAGTGTTGAGTCACATGTTGTGTGTGGGGGTAGAGGCTGGCAGGAGCTGCCAGGCCATGGACAGTTCTGCTCCTGGCTGGGTGGGAATTAACTCTGTCCCTGCTGACATTGTTTGTTACTCAGTGTGTAGATGCCAGTCCCTGGTGGGCCATGCTGGCACCCGCCACTCCTTAGGTGCATTTGCTTATCACTAGGATTCAATTAGGCTTCCTGGGCTGGCTCAGGGTAGGATTTAGCAGGAAATTAGCTTTTCAGGCGATATCTTTAGCAGGGCGGTCAGTCAGTCAATCCATAGTAATTTGTCCTCCCGGCTAATTGGCGATTAAGATGTCGAGATTAGCCAAACACTGAGGAGGAGCTCCTTCTTCCTTGCGAATTTCAAATGACAACTTAATGGAGCCCAGAGAAAGCTGCTTTTCCCTTTGTCCCACCCATGCAGGAGATCGTAACAACCTCTTGAATAAGAGAAGCTGGTCCCTGATTTGCAGTGTTGGCTGAGCAATGACAGATTTGTGAGAACATCCCCACTGGGGATTGGGTGGGCAGGAGACATCAGCACTTGAACAAGCAACTCCATTAAACAAATTACCTTTTGCAGTTTACCTTTTTTCCCTGTTTACTGCTCACCATGGTATTCACTCTGTGTTTGTCTGTTGCCTCTTGTTCTGTGGAATCAATCCTGAAAGTGTCTCCTTGACCAGTATTGTGTGTTTTTTCCAAAGGTTGACCCAATGCTCACCCCTGAGGAGCGGCATCTGAGCAAGATGCAAAACCATGGCTATGAGAATCCCACTTACAAATACCTAGAGCAGATGCAGATATAAAAGAGATGAAGATGCAACAGCCCTGACGGGAAAAGGTGTGGGGCAAAGGGCCAAAGTGGTCCAGTGTTTTGGATCAACTACTGACCAACAGTTGCTTCAAGAGGACTTCATCTTACATTCAGAACTCCTGGATCATTAAGACTATAATTACTACTGTAGAGTTGCAATTTCCATTCTTTTAAATGGGTGAAGAAATGATAATATAACAATATGATATATAAATCTCCTTAAATGGGAAAAATGGATCTATTGCAGATGTTTGACTGAGATGTAGTTTTCTTTTTTTTTAAAAAATAATCTCAAAAATACCAGTTCTGTTGTACTGTTGTCTGATACAAGCTCTATATATATAAAAATGGGAAATGTTGATTTTTATTTCTGATAGACCACCTGTATATTGAGAGTCATTTGTATCAGCCCACCTTGAAAAAAGGAGACAGTTGTGGCTCTTCAGTCATTTTGGCTTTTATATATAAAGCATTATTCTTTTTTTCCTTTTTTTTTAAAGTGAATTTCACTGGGAGTTGCAAAGAGATTAATTTAGGAATAGGAGCTATTATGGCATAAGCAAGGAAGCAGTTGGGAATGGTAACTAACAAAATTCCTTATAACGAGGAAAAAAAAAGAAAAAGGAAAAAAAAAGAAAAAACCCCATCCTCATATGCCAATGGTGTGCACCCTGCTGCTTAGCAGCTTGGGCCCTAGGAATCAAGACTCCCTGGAGGCAAGGAGTTAAAAGGCTTCTAGCATCTCTGTTCATAGTTATTCTAGTGGAATGTTAGAACATGGTTTGTGCATACTGGGGTCTGCACATTCCCCTTCCAGATTCAGTTCTGCTCTAGAGTTGGAAGTTCTGGTATTGAATTGAAATACTCTGTTCTCAGCCAGTTTCCTTCAGTACTCACCTGGCATTAACAGCCCCCTCTTGCTACTACTTTCTAATTTCCCCAGCTCTCCTGCCTCACCAGCATGGTAAGTAGTTAAGAGCCGCAGGTTTTTGAGCCTTTGCATCTCCGTGGATGATGTTTGGCCAGAAACAACAAATCACTGCAATAACCGGGACTTTGGGAGCTGACAAACACAGAGCTCTCCTGTTAGCTGGGGAGGGAAGAGAGTGACACGTTGGGTAAGGGTTGCTGCCTGCTTTAAGGGAAATGGGATGCATAGGCCCCAAGAAGACCAAAAGGGGTTTTGTTCCACTCACCATCATGTCTTTGTAATGCTTGTATAGTTGGTGTTAATGCTCACGGCTTTTTTAAATCTGGAGGTTCTGGTAACCTGTGGTGTATTTTTTCTATTTTTCCTGTGACTTTATTTTTTCTTCCCCTTTCCGTGTTTCTTCCCACTATGCACAGATTTACCTGCAAACTCCTTAGTGTGGTCTGTGGGGAATGTACAAAGTTTAAACACATCAATAAACACTCTAACTTCCAGATCGTTTCTTCTCTTTATTCACGGGCTTGCTTTAATTCCCCCTCCTCCCACCATGTCCTGCCAAACCCACAAGACGTTTCCCTGACGGTGAGAAGGACTGCACAGGTATTGATGTATAACCGTGCCTTGAGTCTTTTATGGTATTTCGGATCCTGATGACCTTTGTGGAGAGGAGGATGGATGCTAAACCAACGGCCCAGATCCTGAGTAGCTAAAGCAGCCGCAGGTCGGGGAGAGCTGGGGCTGCTGCTCCCCCTGGCTGCTCGCGGAAGGCTCTGCGGATGGGTCCCCCATTCCCAGGCTGCAGGTGGCTGCTTGCACAGCCTGTGGGAGAGAGCAGAGCCAAGGCTCTGCAGTGACAAGCTGTTCCTGTCCCTGGCCATCCACCTGCACTTCCTTGGGAGCCACAGGGATGGGCCCGGCTTGCGCAGCACGGGCTCCTGTGCTGGCTGTGTGCTCAGAGCCTGGGACACCCACGGGCCTCAGGAATGGGGCTGGGCAGAAGCACAGCAGGAAACCTTAAAATTCGTAGATATGGGGGCATGGAAAAAGACCTCACAGTGACACAGTTTCTGTGGATGCTTTTTGTGGCTGGCCAGATCTGAAATAATTCAAGTCATAGAGCCAGGGCAGAAATCAGCTAATTATGGTTAGATTCACTGTATCGCTGCTGCTGTTCTGTGAGGGGAAATAACTGTTTGGTTTAAGTCTCTCTTCCAGAACACCAAAAACTAATGGCCTGTAAAGCTCAAAGCTGTCTCTGCTCCTGTGTGTCATTCCTCTCTATTCACCTTTGAAGTGTGATCTCA
Source organism: Origma solitaria (assembly GCA_013397895.1). Taxonomy (NCBI): domain Eukaryota; kingdom Metazoa; phylum Chordata; class Aves; order Passeriformes; family Acanthizidae; genus Origma; species Origma solitaria. The sequence goes on from VZRL01007047.1 coordinate 164,649, forward strand.
AACACAGGTTCCTCCTCTCTCTCATTTCAGTGAAATGACCAAAGAGTTATTGCCACTTGAATGTCATTTTAGAGGTCAATAGACAGAATTAATTTTCCTCCATATTGATCTGTGCAGTTCCCAATAGGTCTGGATGAAGAGAGGGAGAGGAGGAAACAAGGTTTAGCAATTTTGAACAGGAAGCACTTGCATGTCCTGTTTCTCCTTAAACATGGGCTCCTTGGTTCCACTGGAACCTCCGTATTCTGGTTAAATTATTCAGACATCAAGGAAAGAGCAGATGCTGTCCTAGAAAATGCCGTCTGTTGGCTTGTCACAACTACTTGGGAAAGAGTTTTGATTTTAAACTAAATTTAATTTAAATGATGCCAAAGCATCTCTGCAGCCTAAAGCCATTCTTGGACTGCACCTCAGGAATTGTGACCTGCAAGAGAAACAAATTACAGAGGCTGCAAATTGAATTCCAGAATTGAATTTGGGTATTAGATTTTTCCTTTGATAAACTCTATTAGTCCTGCAAAATAAATACATCAGGCTGGAATCAAAGTCTATTAGTTCCATGATTTAGCACAGACTGCCAAGCACTTGGGATCGATTCTTTAGGATGGATTTTGACCATAGCTTCTGAAAAGTCGTGTTGGAACTTAGCTGCTTGATGATGGATGCTGAGACGTGTCCCAGGTGTTCCTGGTGATTCGCCTCAAGCAGGCCTAGAGACACTTCAGAGACACAGTCAGAGCAGTAGGGATTTGCTTTATTCGGCTCAGGGTGTGGGGATTCACTCCTCCAAACACACACACCCCGGCACTGCCAACACACAATATTATGGGTAACATTCAGGAATATTCATGACATTCCCTGGGATAGGCGTGGTTATACAAATCATTTCTCAGAAATCATTGATATCATTAGCTGTGTGCCACGCATGCGCTGTGTGTCCTGGTGGTCTCTGGGGGTCTGCTTGTGATGAGGATCTGTAGTCTTCATCACAGTGCACTTTTCACCTTTCTCTCTGGAGCACGGGCAGTCCTTGGTGGGTGATTCAGGCTTTCTGTGCTGGCCTCAAACAGATTCTTGTCCCTCTTATCTTGACAAGATAAAGGGAATCCTGTTTTCCTAGGGTTTAGAATTCACATATTCTGTCTCAATAGTTAACTTGAGTTACCAATTGACCGCTCCTTTCTCACTGGTATCAGCTGTGCAAGTGAAGGGACTGACCCCAGGAAAGAGGCCAGGCGCTACTTTGGGAAAATATCAGCAGTTTCAAGGCCATAAGACACTTAAATGATTCAGAGCACAGTGGAGGGTGGGAGATAAAGTAAAGTCTTATAGAATAGGCTTTTCACCTTTGTTAAATCCTCTTCACTGCTGTTCACTCTTGCTCACCAAAAGCATTCTGGGACATGTCATGTGAGCAGAGAGGGCTTGTGTGATTGGCGCGTGGTCACCAGTGCGTGAGGCAGTGATTGGTTGGCGAGACATGTGAACACCGCGTGATCAAAGACATGATTGGATGGAAAGGCACGTGATCAGCGGTGTCACGTGGGCAGGCAGCCAATCCGTGCTTGTCCCGCTTACGATTAGCATATAAAAAGGCCTGGTTTGTTGCAATAAAGAGATTTTCTTTGAACAAGGAAGAAGGGAGATGGTGAGTGTCTGTTCCCCATTGCTACAGTGGAGCAGTTGGTTGGGGGAACACGGCAAGGTGTTGTAGAGAGCTGCATTTCAGTAAAAAACCTGTGATTTGAAAGAAAAAGTGCTTTAAGAGGAGCAGCGTAGCTGTCTGGTGAGGAAACAGGATGTTTGAGAAGGGCCTTTGGGAATGCTGAGCAGAGGAAAGGCTGGGTCAGTTCTCCAGAAGCTGTTTGTAGCCCTTCTCCATGGACACAGCAATGGATCTCAGACCCCTTGCGTACAGGGACAAGCGGATGGAACGTGGGTAGATTGATTTTACCAGCCTCACTTGTCTCTGGTATGCAAAGCAACACTTGTGTCAAGTGTGGTTTCGATCATTCAGCCCTGGCAGACAGAAGAGATTAAAGGTGCTCATGAGGAGCTCAAGTAAGTGGTGATGCAGTGCCCAGAGCCTTTCCCTCTATTGCCTCATCAAAAGGTGACATTCACCTGATGGAGCACAGAAACCCTCCTAATCCTCTGACCTGGGTGTTTGAGATGTTTGAGACGTTGAGAGCTGCAAGTCTCAAGGTAAGGTGTCCTTTGGTCCAGCCTGAGTGTGGTGCTTAAAGCAGGTGTCACCACACGGGAATTTGGGTGGTCTTCAGAGCAGGTGAACCTCTGTCGGTGGCATCAGTAGTTTTGTTGTGGTGACAAAGGCTGCCAGATGTGCACAGAGAGGGACAACAGTGATGAGCCAGAAAAAGACAGTTTTTATAGGATATAGTAGAGTAAGGTAGGGAAAGTGAGGGTGAGTGGAGCTGTTCCTGATTTCAGGTCAGATAACCTGGCTGTGATCCTTAGCAGCAGCACAGGATGAAGCCCCAGGGAGCTGTAAGGCAGCAGGCTCAAAAGCTCATTCTCCAGTGCGGGAGTCAGAGCATTCTTAATCTTCTGGGTGCCTCTCCATAAATTCACATTTTAATCCCAGCAGCCACTGGTAGCTTTGCTGCAGAGGCGGGGAGAAGATTCTGCTGAGCACAGCACCTGACAGAGATGAGGGTTTAGTTCATGTATTTGTGGTTCTGCAGGAGTGAGTGGGTTAAAAACGTGAGTTCTTCTGTATTTTCCAGTGACCTGTGAGGAGACTGTGCTTTGCAGCAGGAGCACTTAACCCCTGGCCTAGAGGCTCTCCTTGTGTGCTGCCAGGATGGGTTTATGTTGAATTTTATTTCCAGCAGCACTGCTTTCTTGAGAACAATTTGAGAACAGGCTGTGGGCTGAACGAGCTGGTTGTTAAATGCCATCAGTCTCTGGATGGCACCAGTGAGGGTCGCAGGGCCCATCTCCGAACAGACTGGTGCTTGGAGTGTGGGGCTGAAGGTGGTGGGAGGGGCTGGACCTGAGGGAAGTGGTCCCATCTCCCCAAAACCTCGGCATGATGTATGTCAGTGGGAGGGAGTAAAGATCCTTAAGAGGAAGGAGTGATGGAGTAGAATCTGTGGAACTAAATCATCTCCCTGAATTGCTAGGTCTGACTGGAACAGCTTGGGGCTATCCCTGTTTTCTGAAGGCTTCCTCATCCTCCCGTGCTACAGTATTGTGGAGCTCTGTGTCCCACAGCCTGCCTGTGCTGCGGGAAGGTAGGAGCCTTAGCCAATGCTCTGCTTCCATGCCTTAGACTTCCCCAGATGATCCCTGGATGTGAGAGCAGAAGGAGCAAGGGGAGTCACTTTACCTGTGAATGATCCTTCTGGCATCCTCAACATCCTTGCAGTCTCCACAGCAGCACGAGCTGGTCCGAATCCATCCTCTGGGCTTGGGCTGCAGACAGGAGATGGGAACTTCTCAGGAGCTTCTCACCTGCTTTCATGTGAGAGCAGCGATTTTCTTCCTCCTCCCCACTGCTCCCTGGGAACCTTCTGGGGTAGAGAGCACATCTATTCCCTCCTCCGAGTCCCTGCCTGCACACCAGGGGCTTTTCTCTGCCCAGCTGTGCAGCAGGAAGTGAAAGGTGAGAGTCTGAATGTGTTTACTCTTGGCTTTGAAATTTCTTCTCATTCCATGTGTGTGGGACTGTGAAAAATCTCTGCCTCTAAAACATATTGCTCTGATGTAGAGGAGGCTGAGGGTGGTTCTAGTTCTGGTGCCCTGGACAGTGTCAGTGAGGGGTAATGGAGGTGCAGATGGTTGATTTGGATTTAATATCCCGTCTAGATTATATTATAGCACCTGTTTGGTGTATCCTCCTGCAAGGTCTCTGAGAGGAAGGGCTCTGCCTATGGCAAGCTCAAAAAAGAGAGAAACTCTGGTCTCTTAGCTGGTGCCAGGGCGGATTAATTTTTTAGCTGAAAGCACAGGCACTTCAGAGAAAATACCTTCAGGGACAAAGTGGTGTAAAGGCTTCCAAGCAGAGGGATTGGCTCCCTCAGCTGCACCCTGGGGTGGGGACTTGGCACAGACCTGCCATGCTGGAGCTGGGCTTGGTGCTTCCAGGATGTATTTGTGAACATCTGGCGAAGAGGGGCAGTTCTTAGGGCAACCTGGCTGAAAAGAGGCCTTAAGGTTGGGCTGTCAGTGCTGCTGCCTGGATTTGCAGGGTGTATGTGGGAAGGGGAGGGAGGGGCTGTTCTCCTGTGTGGTTCCTACAGTGGAGAGCAGAGCAGGGCTGGCTCTCCGGGGCTGGCACTGCCTCACCACATGCAAGGTGAGGAATAATTCTTTTCTCCAGTGTGGTGGTTCAGCAGGGAATAATCCTGTCGGGTCGAGATGGTCACAAGTAAGAAGTTCACCACAGCAGCTTCTTGGTCAGAGGAAAGGAAGAAGTAACTCTTTATTTTCCAGAGCCCTTTTATACTGTTTTCTAACTTTCATGTCACACATCCATGGGCTCTCAATTCACCACCCACAATATCATTGGCTACCTACAGCCAGAACAACATCTTGGAAAAACACCACCTGCATAAGGCAGGCTTGTCCCTCTGTATGAATTCCTGCTTGTTTTGAACCATAGAGCTACTGTGAGAATTGAGAATAACAAGTTGGTCTCATGGTAAAGTAGCTCCTATGGTTCCCACAAAATCCTGCAGCTGGTGCAGGCTCACAGAGAAATGAAGGCTGGAAATGAAGGCTGGAAGGGACTTCTGGAGGGCATCACACTGAGCTTCCAACTTGGGTCACAGCAGGTTGGTGGGTAGTCGAAAATAATGCTACCTTTTTCAGCAGCAGGTCTCCTGCCCATATCCATTGGTTTTGGGGCAGGAAAAACGATGTGAATTATTATCTGAGGTCAGGAAAGTCTGAAGGTGGATCTCTACATCCACCTTGACAGCAGGCCACAGGGAAGTATCATCCTTTTTACCCCCTCGGGCCACATTTATTTGTGTGCAGCCCTTTTTCTGGGGCTCAGCCCTTGCTGTGCCACCTTTTGGTGTTTCTTTTTTGGACGTGACGGGATCATCTGCTTTAGATTTTGTGTTATCCTGTGAAGATGCAGTTACGGACATGAGGTTTCAGCAACCACATGGAAAGAAACACTCCCTATGACCATGTGAGTATTTGGATGTTGGAAAATAAATAAAACGCAGGTAATGATCCAGTCGTTCTCTGCTGAGGATGGATTCCTGGTGGTTTGGGGTTTTTTGAGGGCTGAATTTTGGGTTTACCCCTTGCTGGTGACACAAGTAAATTACCGGAGCTCACTCCAGGTACTGAGAATCAAGAACTAGGCTGGGACTATACCAAGCCTTGGTCACAGCTCCAGCCTTCAGCTCTTGCAGTTGCTTAATTAATAATCCTTTTTGTACAGATTATGTGCTTAGTGTCTTTCTCTGCTCATAATTCTGAGAATATTGTTTGTTTTGCCTTTTCCTAATTGTTTTCTCCTTGTTTTGAAGAGCGAACACCAAGAACACCTTTTGTGTAGAACGTGAAGCATCTTTCATTTTTCAGGATGATGCATCAAGAACTACAAGCCAAGATGAGAAAAATTCTTGTATTTTAATTTCAGGCCTATTTGCTCAAGTTTATTTTTAAAAAAGCAAAGAACACTTGAATTTCCAATGGCCCAAAAAGAGTAGTGCAGCTGAATCTTGAATCAATTTGTGCTCTGAATCACACTCAGGGTTTAGATAGTGCATTTTTTCCTGTGCTGTCAGTTCATATTTCTCCAAGGGACTTTGGATATTTGGTATTTGAGGATGTAACAGACTATACATATGTGTACATATATATTTATTTATATTTTTATATATATATACAGACTATATATATGTGTATATATCTTTAAAAATATTTTTATTTTAAAAATAAAAAGCAGAAGTGAAAATAAAAGCAAAAATAAAAAGGTGAAAATTAAAGTGAATAACATTAAGTGAAAATAAAAATAAGCAAACCTTAAACCAAAGCTTAAAGCAAAGCATAAAAGTAAAGCAAGAGTTACTTTATTTTTACTTTTATTTTTAAAAATTATTGTAAGTGGTGTGTTTTGCTTGAACAAGGATGCCATGCACTTGGTCTAAATCATCTTTAATTGTCAAGCTTCTCCCCTTCCAATTAAACACAAAACACAGAATAGAAGTCCTCTGCCCCAACAAGAACAGGAATTTCTTTGCACACAAAACAGCTTTGCAGTCATGTTTACACATCCACGGCTGTCTGAAAGGCTCCAGATCTGCTGTTAAAGCTGGTCTAAAATATAAAACCGGCTTCTACAGAAGCTCAGTCGAGTAATGCATGTGCTCAAGTCATAATTAATCAATTAAATAAATGTAGTTAATTAAACTACAGCTGTGCTTCCAGGAGTTAAGCTGAAAAGTGCATCTCCAGTCCTAATTTTGCCATTTAAATCCAAATTTTACCTGGAATTTGCTACAGGACACCAGGAAACTTAAACTGCACACAGACATCTGCATGGTAACTTAGTTTTCCTTCAGTCAGTAACTAAAACCAGCAGCTGAGCATTTTCCATTCTTCATTGGATGCCTAGGAATCACAAGGATTTTGGGCCAACTCCTCTTTTCTGCTTCTACCTTCCAAAGGCTTCTGCAACAAAAATGTTTTGATACAACATTAGATTAAAGCAGAACTACAGCACAACACAAAAATTTCTTAAACCTAAAAATCTCTCTCTTTTAAAACCCAAACCTGCTCTTTTAAATCCAAACCCACCTTCTTTTAAACCCCTGAACCCCTCTTTTAAAACCAATTTACACTCTCTTTAAAACCCAATGACCTCAAGCTCCTGGCCCTGTGTAGAACAGTATACAATCTAAGACAAATACTTTGAATTTCAAGATAAATAAATGTGAAACTGATTTAGTTTAAGAATAAAAATTTCTCTTTCTGTGACACTGCTGAGGCCCAAGGTGTGGTTAAGACCCAGCCCTCACTGAGCTGTGCCACAGCTTGGCCAAGTAGAATTTTTTTTTCTGATGAATTGCAGAATGAGGTGGCTTTTGTCCATCGTGTTGCAAATAGAGTCTCCCAGAGGGGAAGAAACAACGGAAGAAACAAGAACAGCACCATATCCATCAGATGCCAGCAGCCTACAGGGGGAAAAATGAACCACCTAAATACAGCAAAACAGAACATTTTTTCCACCCTTTCATGGCAGTGACAGCACTCAGCAGCTGATGGAGCACTGCTAACACATTGTAGGCAGCACATCAGGTCAGCAGAACAGATGTATCACAAACATGCTGCAAAGCAAATAAAAATATGTTATTTGATAGATTAAAATAACACCTTGCTACTACACTCACACATCAGTGCAAGAACTACACACTTTATTTTCTGACAGTGTAACCCTGAGAAATAAGGGGCAATTAAAGTCACCAGCAGAGGAAGGTTAACAAGGGGCAACTGCGGTTCTTTCACCATCCCAGCCCAGCTCTGGAGAGCAGCTTTTCCAGCTTTTGCTGCACTATTGATGGCTTGAGCTAGGCTTCCAAGTAGTGCTGGCAGCACATGGTTCAAATCCAGGTAACTCATCTTTTAATGCAGGTAACTCATCTTTTAATGCAGGTAACTCATCTTTTAATGCAGCTAACTCATCTTTTAATGCAGCTAACTCATCTTTTAATGCAGCTAACTCATGCCCCCACCACAACATCACCACATGTGGGTATTTCTACCCAGCACGCACAGTCAAAGCAGAGGAAAGTACTGGATAATGATGTTAAGCGTTAGAAGAACCTTTCTTTATACCCAACTTTAAACTGAAGCAAGAGGTCAGAGAGAAGCCAGGCTGCTGTTGCATTTGGAGACTCTGAAGATGAGCTCATGTTTGCTGAGGTGACCTGAGGACAAAAGGTTCACCAGATTTTAGCAATTGCACCAAAGGTGTTTCCAAGTTGCTTTCTGGAAGTCAGTAGGATGTGTAATTCCCATCCCAGCAGACTCCACCGTGCTGAGCAGGATGCTCTTAGTGAACTTGAAACACCTCACAGAAGCAGCAGAAATGGTACAATGAGGCCTCCTAACACCAGCCTTAGCATTCTCACAGTGGATGAACCTCCCCATGGCCTGCAGGGAAAATAAATGTTATTAAGGTTAATAAACAGGACAATTTGTTTGGTGAGACATTGGCACACCTGGATTTTTAAATTTTATTTCTCCCCACAAAACACAGTCACTGGTATCTATTTTCAAAGCAGTGCTGGGAAAGAAACACCGACCAGGAATTCATGGGCATGTCAGGAAAGAAGTGAGCGATACAAGCACTGCAAGAGTCCACAAGAGAGTGCATCCAGGGGAAAATGGTACATTTTTGAATAATGGCACTCTAACTCTTCAGATTCATTATATTATGAGCATCTCATTATACACATGCATTCAGCAAACTGTTTGCTGGTCTGAAGTCTCACAAAGTACAGTGGAAATCCATTAACAATTAACAATGAGTTTATCACTCCTGTTACACTGTGTAACTTTTGCTGGAACCCAGAGCTTCCTGCAGGCAGGAACAGCCTCCTCTCCGCCGAACACTTCATGATCGCCACCCAGACGCAGGCAAGAACTTCCAGCCTCCCGAAAAAACTACTCCAGCCAGAGCTGGAAAACTTCCCCCTCCTTGGTAGCACTTCTCCAGTTCTGTTTCCTTCTCTGGACAACCTCCAGCACCACAAGGTCTTCCTTGTAGTGAGGGACCCAAACCTGAACACACTATTCGAGGTGCAGCCTCACCACAACCTTGGGTGAGATCCAAGTTGTGCATCCTCATAGAGGGAAATAACCATGTACTGCTGACTATTGTTTCTGAAATCACTTGAGTTAATAGGCAAGAAATGCATGAAGGTTAAAAAAAGGAAAAAAAGTAACGAAAAATCTTAAATTCTGGAAGAGACAAGTGACTTAGAAAATCCAGTTGTCCTCTGGACAGCAATTGCATTATGTTTGAAAGTGAAGTTTAATATTTAAGCTGAAGCAGTAGAATTTAGTGGTGCTTAAAGTACTAATTTCAACTCCTCTTCAAACCATGGATCTCCAGCAAGTCTCTCAGCAATAACAATAAAAGGTTTTGCGTACAGATCCAAGTACTGAGGGTCTGCAAAGCACCTCAGCTCGTCCAGCAGCATTTTTCCATATGGTCTTGAGAAGTTTCTCTTCCCTTGAGCTGAGGCAACAGAGTACTCAAATCACACTCATCCATCTTCCAAAGGCTTCCATGGCCACTTCTTCCAGGGTAAAAGCCTGTTCCTGACATTTACCAGCAGCAGAGGATTTGTGAAAGTGGGAAAACTTTTACATCACTCTTTCCATGACATTCTCCCAGCCCTTGCTGGGAGACAACTTGTGAATTCAGTCTGGAAGCACAAGAGTCCCTATTCCTTCCAAACACTTCAGCACGTGTGTTCCGGATACCTCAATCAATTCTTCAAATTTAATTGTGCAGCAGAGAATATTTGTCATCAAAACCACCAGTCTTAGCGTTTCTTTGTGGCAAGAGACAGGAAAAAGGTAAAATTCAGGTAAGAATTACCTTAGATTCTGGCTTGTGCAGCATCATTTAAAGCTTAACAATGTGTGAATAACAAAGAGACATAGCATCACTTTCTGGCTAAGGTATTTTCAGGGAATCACAGCCCACAGTCCATGGAAAAAGAAAATCATCCACATCTCTGCGTCTCCCTGGGGACCAACAGCACAGACAGATGACAGGAGCTACACAAGGAATTGAATGTTCTGTTAGAAAACAACACAGACAGCATCTGTCAGCTCTGTGTATGATAAATAATGAGGTCCCCAGTAATTAAACTTACCCAGGCACAGATCCTAACCCACCTTGGAGAGGCAGGGACTGCAATGGAACAAGGTGCTCAGTTCCCACCTATTTCAGGGTCTCCTGCACATGACTGACAACAGTTCTGGGTGGACAATGGCGACTTTCCCGATCACTTGCACTTTCTCTTGTCATGGAATCCCAGAATGGTTTGGGTTGAAAGGGATTTTAAAGATCATCTCATTCCAACCTTCTGCCATGGGTTGACTCTCTACTCAATGAGTTTTATTCCCTTCCAGCTTCACTGGGAGAGAAGATGTTACAGGAAATATTAATCCCACACCCAGGCCAACTGGGAACTGTTCAACTGTGTCGAGCCACAGCCTCAACAACCTCATGTCTTCTTTCTACTCTATTGACACAATGAACATTAGTCGTATCTCAAATATGGACAGCTCTATCACCTAACATGGTAACAGGTAATTTTGGGTGTCCTGTTCAAAGAAACCCTCTTGGGCTTGGAGTGCGATCCCACTGCACCTGTCAAAATTCACAGCAGAATGATCACTATTTGCTCTTAATTACATTTATTCAAAGAAGGAAGAAACATCACTAGCAAAACCTACATTTTATGCAGCTAAACCCTCAGTAAGAGATGCAGCACTGCAAAGATAACATTAGAGCAGGAAAAAGAAACCAGGAAAAAAGTAACATTAGTTACAAAGGGGAAAGAGATTGTGTCTCAGATTAGAGACAAATTTCCTAGGTGGAAAGTGCTCTGAACAGGTGCCTCCCGCACAGCAAAGGTTTCTGACACCCCCTCCCCCACAACAACAGAATATCTCAGATGAAAGGAAAAAAACTGTTTAATTAACAGAACACACAGGGTGCCCTGCAAGGCACAGGGGAAGGGGAAAAGGGAAAAGGAATTATTAAACCTGAGTAAACAGTTGATGAACTTTAGTGTCCTTTTCCTCAGGCATAGCTTCCCTTTCCAGGGTCCCCAGAGGGGCCGGGTGGAGTTGCTCTGGCGGCTCCCTGGAGGATTCTTGTCCGCTGTCCTCCGGGGCTCCTCAGGTTCTTGGATGACAAAGCAAGTCCAGGAAAAAAGTCCAAACAACGACAGAAAAAACAATCCCAGGGAAGGAAAAAACCCAGCAGCAGCCACAGGAGCAGCAGCGGCCACAGCCATAGCAGCCCGACTCCGGTAAGTCCCTTCCCCATCACTCTTCCCTGGCACAGCCGGGGGAGTTTCAAACCATCCCGCGCTGGCAGAGCTTCTCCCGCTGCTGAACACAGCTAAAGCACCAGGACCACATTCCTGAGCATACATGCAAACGATAGCAAATACAGGATTATCATTATGTCACCCCAAGACAGATTGTTTCTCCCCCCTTTTCAATCCAAGCTCACACCACCAGGTTGTTACCTCTGCACTGAGCTTCCCATTAGCAGCAGTCAGTCTGTAACAGCTTGACCCCATGACCCCACTTCTGGTCCCAGGAGGATTATTCACAATGGGAGCACATCACCTCTGTGAAGCACAATGCAAGCTCTCACTCCAGGACTGCACATCCACATCACCCTGACTTAAAGGCAACCAGATCCTGTAGAAACCATTGCTCAGGAGGGCAGCCTGCATAAGAATCTCAATTAACCATCCTCTGTGTGTAGGTGCTTAATGTGGGGGCCCAAAATACTCCACTTACCTGGTGTTCTCTTCTCCTCAAGGTTTTTTTCTGAACAGCTGCCAGCAACACGAAGCATTGGTTTCCTTCCAGCCCTGATCCAAAGGGAGAAAATAAAATAAAACCACCAAAACCAAACAAAAAAACCCCAAAACAAACCCCGCCCCCCAAAACAAAACCAAGAAAACTACAAAAAAAACCCAGAAAACTCCCAAAACAAACAAATTTTAAAAAATTTTAAAAACCCCAAAACAAACCCCGCCCCCCAAAACAAAACCAAGAAAACTACAAAAAAAACCCAGAAAACTCCCAAAACAAACAAATTTTAAAAAATTTTAAAAACCCCAAAACAAAACCCAAAAAACCCCAATAATAAAATAAAATAATGCAAAACAAAAAATTAAATAGGCAGTACTCACTCTTCTGGGGAGCTCCCACAGGGCTGGGAATTGCAACTGCTTTGATCCAGGAGGGATTTTTCTTTCCTTCCAGCCTATGCAGCCCAGCAGGTTCAGACTAAACTGGCACTTGCATTTCTTAGTGGAATACAGTAAAGGTGTTGGAAGATCATAAAATCAATGCTGTTTGTGCTCCCCTGTTCACCCAGCCCAGCCCTCAGCCAAGGACACGGCACAAACATTTTAGATGTTGATGATGAGCTTTCAGATGATGATTAGCGATGTTTTTTCACCAATCCTCCTAATACTATCTTTTAAATTCAGTTTTGTTCTTGATGGCAGGAAGGATCTCCCCACACTCTTCTGCTGCAAGCAGAAGGAGACACCAACAGCAAGGCGGACACCCCTAACTGGAAGGTTTTGTTTGGAAGTGACCAGCTCCAAGGGGGGAATCAAAGGTGTTGGAGAAAAGCTGAGATCACTGCAGGGCTCTCAGAGACTTACCAAGACCCACCCCCAGCCAGCTGAAACCATCACTTTGCTTCAAGGGTCTCTCTCCGAGCTGAGCCCCCTGCCCAGCAAACATTCCATCTTCCAGGAACACCAACCCCCGGTTCACCTGCCCAACTCCTCTTCCAGTGAAAAACAAGCAGGAGAGCAGCTACCTTCCATTGTTCCCGTCTGCTGGCCACCCACCCTTCCCTGGGCAGATTTGTCCACATTAAATCACGCACAGTCCCACCCCTCAGGTATTTCATTCACCGCCCAAACCATTTTGAAGCCAACATTGCCTTAGCCTGCAGCACCATGTTCAAGAGATCCATGGAGGAGGTGTGTTAAAGCACTTTATTGGTGATCGTGGATACTCTGCACATTCAGCTTTGTACAAAACCCTCTCCCTTAACACCAGAGTGAGTGACAGCCACCAGGAGCTTTGAATGCTGGCTCGGCTCCCTTCTGAGGAAGCAGAAGGGAAAATAATGCTTAGAAAAAGAGTCAGATTTGCCACACCAGTTGGCCTCCACCAGCAAACCAGTCCTGCAGTCTGCGGCCTGGGCTGCAGCTCAGAGAATTAAAAACTCGTGGCTACCAAAGGGATGCAGAAGGAAAATCTCACATCCCCTGCCACACTCTGCCTCAGGGTCCTGCCTCCCACTTCCGATGCTCCACTGTCAAGTGCCGCTGTAGTTTATCAAGACTAATTAAAAACCTCATCTCAAGAGCTCTAAACCAGCAGGGAAGAGATTTCCATGCCCACCACAGCCTCATTTGTCATCTGAGCTGCTCTCTGGCAGCAATGCACCACTGGAGCTCTTCTTCCCCCTGTGGAGGCACAAGCCACAGTCCAGCTCCACGTCGATGTCCCCGAATTTCAGCTGGCAGGACTCATTGCAGCTGCAGGAGAGACAGTGACACTGGTCAGGGATTTGTGGACAGTGAGAGCCACTGGCTCATCCCCCCTGCTTGGCAAGCCTGTTCTGTGATGGCACAGAGCCCACCCTTTCCAGCCAAGCCATGCTTGGATACACACAGACACCCACACTCCTTATCCCATGACACACACTGGTGCAAGGATTTTCCACCCCAGTATTGGGTCTGGGTATTGCTCTTGGCCACCCCAGCCCATGCACTGTGCCCGGACCCCTCGTACCAGCGGGACGCGGCAGCGTTGGCGGCCACGACGGCGAGAGCGCCCACGTAGTGCCAGCAGAAGCACATAGTGAGGAACAAGAGGTTGCTGGAGTCGCTCTGATCCCAGCCTGGTCCTCCCCATGGAGGGGACAGCACAAACCCAATCTGGTCACAGATGAAAAAGAAGTCAGGCTTTAGGACATCCCTCCTGTCTTCCTCCTGATTTTAGCCCACCTGCTGCAGCTGACTGTGGACTAGAGGCACCGTAACCCCAAGTAAACAGCTGAGGCTCTGCCCTTGGCTTCCCCAAGCACCCTTGTTGCCCCAGACTGACCCAAGGGTGTCAGAAGGAGATGGATTTTCTGCAGACAATTCTAAGGGCTTGCAGTGCAGCCCAGCATCAGTGACATCCCAAAGGTGACCTTGCCAGTCTATGCATTTCCCCCCTAGACCAAAAGCTGGGCAATTACATGAGAGATTTCCAGATGTTTCCAGTTACTTGGAACAAACAGAGGAAGAAAATGGACCTAATAAAATTAATAAAACCTCATGATTGTGGTTTCCTTCCCTTGTGGGCTCCAATTTCCACTTTCCATTCATTTCCAGGTCTGTCCATGCTGGTACATTACACATGCACTTCTTCACAGTGGCATCTCTGGCACTGAGACTCATTTCCTCTCCTTATTTACAAAGATACTTGAACAGCCTACAAGTTTAACCCCAACAGATGTGCCTAAATGGGCAGAGCAGTGCCGCTCCACTCACCTTCCCAGGCACAAAGCTCTGAGGAGAACACTGAATACACACTGACCTGCCAAAGCCAAGAGCCCTGCAGAAGGAAGGAGCTGGTCCTGAAGGTCTCCAGGATGATACGGTCTTGGAGGAACACCTCTAGGAGGGCACAGAGGGCTCCGGCAAATATAGCCATGGCCAGCAGGGAGTGGAGGTGGTGGTCCAGCACAGCATCACCGTAGTCACGGAAACAGAAGAGCAAACCTGCCAAGATCCACCCTGTGTTAGCAAAGAACACTCTGGGATTTGTTCTCTTAAAAAATCATCTGAAAACTCACACCATGCCCCAGGCCTTGCCATGATCTGCCTTGATGGGAAGAACCAGAGAGCCACCAGCTGATGTCACCCCCTTCCCTCCACAAGGGAGAGGCAGCCACAACTTCTCTGGCCAACCTGTGCCAGGGCCTCCCCACCCTCACAGGGAACAGCTTCCTCCTAATATTGCATCTCACCCTGCCCTCCGTCTGCAGCCCCAGCACCGCTCTATTCTGCCCCCGAGGAACCCCTGTACCTGTGGGGATCCCTGTGCCCCAGCCAGGCCTGCAGGAGGAGGACAGGGATGGGCACCTTGAGCTCAAAAGATGGTGGGCATCAATGTATCAGGGTCTGTCCCTCTGCACCCAACCCAGGTGGGGGCATGACACCTTTTTGTGACTCCAGAGTGAGTGAGCTGCTGGCCACCAGGAAAAGCACAGATGCCTCAAGCATCCCCTGTGGCATCCAGCTGTGGCTGGATCCATATGCAGGAGGAGCAGGGAGGAGGATGCCACACAGCCATCGTGCATCCACACCCCCTCCAGTTCTGCCTTTGTGGCCCCCAGACTGCCCGGGAGCTGTCACACCCCCGAGCACCGCAGCAATTCCTTATTCTGTGTCCCCTCCTCCCCCAGCACCAGGCACGTTTCACCTTCCACAAGCAGAGCCAGGGACAGCGAGAGCCGGTCCAAGCCCCGTGGCAGCTTGAGCGGGGAGTGTGAGAGCACGTCTGTGATGCCGGAGAGGAGGAAGAAGACGTAGATAGTGCAGTAGTGCCAGTGGGTGAGGTCAGTCCAGCTGTGCGTCTTGGGGCTGTACAGCTGCAGGTGGGGACCAGTGGGAACAAACTGCTCCACCAATATCCCTGGGCAAAGAGAGAAAAGGTCACTTTTCCTTGTACATGGGGAAATGACAAGCCAGAGGAATGTTCCTTGGCAGGGTGAAGCCATAGCGATGTTTGCCCAGGAGAACCATAGCAAGGTCCCATCCCAGGGTGTGCCACAAGCACGTCCCCAAACCCTCCTGTGCCAGATGTTTCCCGTTACAAACAGCCCCGGTGTCATGGGAGAGAGTGGCTGCTCTGCCAGTAGATATTGGGGCAGAGACTCATCATCATCATCTCTTACCTATGAGAGCAAAGAAAGCTTTGACCGCCCCTTCAAAGACCTCTGCGCGCCCACGGTGCGGCTGGCCCTCAGCGTCACCTTTCCTCCTGAGGTACTTCAGGGGGTACCACACTGACCACCACAGGCCAAAGGCGAAGAAGAAAGTGCCCCGGAGGGCACTGCCCAGAAAACTTGTTGGCATTGGGCTCGTTCTCTGGACCTGCAAGGACAAACAGTGCCTGAGGAGCAACCCAAAGCATCCCCAAGGGAGTTTTTGGGCTGCTCAGCATCCCCAGAGATCCACATCTCGACAGAGCAGGTGCACATGGCTCAGCTGCAAACAGAGTACCAGAGGTGGGATATCAGCACAGGGAAGCTGCCACTGTGCATCACTGTGTATGTGTGTGTGTATGGATTTATGTTGCTGGACATAAAATCATCAGGACTTCGTGCCAGACAACAATACCTTAGTGCTGTAAAGAAAGCGTAACAGCTATTAGAAGAGGAAACACAACGAAGTCTTTACTAATAAAAGGCAACATGACAATTATTTCCTTAGACCATAAACTTGCTCCAAATTAGGCAATCATCAGGGTGTGAATCCAGTGCTGGATTAAGAGCTCCAGCCAGTCAAGGCTTTTCTGGGCTGTGCTGGAGGAGGCAACCCAGGAACCATTAACATTTGGAAAAAGAGCCTCATGCATATTCCACACAACCCTTGCGTGGCACACAAGTGGTGATTTCACACAAGAGATTTCCTCTCCATAGGAAGAGCTTGAAGACTAAAGGCATAAAAAAAGCCTTGACTAAATCAGATCAGTGCCAGAGCATCAAGCAAGAAGGATGGAGAGGAGAAAAGGTACAGCAAATTTGTATCCTGAAAAGTATTTCAGCCCATACCAAAATCCCTGGGAAAAATCCCAGTGTAGCAAGCACAGAAAGGAACAAATAATGATTTAAGTGTTTAAAGCATTGAGCTTTTGGTTTTACCTTGGGATGGTCTTGTTCCCTCCAGAAAGACCTCTCTCCTTGCTCTCTGTAAGCTTCTACCACTTAAGGAGGACTCACTTTTCTCCTCCTCATGGGCTTTCTGGTCCTTTTCTGCGGCTCAGATGTGCACAGAGGAAGGCATTACTCATCCTAAAGCTTCCACACCGACCTGCCCTTGCATCACAAATCACATCCTCGCTGTGTTTATAAATACCAAAGCAAATTGCAGAGGCTGGATGAACAGCTCCAGCACGTTCTTGGAGTCCTCCCACACTAGAAAGTAATTAGGCACTGCAAAACAAGGGTAGGAAGTGGCATGGCAAGTGCCTGAGGTGAGGGAGAGCTCTGCAAGACATACCAGGTCGGGTTTTGGCTGTGGAGCCAGCATGGGTCAGACTGGCTCAGCTCTGTGTGGGATGGACAGCGTTGGAATGTAGAAACCATTGTCATCCTTTGCATTTCTGGGCCACAGGCAATCTGCGAAAGGCTCAAATCTGTGCTAAGGTTTTCTTTCAGGATGGAAGTTACTAAACAGCCTTTTGGGCTAGGTGAGAAATACCCCATCCAGGAGCTGGGGATCAGGGATGGCTCTCTGCTCTGTTTTGGGTGCCTACATTAGGGTGAGGTGGCTCATGCCCCAGGAGAACCCACGTCTTTCCTGATTACAGTCTGGACACCCTGGCCAGGACACTTACCTTCCCTGCAGAGATCCACATCCGAAGTGACTAAAACCAAACACTATTAAAGCACGTTTAAGCATAGCACAACTGCATGATATGTAGACAAATTTTACCATTGTCCTACTTGTCACAAGGGCGACAGCCTGAAGCTGGAGCGCACCCTTGAGAGACATGTCAGGATCGTTAATTTGACATGATTAACTGGAGGAGAGAAGGAGAGCAGAGACATCCCAGAGCCCAGAAACGACAAACAACCTGTTCCACCTGCAGCTCCAGAGGCTGCTCCAAGCCCTGCCAGCATCCAGGATTAACCCGGGGATCTGTCACCCCACATCCACCAGCCGTCTCCCCCTTCATCTGAGTTACCAGCACACCCAACCTGCTGTTTCAGAGCTGTCCCTGGAATCTCCTACCCTGACCATTCCCTTGCCTAGCACAGCAGCCTTACTCTTCCTTGCGGTGCCAGGGAACCTTTTGCTTCTCAACCCCTCGGCAGCCCAATCCAGCAAGGCTTTGGGGAGTTGTCATGAGCATCCTTTGCTTCTCAGCATCTGGAAACAGTCCTTCAGCAGCCACCACAGATCCCAGAATGGTTTGGGCAGGAAGGGACCTTAAAGCTTATCTCATTCCAACTCCCTGCAGTGGGCAGTGACATCTTCCACTGGACCAGGTTGCTACAAGCCCCATCCAACCTGGCCTTGAACACTGCCAGGAATCCTGCCATGTCCTGGGGCATCTCTCTTGTAACAGAGATGTCCCAAACCACCATCATACAAGCAGAAACTTGCATGTAACTCACTCAAAAAAAAAAAAAAGAAAAAGATTCCCACCGTCTTTTATAAAACAGCCACTATTCTGCAGCAAAACCAGACGTTTCCAAGCAACAGTCCACTTGCACAGCTCATGTATTTGAGGCACAGAAAAGCAAACCCCCACATTCACAGAGCTCCTTGACCAGCCCAACCCTGACACCCCTAACCCAATGGCTTCTCCCACTCCAGCTTTGGAGCCCATGCTCACACAAAAGCTCATTTAGCTCCAAGTAAGTGGCAGCTGGGAAAGAGCAGAGACACCAGGTTATTTATTCCTGCTGGGAGCTCGTTTGTCTGTCAGAGCACTTGAAATATGGCTGCAGTCAGAAGTTATTACCTGAGCTGCCCTTCTCCCTCCACAGCTTCCAGGCTGTGATGCTCCTGTTTAATCGCCATACGGGAGCTGCCTGCTATCCTTACAGAGCCTTGCCTGACTCCTCGCAGCCTCCTCAGGCTTGGCTTGGGAAGGACAGCATTCCTGCCCAACTTCCAGCCTCTCCCCTGGAGCCACTGTAGCCCCACATTCATCACCATCCACCTGCTCTGGTGGGGGATCGCTGCTGTCCGTGTGGATACACCAGCGTTCCCTACAAGCACCCATGGGTGTGACCATCAGCGCTCCAGGACAGCCAACCTGTGTGCAGGGGGCAAGCTCTGCACCTGGCTGTGGACATTTGGAGGGTTTTCTCTTTGTGAATCATCCTCCATTCTTGGACATTTCCAGGGATGGGGCAGCCACAGCTTCTCTGTGCCAGGACTTCCCCACCCTCACAGGGAAAAACTCCTGATATTGCATCTCACCCTGCCCTCTGGCAGTGAGAAGCCATTCCCCTTGTCCTGACATTCCAGGAGTCCCTCTCCAGCTCTCTTGGAGCCCCTCTAGGCACTGGAAGGTGCTGTAAGTTCTCCCCAGAGCCTTCCCTTCTCCAGGCAAAACAACTCCCATCCTCTGCTATGATGCAGCTCCAAAACACAATAACCGCCCTAAAAGAGGGCTAAAGCTGCAGATTTCTGGCACCATCAGCACTACTTCCACCAGCCTCACCCACAGCTGTCATCACACGGAACCTTTGCTTCTCAGAGGCGTTCTCCCCACATGTCTTCTTCCCAAGTTCCAGCAGCCATGTCCATCCCATGGCACAGCTGCTCAGCAGTGTATGGATGGAAGAGTTTACCTGTGACTCCTGCCTGTCCTTCTCCCTCTCCAGATGTGTCAGCAAGGAGGTTATTACTCAGAAGAGGCAGATAAAGGGAGAAGCCAGCACGGGGAGGTGCCCCTCAGACAGGATGTTTGGAGTCGAACATCCCGCGGGCCAGTTCATAGCACCCTGAGTCAGCCACCTTTCACAACCTGGGCCATCTCCTGTCTGCTATTAAAAAAAAACAGCCAAGAACTCTCCTGGGGTTTGCCACAAAAATCAGGATAAGCAGCCAGTTCCTGTTCCCATGGCAACCGTGTGTATTCAGTTGCTGCGATGGGTTTTGGAATGATGGGGGAAAGAGCCAAGAAGAGATAAGGCTGCAGCGAGGTCTGACAGGGCTCTGCTGGGAGTCTCTGAACTGGGTTTTCAGGGACACAATAACACTTTTAGGGGGTCCAATCTTATAAAAGTTGCCTGAGGGTAGGAGATTTTGGGCCAGGAGCTCACAGACCAGAGCAGGGCCTTTGTGAGCCCCACCGCCCAGTCCACAGCAGCTGAGAAGTGTGGGACCATGGCCTTCTCTCCCCAAAAAGATGGACAGGCAGGACACAGCAGCCTGTCTCCACTCTGTTTGTCCTCTAAAACACAGCACTGCCCTTCACCAAGCAACCACAGAGACAAGCCACCCCAAAGCTGCAGCCCATACCACTGATAGCTGCAGAGATGAGCAATGCAAGTGCTTCAGGTAAATAAATACCTCGGGCCACCCCAGTGTCCCCATGTCCCTCCACAGCACTGAGGTGATGGTGCAGAGACACTCAGCATCACCGCAGAGCACAGCCCAAGCCCTTTTCCCGGGGGCAGCCGTATTCCCAAAGCAGCAGTTCTCCCGGGAAGTTGTGTATTTCTGTCACTCGTGTTGCCAGAGTCACCCCAAGCGAGCCTGCAGGACCAGCCCTGCCTGGAGCCACACGTGAGCCAGCGCCCGTGCAAGGCCAAGGCTGGAGCAGCCTGGCAGAAAAGCCTCCCCAGGGTGATGGGCTGCGGGCCAGCACAGCCAGAAAAGCCACCGAGCCATAGCCAGGAGCCTTTCGTTCCCATTATCTTCATATCAAGTGGGAAGAAGGAAGGCAAACAAGAGGCTGTGCCATACACACATCACTACTCACGTCCAACGGTGCCCGAGAGCAGAATGAGTGGAACAGGGATGAGGACACCTGCAAAAGGCTCCTGGGAAGCCCACAGTAGCTAAGGGGCTTCTACAAATGCCGTTTCACCCAAATTATAGCCTAGGAACTTGTTATAACATGAAATTCAAGCACAGGGAGAAATACAACACTCATAGGAGTTCTTCCTTACCGACCTACCCCTGAAAATAAAGCAGGATGAAAACCATACCTTTTTTGCTGGAAAAAAAAGCAGCAACAGCATTGGCTGAAGGGGACCTCTTTCAGCTCAGTTTTCCTTTCTGCAGCCACTCACCTCTGCAAACCACTACCCCAAAGAACAAGAAGACACTTCCCAAGCAGTAGGAGTCAAGTCCTTGGAGACAGTGGGGGAAAGTGAGGTGGGAGTGCAGCCCCTGGAGAGTGATGAGAAGAAATGAGGTCCAGCTGGAAAGTATCTGCTCAGAGGATCAATGTGCCTTTTTCCATGGAGTTAAAGGGCCAGTAAAGAGTAAAGGCCAGAGAGAAGGCTTCTGTGAAAAGGGCAATTTAAATTACAGACAGTGAAAGAAGTTTTCCATGCCTTAAATAGTTGAGAAAAGGGGGTTTCTTTTAAACCATCCCCATGAGAAAAATGAGTGTTTATGACAGGTGGTTGAGAACAGCCCAGTGAGGGGGACTCAGAGAAAAGATGGCAAATTCCCCCAAAATCCCCTAGAAGGTCATTGACACTCCGTGCATGGTAAAATCACTCTGGGCACAAATGGATGCGATTCCATTCCAGTTCCTTAGGGAATATACCAGCACATGCCCATCCTCCTCTTCCTCCTAGGAAAAGACTGGGGGTAGCAGAGCTGTGTTCAATCCCCTCTAGCTCCTTTAATGTCCTCAAGCTAAACCCTGAACTAAATTTGATCCTTCTTTTTCTTTTTCTTTTCTTTTTCTTTCTCTTTTTCTCTCAGCTGTAACTGCAACATCCTCTCCCCGAAGGTTCATTATCAGCCTCAGTGCTAATGAAAAAATGTGATGATGTTTGGCTCCTTCCTGGGGGTGGTGGGAGGCACAATCTAATTAAAGGTTTGCCAGCAGCTCGAGTGTTGCAGATGGATGGTTGTTTGGGAAGTGCAAATTATGATGATGATGATGATGATGATGATGATGATGATGAATGCTAACACCAGCTTTCATAAACAGGTAACAGGAGGTGAAGCAGGTGGTAAAAGCAGAGGCAGGGCTTGTTCTGCTGCTACACCTTCATTTCAGCCTCATAAAAGAGGCTGTGTGGGTGGCAGTGGGAGATCCTATCTCTGCCCCAAGGATGAGTGGCTTGTGGACGGGCTGTGCTGGCTCCTGACGAAGGGTTTGTCTTTCCAGCTGCAGGAAGAGCAGCTGCCAGGACCTTCGGCTGCTTTGGGGAGGTTGTCTGGGCTGCTTTGTAAGAGAAGGGTGGGACCAGCAGCTCCTTCTGGCCATGGATGAGCAGGACTCATTAGTGACAAAATCCAACATCAGGCTACAGTTACGCAAGAAAGAAGAATCCCTGAGACGGCACCCAGGGCATCCTGATCCTTTTAAAATCGGTGTGGATATGGATACAAACACACCCCCAGCTCACTCCAGCTGCATGGCCAATGGGTCCAGTACAGACACACTTCAATTTATAGAATCATATAATTGTTTAGGTTGGAAAAAACCTCCAGGATCATCAAGTCCAAACATCATGTGCTGAAAAACAACTGTTTGATATTAAAGTTGTGTTAAAAGCAAGTCTCCATCTAGGACTGTCCTAAAATATCCATCACTCAGGAAATAAATGTGAGAATGGCTTATGGTTGTACCTCTATATAATAAACCATCTCTGTACCACTGATCCAGACACCTTCATACCTTGTTTGGGTACCTAAACTATTTACAAACTGGTTTTCGTTAAAATTAAAATCATTAATTCTCATGCAGAAATGAACCCCAACTGTATTTCCTTCCTTAATCACAGGCTGGATCTCTCCCCCTTTGCTGACCTTCATACCTTGGGAAAGAATGTGCTCCAGAGCTGGAATACAAATTAGTGAGTGCTCTGCTGACAGTCCTGGGATGTTTGTAAGAGCAGGGAGTTAATGAGGCAAACAGAACCTATTCCAGACACTCGATGCTGTGGAGGCAAAAGGTGTTTTGAGGCCATGCACTGAAAGGGGCCAAAGAAAGGAAGGGGGCAGAGGAAACAGCAACTCGATTAAGAGCTGTGAAGAAATTAAATAAACTCTATCCCACTTTCAAAAGCAAGGAGTGCTTTTAAAAACCAAAGTCATCTCTCATTTGTGTGTCCTGGAATGGAAAAAGCCTCTGCCTTTTGGGAGAGGGAAGGAGGAAGATGACTGCATCCAGCTTGGATCCGTTCCTGGTCCAAGTGCTGGTACTGCCCTCCCCTGGCTGTTTAGTGGGAGTAGTTTTGTTTCCTAAAAGCAAATAATTCTGAGAAGATCAGAAATAATTCAGAGCATCACACAAGGCCTTTTTGCTCTTCGATGAGCCCATCCCTGCCCCGCAGCGTTCCTGGTAACTCAGTTTGTCCCCCTGCTCGCAGGGGATTCTCTGCCATTAGCAGGTGTGTGTCTGCCCACAGCAGCCAAAGGAATTCGTGATGTTCAGAAACACTGTTCTGCCTTGGCAGAAAAAAAACCCTACAAAATGCTCCTCGTGTTCAGTGGTTGTGACTCATGAGACCTAATCATGAGTTTATGAGATGGATTTATGGAGATGCAGCTCTGCTGCTTCACTCTCCTCACGGCCAGTCTGTTAGCACCTCCCAGGATCCAGCCCTGCAAAATAAACCAGCTCAGCAGTGGATATACAGGAAATCTGGCATTCAAGGAAAGCTAGTTAGTCTTTATAGCACTGTTAATAAGCAACAAAATCCAGGCTGTAGTCTCTGTAGTCCGTGACAGGCTCTTTGCATGAGGGGAAAGGGCTTAAAAGATGATCTTTGCCTTCCTTTGGGCCTGCCAGGAGCTGCTTTTCTGTGCAGTCATGAACATGAGCACAGAAATCGCCTGCCATCCATCCCCCACTAAAGCAGGGAGATCTCAGTGCAGAGCATCCTTCCAGCCCCAGGCTTTGAGACATGAACAATTGCAATTCACCTTGTGCTGGTGGTTACAAATATATATATATATAAATCCCCATACTACTAGCATATTTTCCTCCTGTCTAGGAGGTGACATTTCCAGTCACTTTTTGCAGGAGATTAGCTAGCAAAGGCAGCCTAAAACCAATCCATGTGCCTGTTTCATCTCGCTTTCTAAGCTGAGGGGGTTTATTTTCAATGGGAAACTGGGACGTTTCATGAATCCCTGCTGCTTAGCCGTGTATCTTACAGTCCTTCAGGCTTTGCAGGTCTGAGGGATGGATTTTTCTAAGCTATTATTACACACTCTATAATTTATCAGTCTTAAATTTAAGGATATCAGCTCAGTGAGGATTTTTATTTCACATTTATTCACTCTCTTAGCCTTTCAGTGAACATGAAAATGGTTAGCAAAACCCCTCTTTAGCTCAAAGCTTCAGTAATAACATTTGTATTGTATGCAATCAAGCCCTGGTGTTGCAAAAATTGCCATAATCTCTCATTCAACACTCTCTTACTCGTCCTCCTGGGGGTGGTACCTTGCTCCAGAGGTGCACAACCTCAGCCTGGAGATTTCCCTGACTTCAATCACGGCAGGTCAAAGCCTCCAAGCTCTTGGAAAAGTCAGCTGGCCAAAGGATGCGCTCCATCCCTATGGGAACACATGGGGGAGCCCATAGGATGAAGCAATCTTGTCATGTTGAATTTCCATGCTTTGTTTTGTTGCTAAAAATCACTTCAAGCCGTGTGTCCAAGCCAGACATATTGGGGTACGGATGGAGGGCAGCCACCCCTGCGTGCTCAGCCTTCCTCCCAGCAGCACCTAGGGGCACCTCTCACTCTTCCAAAACATGAATATTTCATTAGATTTCTTCCTTCTGGAAAAAAGACTCTTCATGTATTTGGAGCAGGAGTTTGCACCCTCCTCATTCTTCATCAGAGCCGTTCAAGAAGGCAGCTTGGGACCTGCTGTCACACTTCTGCTGCCGGACCCCCAGGCTGATGTAGGGCTCTCCAGTCCCTCTCCCAAACCTCTGGAGACAGCTGTAACACAGGAGTAATAAATCACTATTAGAAAAATCCCCAACCTAATGCCACTCACCAGAACCCTCATTCTAGAGGTCCTAAAATGCTATTGATGGGGGATTGGGTGGGTTTTGTTCTGTATAAAGTCTATTTGATGGCATGGACTGAACTATCCATTCTGTAGCTCACACAGCATCCCTCAGAGCATCCCTTAAAGTGGAATAATATTCCCATCCCCTTGGAAAAGCCAAACTGGGGGCTGGTAATATTTTAGTTTCTGCACCTCTAATAATTCAGTGATCTTCAACCGCTTCGAAGGTCTTGTGAGACAGGGGACGAAGTGTCAGGGGGTCCTGGTAATGCTTTGATGTCTCTATCAAATTAAAGTCTGACTTCAGCACTCGGTGCAGAGGAAAATAAGCAGTGTGACTTCCAGGAGCAATTGTAGGGACTCGGTTGTTTGACTTCTCCCCATTTAGTGCCCATGTCTCTCACTGACACTGCTTTGAGCCCTGTGCACTCAACAAATACCGTGCCCTAAAACCTGCAGTGGTCTGGGACTGCTTAGCGGTGACTTTGTCGTGCAGGAAAGGCTGGGTTACATCTGTGTCTCTGGGCAGACATCCCACCCTGCCTGCCCACCCCAGCCCTGCCCCAGTTCCTGTCCCAGCCCTGCCCCAGCCGTACCAGTACGCGAGAGTGTAGTTTACAGCCAGGATGGCCACAGCAGCTGCCCAGTGCCAGAAGAAGCACATTGTGAGGAACATGATGTTGCTGTGGTCATTCTCATCCCACATTGGACCTCCCCATGGCTGGAACAGCACAACGCCGATCTGGGTGGAACAAGAAGTTTATTACATTGGGAAAAAAAATTATAGAGTCCCAGAATTCCAGAGTGGTTTGGGTTGGAAGGGACCTTAAACAACCTGTGCCAGAGCCTCACCAC
This sequence comes from Origma solitaria, assembly GCA_013397895.1. Classification (NCBI taxonomy): domain Eukaryota; kingdom Metazoa; phylum Chordata; class Aves; order Passeriformes; family Acanthizidae; genus Origma; species Origma solitaria. Next base: position 190,238 of record VZRL01007047.1, read on the forward strand.
CCTCATTGTGAATTACTTTTATTCATGTGGTGACCAAGGAACTTGAGCCCTGACCAGGACAGAGGTTTTTGCTGAGACAGTGAAGTCCATCTTTGCAATGAGAGGCCACACAAAGCCAGTCTGTGCTCCAGATCTCTTTTTTTGTTCAATATCGAGACACAATTGTCCCTCAGCATTCCAAACTCCAAGCCATCCTTTCAAAACTCCAGACTGAGTATTTTACTAGCTCAGCCCAGTTTTTAACCAAGGCTGCTAGTGCAGCCTTGTAAAAGAGAAGGGAAACTGGTTTGGTTTGAGGGTGGTTTTCTGTGTTTGTTTTTTGTTGGGTTTTTTGGTGTGTATGGTTTTTCTGTGTGTGTGTGGCTTTTTTTGTTTGTTTATTTTTGCTTTTATTTTATTTATTTTTGTTTGTTTGTTTGGGGGTATTTTGGGCAGCTTAGTTTTGAAAGCAATTATCTCCAATTGATTTCTTTGCTTCTCCAACTCCTACCAAAGCAAGCAGCTGGCTGTATTTTAACTCAGCTGTTTTATTGCTGGTGGGGTTTGTATCTTTGCATTAAACCAAAGGGAAGGCTGCAGGGTGCATTAGACACATTAAGCAATTAGTACTCGGTTGTTAGATACTGCAAAATGGTGCTCGCTTGCTTTCACTCCTCCCCCCCGAGAAGCAATAAGCCAAGACAAACAGCTCCTGCAGCAGGAGCAGCCATCAGAGATGACCTGTGATAAGTAAATTTGCATTCTGGGTTATAAGCTATTCATGAAGTGAGCCTAGCAAAATTATCCTTGGGAGATGTGTGATTGATACATGATGTACAACTCCTTCTCCTCTTTTCCCTTTGCTTCGGTGCTCTGGGAAAGCAGAACTGACCTGCCAGAACCACGTTCCCTGGACGATGGTGATAGTGGCTCGGAACATCTCCAGGACAATGTTGTCACGCAGGAAAACCTCCAGCAGGATGCTGCCGGCCCCAGCGAAGATGGCGATGAGCAGCAGGGAGTGGATGTGCTGATCCAACATGGGGCGGTGAAGGACGTGGTAATAGAAGAGACAGCCTGCCGAAACACGAGCCCTGCTCAGAGCAGCGTTAGCAACAGCAGCCGTGGCTACCGAGTCGAGTGAATCAGCTGCCTGGAGGACAAACTGAGACAGGCCACCGTGGAAAGAAGGGACTCCACACAGCACCATCCCCTAGGCCTCCTGGCATCCTAGCACCTTGGAAGGATGAGATGCCCAACCTTGGGGCAGGAGGATCTGAGCAATATGGGGACCAAGGACAGGGGAGTTTTCCTCCCACATCTGTGCCATGACCTCTTCAGACAACCCTTCCCTTATAGCCAGGCTTCTGCTGTGTCTTTCTTTCTTATTGCTAAACGTCACCATTTTTCGGGAGCTGTAACTGATAGATTTCCTGGCCTTACATGCCAAACTGTGCATGTGGAGATGCCCCTGCTCCTGCTGCCTCAAAAACTGTTGTGATCAGGAAAGGAAAGGGAGAGTAACAGGAGCTGTGCCTTCATTAAGGAGGTTTCTATATAAACAAGACCTTTTCCTGTGGCAGAGGGTTGGAACTAGATGATCTTTAAACTTCCTTCCAAGCCAAGTCTTTCTATGATTCTATGACCCAAGAGGGGTCTGGAATCCTGGCTGGTGACTTGCAAGGCAGCCTGAGGACAAAATGAGATTCATGATGTGCCGAAGCCGGAATAAATCACTTCAAATTGCCACGTGCCACGCAAGCAGATGAGGCTGATGATGCCTGCAGTGCAATTAATGGCTTTCAGGAGAGAATGGGGCAGGAGAAGAGCCTGTGGATGGCAGAGGAATGCAGAGCTCACCAGCTGTGGCGGGCCGGCCCCCGGGCTGCCTCCGCCGCCCGCCGCGGCCGCTGCCGGTGGGGCGGGGCCGGGGCCGCCCGTCCCGCCGCTCCGGGGGGCGGGGAGCGCCCGTCCCTCCTGCTCTGCCGGTCCCGGGGGCCGGAGGGAGCCCGCCCCGGGGTTGCGGGGGGTGTGCATGTATGCTTGCACCGCCCTCTCCCTCTTCCCTCATTGGTTATCCCTCCCCGTTTATAACCGGCTGCACAGGGCAGTCGGGGCTTCCCTTGTCCTGGCACCCCCGGGGTTGGACCCCTCGGGGTGTGAGGATGATGGCTGGCCCTCTCCCTGCTCTCTCTCCTGACCACCCTCATCCCTTTCCCCTGATACCGGAGAGCCTCGGGAGAGCAATAAACCTCCCACCACCCTTTGCCTCGCCACGAGTCCTTTATTTTCGACTACTACAACCAGCTGTTTCTCATAACAAGGAACCTCATTCTGCTGCTCTGCACTGCGGCAGCCCCAGAAATCCCAAACCACGACCTATCCGTGCCTGTATTTCCCATCTCATTCCAGCCCGGCCTGCCATAATACATCTCCTACAATGTGTCCTATCTCCAGAGGCATCTGGAGCAATATCTCAGTGAGGCACATTTTAGTCCTTCTCTGACTCAGTGTTGTGGTGGCTGAAACCATCTCGGAGAAGCTGAGAAGGTCCCACAGCAGCAGCAAAGTGGTGGGACAGCTCTGAGGTGTGAAATACTCTCTCAGTGTTGGCTAAATGGTCTCTCCCTAGGGTTATGTTAATTCTCCTATGTTGATTGGTTATTGTTGTATCCCTGACTGCNGTCCCACAGCAGCAGCAAAGTGGTGGGACAGCTCTGAGGTGTGAAATACTCTCTCAGTGTTGGCTAAATGGTCTCTCCCTAGGGTTATGTTAATTCTCCTATGTTGATTGGTTATTGTTGTATCCCTGACTGCGCCCTTCCCTTCCCCTCATTGGTTCTCATTGTATCACACACTCCACCCCTCCCTTCTTCCCATTGGTTGTCATTGTATTTCCCCGCCTCCTCCCCAACCCTATTGGCCCTTCACCTCTATATCCATGATCACGCAGAGTGGCCTTTCTTCTCTCGCCCCTTGATCCCTTTGGAGAATAAATGCCTTTGGAACATACCCAGACGACTGAGCCCTCTGAGTTCTGTATCTTTGGTAAACACATTGAGCTTATTATAAGCTCCGGGGTGTGCGAGTGTCTCAGTGCTACCCAACAGCACGAGTGATAGAACAGGTCACCCTGCACGCTGTGCAATGCAGCGGCCGGGAGGGTCTGGCTGGGAATAGGGACACTCCCGGATCGTGACGGCGACCACATCTCACTCCACCACCGCCACCACGTAACTCAGTCCCCAGTATCCTTCCCCGAATTGAGCACCACCTTCTACCAACCTTCAACGAACACAGCCACGGCCAACATGAGGCGATCCAGACCCCGCGGCACCACCTGGAAGGTGTAGGTGAGGACATCCACCGCTCCGGAGAGGCCGTAGAAGAGGTACATGGTGGTGTGCTGCCAGTTCATCAGCTTCACCCAGTCGTGCTTCTCGCCGCTGTAGAGGTACAAGTGGGGACCGTCTGGAACGAACTGCTCTGCCAGCATCCCTGCAGGACACCCAAGAGCATGGTGTTTTTGGGGGTTTATTTGCAATGGTTGAGTCTACTCCTTGCTGCTGGGGGTTCTGAAGCAGGAGCTGGTGAGTTTGCATTAGGGAGAAAAGACTGGATGGAAAAATCAGGCCTGTGTTTAATGGCAGCTCAGCTTTGGGAAGGGATATGAGACTTGCTTTTCCACATCAGACTATACCAGAGATCAAGGCAAGATGAATGAACGTCAAGGATGCGTCCAGGCTGCCCAGGGGAGTGCGGGAATCATCATGCTTGGAAGTGTTCCAAAACATATAGATATGGCACTCAGGTTCATGGTTTAGTGGTGGACCTGGCAGTGGTTAATGGTTGGACTTAATGATCTAAGAGGTCTTTTCCAGCCTGAGTGATTCTCTGATCCTTCCACATCTAGACCAGTTTCTCTGGAGTCAAGGCTCCTGTACAGTCACCACTGCAGGCAAAGAATTCACTGGCATAGCAAGTGAAATATAACCCTTACCTATCAGAGAAAAGATGATTTTTATTCCCCCTTCAATGGCATCCACACGCTGGAAACAATAAGTCCTGTGGGATTTCTTATTTATTTTCTGGCTGAGATACTGCAGTGGGTATTTCACAGACCACCAGAGCCCAAAGAGCAGGAAGAAGCTGCCTGGAAGTGCGTGACCCTTAAAATTCGCCATCCCGTCAACCTCCTCTGACTACAAGGCAAAGAAAAACAATGTCATTACTCAATTCACACAATTTATTTGGCATAACACTGGAAAAAAAAATAGGATTTCCCTTTCAGGGAGGACTGGAGAAGGCTTGACCAAGCACATGGGAATAGGAATGAGTACTGGGAACCCCTGGGACCTCTCTGAGCTCCTTGCCCCAAGATTAGGAAATGTCAAAAAAAGCCACAGTTGTTTCAAAAAGGGCCCAAATCTGCTGCAATCTCTGACACATCCCAGCCTGAACCTTTTATTCCACGGATCCCTCCCAGCAGTAGGTCCTGCTTTTCCTGCTCTTCTGCAAGTATGAGCATAAGGATCTACTGCAGACCAGGGCAGGGTGGGCTTTTTGGGACCAGGTAGGAGAGATAATACACAGGGAAAACAGGCATGTCTAGGGGTAAACACCAGCACGTTTCTTTAGCTACTTGAACAGCCACAGAAGTGGTGTGCAAAGTCCAAAAATTTTTAAAATCCGTGCAATTATTTCAGGCCATGGAAGAGATGAAAAATACCCTGCATCTATTCCACAAACGAAAGAATTTTGTTAGAAATATACATTCAAAAATACCCCAAAAGCTGCTGGAAACAAAACATTGTGGGTTTGGGAAAACAAACCAAGTTGTTCCCTGCATCCCAACCTGTTCACACTCCTTCTTCCCTCTCCTGAGCATCCCTAAGCCAGGATTTCCACCAAGCTGCTGGAGCCTCCATGCCAGAGCGCACACACACATGGTTTGCAGGATGCTGGGGGACCCATTTCCTGGGAGAATTGCAGCAATTAATCCCAGCCAGCTCTGTTTGCTGTTTGCTTAATTAGGCTGAGAACTGATCGGCTCTTTCATGTGGGCTCAACCGTATGTTCAAGGAATACCTTGGTGTGAGGTGATGTCAGGCTGGGCAATTAGGAATGTTTTAATTGATAACAAAGGCAGTGCTGCTGGTGCCCAGGACTTCCTTTTCTGTTTAGTAACTTCTCTGTGCCAATCCACACTTAACACTAGTCAGAAACCGTCTCCCTTGTGGAGTGGATGCTGTCCATCCACATAGCAGGAGTTGCATGGGTTGGAGCTGGATCTGAGCTCCCCATCCCAGACATCCTCATTATCCTGAAAATACCTTCCCCAGCAGCATTTCTGGCTTCAGCCCCTACTCGCTGGAAACATAAACCAAAAATGTTCTTATTCTACTGTTGCACAAGGGATAATTTGTGTGTGGGGTTAAACATGAGTTGTCGCTGTCAGCCTTGGAGAGAGGGGGTTGTTTCTTTGGCTTTATTAATATCTGATTTCAGGTCTGAGGGACATTGTGTTTCATCCCTTGAACTCCATGGCTGGTGCAGATCCCATCTCCCAGAGGCATCTTCCCCCAAGCAGGAAAATCCACTGGGTTAGAAAGAATCTCCCAAATCCCTGCAACCAACGTGCCTGATCTGAGCTGGTTTAACCAAACAGCTAATCCAACAGCTCGAGCTGAGCAAACATCGGCTCTGTGTGCAAACATCACCCCAGCACATGCAGCCACACATGGCAGCACACGGGGCTTGTGTCCCTGCAGGGACACCAGGCTGGTCCCCATCCTGCCTTCACCAAGCACCTCTGAGCTGCCCCGGTGAGTTCATGAAGATGAATTTAAGGGGGATTTAACTCAGGAGTGGAAAAGCTGTGCATGGAAAGGGTATGGTAGGGGCTGGCAGCTTTGCAGGTCACTGTTAGCATTGCAAGGTTCTGCCTTATTTCATTACTTAAAAGGAAAGATTTATTGACAGTGGGTGCATTGGGTAATTAAACAGAAAATCAAAGCAAGATGCTGTTTACCAGCAGTGCTGGCACAGTCCAGTGGGTTAATACAATCATCTCTGTAGTCCTTTGAAAGGGGCAATTGCGAATGGGAACATCCACCTGCTTCCCTGTGATACAGGGAGCACCATTCCTGAGCCACGGAGGGGGCTGAAAAATCTGTAATTTCTGGGTGAGTAGAGAATCTCATCATATACATGAAATGGGGATAATGGCTTTAAACTGAAAGAAGGGAAATTTAGATTAGGTACAAGGAGGAATGGTATAATATTAGGGTAATAACTGGAAGCAGAAGCAAACCCATCCCAGAATACCACAAGGATTGCAGCCATATCAGGCCATATTAATGCTATAATTATAACATGACCACAGCAATATACAGTCAATATGTAACTGATTTAGCTCTTGCAGTTACATATCAAAGGCTGATATAAAGAGGGGCCTGATGGTTTCCCACATGAGATTGGTACAGTCAAGCTGGGATGACCTGAAGGGTACGCTGATAAATCACAATTAAAGGATCAGCTAAATGGGGTATGCACAGCCACCTTACAGTGCTTATGCGGTCTGGGATGAGCTCGGGGTGGGGGGTGGGGACTCTTTTGGGGCTGCTGGTCTCCATTCCTGCCTGATAGCAGGGAGCACATGGCTCAGCTGGGACATGTGACCAGCAAAACTATTTCTCCTGCTTCCCTTCCTCCTCTGAAAACATGCAATGGGTAAGCACTGCGGAAAAAACCAACCACAGTTATGTTTGTGCCCTGGGGCAAACAGCTTTTGTTTATCCCTGTAGCTCCAAAGGAAGTGAGACCTACCTACAAACAGCAGGGAAAAGAACAAGCTGAAGGTCCAGTGCGTGCTGGTGTTGGTGGCCACAGCCACCATCCCAGGGCATCCCTGCTGAGTGTGACTTTGTCCCTTCCATCGTCACCCAGCCTGCGTGCTTGGCAACATCCTCGTGTCCCTGCTGGCTTGTCATTAGCGCTCTTTGCCCTGTTTACTATGGTGCCCTGTGCTGTGTCTGCTTAATGATTTACTGTTTCATCTGCTCTTATCATGTCCCAGAGGAGCTGGTTTCTTCTTGGTTTATAGCTAATGCACCCAACCACCTGGGGAGGCATCTGGAGGATGGTAAGGGGCCCAACTAGGCTTTCGCCTCCTCCTCTCACACTACCCTGGCAGCCACAAATTCTCTTTTCAGACAAAACCTGGGCCATTTTACTATTCCAAATGTCTCATTTGCATTCCTGTTGTTGTTTGCTTGTGTGTTTGTTTTTTGTTGATTGGGGTTTGTTTGTTTGTTTGGTGTTTTGTTTTGGTGAGTTTTTTTAAAGGCCATTGATAGTGTCTCAGTCAGGGCATCACTTCCATTTTCCCCAGCTTGGAAATTACAGTCTAAAGTTCACCAGTGGGGAGAGCACACAGCCATCACACCTACAATTAACTTCGCCCTTGGACCTCTGTAAATCAGGCAGTTCAGACACACCAGAGCTGGTTTGCTCATCATGGGACCTGTGCTCGGCTCTCAGAGCATCTGTGGGTGACAGCGATGGTCCCCAGGGAAAGGCTGACTCAGGGAAGAGGAGAAATGTCTTGGCTTGCGAAAAGACCACACAGGCTGAGCTCAGGCTGAGCTGGGGGAAGCCACTGAGATGTGTGTGTGGAAATAATGAAGCTGTTTCCAGCCTTCCAGAGGGGCTCTTGTGTTGAATCTGCAGCTGCAGGAGCACATCAAACCCAGACCTATAGACTGACGGCAGCTGAGGTGCTGTGCTCAGAAAACTGTGCTCAGCCAGCCCCTTCCCTATCCTGCACGTCCTCTGTGTGTATCCCTGAAACAGCATAACCCCACAGCCCAAACCTGGCACCTGATGGGGATGGCAGTGGTCCAGACACAGGGGTGAGATATCCTCTGAGGACAGAGACATGGCAGGAGACACCCAAAAGGGATCAGGAGAGGCATCACTGACACTGATAAGCTCTGCTCTACCCTGTGCTGCCTCAGTCATTACCAGCACTGTCTTATTTGTCTGCAGAGGTACTTACAATCATAGCAGCACTTCCATTAGCTCCCGCAGGAGCTGAATTCCTAATGCATTAATGTCAGGCTAAAGCCCCACTCTGAACTGTTTCATCCCATTATCATCGGGTTCTCTTTTCCCTCTGTCTCTGTCCACACCAGGGAGTGTTAACAGTGACACTGAGCAATCATCTTCCTCATCCTGGTGAGCTCAGCTGCATCTGCCAAAGCAGGAAAGCAACTTTTCTGCCTCTAAAGATCCTTAAGGAGTTTGGACTTCAGTTAAAAAATTATCATCATCATCATTGGAAACTATTAGGCTCTATTGCCAGGAAGTATCTGAAGGACCATCAGGTACTGCAGGAGATTGTGCAGTGGCTGCAGACAGAGAGCAGAAACAGAGATAATCCATCCCTCTGAAATCAGAAAATTCAATGTGGAAGATCAAAGTGGGATGAATACTTTAACTTCAGGATGCTGGACCAGCAGTCTATTTAATAGACACAATGGAATCACGTGGGAAGAGACACTGGGGGAGAGAGAGATGTAAAAACTGGTGATGGAGAGGTTTTAGTGCTCTCTGTCTCCTCTCATGCTGCCTCCTTTTGCCTCCTGTTTTATAAGCCATTGGTTTGGATTCTCCATCCCTATTCCTGCTCTGAGTCCTGCCATCAGGGAAGCAGCAAGAAGCTACATCCCAGCAAAGAAGCTGAGAAATAAAATAAATTAGCCAAAGCCTAATTACAGGGGCTAATTACAGAACAGGCACTTTGTCATTCCTTCTCTTTCGACCTGCATTTGTTTATTTGTGGTTTAAGACGTGAGGTCTGGCTTTAAAAATTATCTCTTGGGGGAAATGCACATTATCATCTCAAAAGCCATTTTTCTTTGCCTCTATGTGATGGTAAAGAGATTAAAGTGCTTTCTAAAGGGGTGGCTGCCATCTGTGGCCTGAACTGCCTCCATGGCTCCATGGTGTGTGATGGAGCAGCCCTGACTCCAGCAACCCCTATCACCTCACAAGTACCAACCCAAAATAAATGCAAAACCAGCATTATCACCATCAAAAATGCCACAAAAATCAGTATTTATATAACCACAGAATCACAGAACAGTTTGGGCTGGAGGGACCTTCAAGATTGCCATGGGCAGGGACACCTTCCACTAGACCAGGTTGCCTCAAGCCCCATCCAACCTGGCCTTGAACTCTTCCAGGGGTGGAAAAGCCACAGCTTTTCTGGATTCCACAACTTCTCGGGGCATTTCCCAAAGGGGAGATGAATGCTTGTCCTCAAATTGTCCCAATTGCCCCAGAATGTGACACAGCATAAGCACTGTGTGTCTTCAAAATCCCTCAATGAAAACTATCCAAGACAAAGAATTAAAACTATTTCCATTGCAATATATCCCCAAAATATCCATAAAACATATAACCCTCAGCCTGCTGAGTCCCACAGATTGTCCCTGGGTGCCCCAGAGCTGTGGTCCCTAACGTCCCTCTCCAGAAGCACCTGTTTCACCCTGCACTGCCAAGGTTGAGGGTTGGCAGCTTTTTAATGACAAGCTGGTGGGAGGAATGGAAGAAAGAATGAAAAAAACCTTCCCCTGCAGCAAAGGTGGCCCTACCCACAGCAAGGGAGGTGGCACAAGATGAGCTTTAAGGTCCCTTCCAACCTAAACCATTCTGGGATTCTATGATTCCAATCTGTGCAGTTTTAGGCAGTGGCAGTGTCTTTTCTTGGCATTTCTGTGGGGAGAGGAAGGTGGGGAGGGAGTTTTTGGTTCAGTGCACGCAGCAGCAATTTCAGTTTAGCTGTGAGGAAAAGGGTTTGTATTTAATTTGGCTGGGAGTGGAGCAGGGGGCCAGCTCCTCGCAGAGTGGCCAGGGGGTTTTGGGGACCCACTGCCCCCAGGCTGCCCTGCTCTCGTCTCTGCCTGCTTTGGGGCCCCACAAATCATGTTTATTTTTCAACTTCCTCCTTGGAAAAAGCTGCTGCGGGTTTGCTGGGCCATCCCATCACCACCCAGCCGGGCAGGGACAGCAGCCAAACCCCCTGAGCCCCTTCCCGGGGACCCTAGGGCAGGGGGACACCCCGGTGGGCGAAGGACACCCAAATCTCTCCGAATTTGCTTTCCTAAGGGAAGCGGTGGTTCACCCAGCCAGACCTCTCTCTTAACTCCCTGTGAGGTTTGGATGACAAATGGAGGGGTCCCTAAAGGCCAGGCAGGGGGGTCCCTTCCCATGCCATGGTGTGGGGTGACCTCCCCCCTCCCCTTCCAACAGAACCCTCCCCGTGCCGGCAGAGCCTTACCTGCCCTGGTGCTCCCGGGGCTGCACCTGCTCCAGGTGACCTGTGCTCCTCCCCTGCCTGTGGCACTGCTGCACCTGCCTCCTCCCTGCCTCACAAACCCCAGCCCGAGGGAAAGGTCACCCTGGACACAGAAATCCCCCACTCCTGGGCACACCAGCTGCTTTAATTTGCAGGTTTTTTCCACAAAAGTCATCTGTGATTTGCTGACTTCTGGCTGTCTCAAGGCTTTCCCCCTGCAAGTGTTCATTTTCTCACATTTTGGGCAACGATTAAGTTTCCTTCTGTCACCCACCTCATGGAGGGGGGACACCGGGGAGCTGTGGGGTACGGGGGATGCAGGGGAGCTCTGTGGGGCATTTCTCCCCCACATCCCAGTGCCGGCACCCCTCATCCCCAGAACACTGCATTAATTGTTAACTGCATTAATTCCTTCAAAGCACTTCATTTTCCATGCTTCCCAGGTTTGATGGATGCCCCTCCTGGGATCCCCACACATAACCCATATTTCAACTCCAAATGCAATTTTCTGACCAGGCCTCCTATAAAACTGAGTTTACCCTTAATAACACTTTCCACTTTCATCTCCAGTCCTGCAAGTGCTTTACAAATGTTAAATAATTAACCCTCATGACACCCTTGGGAGGGAGGGAAGCGTTATTATGGCTATTTGTAAAGGAAGCTCTGACAGGGCCTTCTGTGCTCCAGCCCTGGGTTTTACTCACTTTTAGGGAGCAGTGCAGCTACTTAGAGCACTGAGAGCAACTATACCTGCCACAGGGAATTTGTAATAAGAAAGTTGGATTTTAACAATTTAAATATATCCGCCCTGATTTATAAATGACTTGAGGGTTACAAGAACTGTCTGGCAATCCCCTGTCTTTTTCTTTTAGTATTGTATTACTATTTCAATTTATTGACATCAAATCTATTCCCACAACAATGTTGTTTAAACAGATGAGTACTTAATAAATAATTATCCATTAATCCATCCTTTCTCACCTCCCAGAGAGGTGAGTGGTGCTGGAAGAGAGGGAACATCCCACAGTCATCCTCACCTTTATCAGTGGTGGGGTTGGATGCCCAAACCCTCTGTGTTTTTCAGGAAGGATGATTCCAATTTTCCAGAGGCAAAAGCCAAGCTGCAGGTATTGTTTGTCTCTTCCTTAAATTGTTTCATAAATGTCCTGGGAACCTGATGACATTTTGTGTTCCACAAGCCCTGGAATAAATCAGAATTAATCAAGGGGTTTGCACTCACCCTGCTCCAGGCACATAGAATTATTCATCCCCAGAAAACTACCCCCAAAACTGAGGCTGAGGAACAAATGGAAGGAAAATAACTGGTGAGATGGAGGGCCTGGGAAAAATGAAGGATTATTTAGCTGGGGAGTTGCTACAAGTTCATTAAAGAAACCCCAAGGGATGCCCAAAAATGCAAATGAGACCCCAAAAAATGTCACAAAAAGGTCTTGGTCATGAGTGATGAAGTTGCTGTAGCTGTTTCATAAGAAAGGCTAGTTTCGCTAAAAACTAAACCTTTAGTTAAACCTGACTCTGAAATGGGAGCTTGTTCCCACCCGAAGATCTGCCGCGTCACGTTGGTGTTTCTTGGCTACCAGGAAATTTGCACCTTCAAATATTTGCAGAACGAAATCACGGGGTATGGAGAGGGGTGGATCTTACTCCAAGGGAACAAATAACCTCTCTGGATGTATTTATCGTTGCAAAGACCGTCCCTGATCTGGGGTTATGCAGACCCCCAGCAGAATGTCTCATTTTCATGCGGTCCTGAACAACCATTTCCTGGTCAGACACACCAAAACCTGATGTCATCTCCAACTTATATCTATAACTTCCTAGAGCTCAGCCAGCCTTAAAACCCTCACAGTTCCTTAGACGGCCTTGAAACGATATGCATAAGCTGTAAATTCATCAAACCTGCGTCCTGTTTGGGCTGTCACCATCCACGGGCTACCACTGGAGGTGGGAATTCTGATCAGCACAGCACATCCTGCCTAAAAAATCAGTCCTAATCAGCAACTTTTCTAAATCTTATTGCCTTCCCATGAAATCAGTCCTGAAAAAAAAAATTTAGAATTCCTATACTAGGATTTTTTGAGGCCTCAAAATAGCTCTTTTGTGTCCTGCTCATCTCTAATTTTCCACCTCCTGATGTCTATTTTCTCCCTGGTTATCCCACGCAGAGCTGCAGCTCCTAAACATATCCACAGGAGCTCTGGCAGCAAATAACACCCTGGCAGTCTCTTCACATCAGCATGAAAAGCTGGGAAGGACCAAGAAACAGGAATTTGCTGCTCTGGGACTCATCTCAGGATGCCTTCTGGTGAGACAATACCTGCAGTCTCCATGGATGCAGATGTGATACAGGCTGTGGGAGCGATGCTCAGAGAGAGCTCAGAACTAATGGCTCAGAGAAATAGGGGAAATGATGGAGTGTCAGAGCCAGGAAATTAGCTCCCTCATTTTCCTGTGCTGGCAGAGGGGATGGGTGAAAGAGTCATTTGCCATGTGGCCACACATCCGGAGAGAGGAGCTGCACGGGCTGCCTGCAATTTTAAGAGGCAGAAAAATGGGAAAGCAAGCTGGCACACTGACCCGACAGAGATATTTCTCTGGTCCCTCACTGGAATATTGATGGATTTTCCAACCAAAATGATGATGTCTCATTCTCGTTCCACTCCTCCTGCACCCACAAAACCTGCCTGTGTGATGCAGGCAATGGATCTGCAGGGAAAAGGTTTTGTACCTAGATGCTCCCATTTCTAAGTGAGCCACCTCTTGGTGGCACCTCCCTCAGCCTTCCTGGCAGCCAGGAAGTGACCCTCACAGCATCCTCCCATCTCAGTTGGTCACCCGAGGGTTCACCCATCGCAGGCAGCTCAGATTTCCAGCAATGCTGAAGTACTTTGGAACAAGGGAAGGAGCAGAGACCTGCAGCTGCTCCAAAGTACCATCACCTAAATTTATTCTCTCCGTGGGCAGCTTCAGTCCCCACATACAGTGAGATGGGGCGTACAGAGTGCCCTGGGGAGGCACAAACTGGGAAATAACAAAGAAGATGGCAAAGGACCTACCAGACTCTGGCCAAAATGTGACCTAATTCTTGAAAATGCCCTGTTCCCATGCAAAGATGTCCAGGAAGAAGTTTGCCAGATGGCAAAAGGAGGAGATGAGTAAATCCAATATGGCACATCTGCAGCTGTGGAGAGCAAACAGCAACCATGCATAGCCAGGAGGAAAAGGGATTGCTTTGGGGTGGAGCTGGGCAAGGAAAGGTGACATAAGCAAAGAAAATCCCCAAAGGTTTCTGTTACACCTCTTGTGAACATATCCGAGACCCCAGCTGGGTAAGAACAGGCGAGAATTAAATAAAAGCAGGGAGGGCTCAGTCCTGGTGTGATTCCAACTGCATCAGTCCCAGCTGGATGCCAGCACTATAGCATGCTTGGACATGGCAAAAGCATTAATAAGGGACAGGAGATCGTTAGAAGGAAATTTGTGTAGCCAGAGAAAAGAAGTGGAAAAGAAAGAGAAGGCAGAGCATGAGATAACAGTGATAGGCAACAGAGAGGAAGGTTTAAGGAGAGGTGGTGGAGGTTAAAGATGAAAACAACAGCACCTCATAGGGAGCACAAAGTGGCCAAGCTCTGTGGGAAATTTTAACAGGATAAAAAAATAACTCACAGCTGATGAAGAGTTAAAAAAATAAGTGGGAAGGCAAGGAAATGCTCCCCTAAAACACCTCACATGGAGAGCGACCCATCCAGGAGAGGTGCATGGGAGCTGGGCAGCCCTCAGGGCTGTGCCATCAACATTGTCCCCGGGAGCCAGGCAAAATGAAATCTCATCCTGGGAGGTTTGATTTGGGGATTTTTCCCCTCCATCCACCTGCCATTCGTCAGTGATGGAGCAAGGGCACATCTCAGTGGCAGAGGGAGGAATGTCACCTCCCCAGCTGGGCTTGCCCTTGCTACCCATACCCAGATCACCTAATAAAGCAAGAGGAATTTGGGAGGAGGAATTTGTTCATCTTCAACACCTGGAGCTGGAAGAAAGGTCTCTGAGTGATATTGAGGTTACTGGGGACGTGAAGCTGTGAGGGACCAGAAGGTTCCGATGTGGTGGGCAGTTTCATCTGAGAGAAAATCAGTTCATCACCTTGACATGTTAACACCAAGCCCTTTCCTTTTGAGATTAGAATTGGAAAGTGTCTTTCATACTGATTTTTTTTCTTTTCTTTCTTGTATTCATCATCTTTACAATCTTTCCCCCTCTTATGCTTTTCCCCAGCACTCCATCTCCAACTATCTTTCCCAAGCAAACATTTATAATTTCTCCTACCTTTCATTTATTTTTCAATCCTAAAAGTTGACTTACCATAAAAAATTACCACGAAAAACCATACCTAGGGCCAGGGAAGAAAAGCAAATTCAAAACTTGACATGTATTGACCTTTAGCAATGCAAATACAGCTCAGATATGCTGCAAACCAGCATCTCCCACACTCTGCAGAAGCAACTTTGGGTGCCAAAAGCATTGCAGCCTTCCCTGTAAATCCATCTCCACAGAGGACGATGCTTTGGGAAGCAGGTGCTCAAGTTTTTGGGAGCAACCTTCACACCTGAGAGCTTGTACTGGGGATCTGTGTTGTTAGACAGCTGAAGAGAGGTGGAATTGGGGCTTGGAGGGGTTTCTTGTGGCTGTAGGGACGCGGATGCTGCCCCAGCCTTGGGGGCAGCTGTGGCACGGTAACCCCGCGTGTCCCGCACGGGCGGGACGGAACCCCGGGAATATTTGGGAACACTAGGTGGTGCTGAGGGCTAGCGGAAAGGATCCCACGCTCTCACCGAGGGATACTCCGGGGTGCGAGGGTGAAGGCCTGGAGGGGCCGGGGGCTGCAAGCCCATTTTGGGGTTGGTTGGGAGCCCAGGTGTGAGAAGCTCCGCTCCTTGTGTCACTTTGTCACATTCCTCCCTCTCCAAAGGCACTTGGCAGCAGCTGGACTGTCACACCGGTTTCAAGACCAGCTCTGTCCGAGTCCTTTCCCCGACTTTCCGGGATCACACCAGGCATCACATCCCTGCTTTGCCAGTGGGAAAACTGAGGCACAAGGAGAGGCATTCCCCAAGGCGATTCCCAACCCACCTGGCAGCATCTGTTTTCCGGAAAGGGTAAACTTTTGGGGAGCTCTGAAACAAATGTAAAGGGTTCAAACCATCCTTTAAAAAATAAGGATTGTGACAAAACGCCAGTTTTCACCACGGATCTCTACCGCTGCAGCTTTTACGTGCACGGATGAGTTTTCCAGCGCCCGGTGGGAAACGAGGGGGCTGCAAATTAGGGTGAAACCCACTCAGGGCTGCCCCCCTCTCCCCCTTCACCCCCATTCCTCCTCCGCGGGCTCCGGTTACGCCGCGGGTCCATAAACAGCGTCTGAAATAATTGTGCAGTTGTCACCGCCGGGCAGGGGAGGGGGGACTATTTTAAAACGCCCGGCTTAGCCCAAAGGGCCGAGGGGATTGTGGCACGCCCCAGCTGTCCCCGCCGAGCGCGGGCGGGGACTTCAAAGTGCCAGGCGGGACGTGTCAGCGCCAGCCTGCCCTCCCCACCCGGCCGGGGAAAGGAGCCGGGCCGGCCCGGGGCGGGATAATGGTGTTTTGACGGCTTGTTTCAAGAGCAAGTGCTGCACTCGGAGCTCTGGGAGCAGCTGGGAGAGACCTGAGGCTGATGGAGAATGCTTGGGAGGTGGGGGCGAGGCAGGAGGAGGGCTGGGAGGGGGGTGCAGACGTGGTGAGCTTGAACAACTCTTTGGACTTCAGAAATTGGGGGGGATAAAGTAAAGCAGGGGGTTCTGCAGTCCCAAATGGGGCAATCAGGGGCATGCGGGCTTCGAACTGAAAAGAGAGAAGGTTAGATGGGATATTGGGAGGAAATTCTTCCCTGTGAGGGTGGTGAGACTCTGGCACAGGTACCCACAGAAGCTGTGGCTGCTCCATCCCTGGAAGTGTCCAAGGCCAGGTTGGATGGGGTTTGGAGCAGCCTGGGACAGTGGAAGGTGTCCCTGCCCATGGCAGGGGTTGGAACAAGATGATCTCTGAGGTCCCTTGAAACCCAAACCATTCATTTTAGGATTCTCTGAGCCCAAAGGGAAGCACATCTCATCAAAACATTTCTCCTTGTCCTGTACCACTTCTGACAGTGACACAGATGACACCTCTGCTGACCGGGGCAAAGCTCTGAGTCTGGAAGAAGACAGAAACACTAACAACTCATAAATCCCATGGGATAACCAGGCTTTGGCCATGCCTTGGCCATCCAGGCAGGGCTTCCCCAAAGCTCCAGGAGAAGAGAGAAAACTTTGATGCTGCCTCTAATGTAATAGCTGATGATTAAAGTATTATCAGTGCTCAACCTGCCATTCCCTCTGGTTAGCGAAGAGCTGGATGGCTGAGAAGACAAGGATGCTGTTGTCTTCTTGGCCTCTTCTTGTTCTGCTGCTCCACCTTCATGTGAGCAGGACTGTTCTCCCAGAGTCAGCACGGTCGTTGAGAGCTGAATCCCATAGCCACAGAATCGTTTGTGTTGGAAGGAGCCTTAAAGATCATCTAATTCCACTCCCCTACCCTGGACAGGGACTTTCCACTGGACCAGGTTGCTCAAGACCACATCCAACCTGGCCTTGGGCACTTCCAGGGATGGGGCATCAGCCTGCTGAAAAGGAGATGTTCAGCTGCGGCAACTCTTCCAGATCTATCACCCAGCTCCCTATTTTCCATCACTTCTCTGCAAGCCACTAAAGCCCATTGCCTGCGCACTTCCCACATTTAGCTTCCCAGAGATAGTCAGCAGCATGTCCATCCCAGTGACCTTCCTATTTACTGCTTGGCACCACTGCCTTGGCCATCGTGGTGAATTTACCCTCCAAGCCAACCACCCCAGGAGCTGAACAGCCTAATGTAGAACAGCTCCTCTTGTCCATCTGCTTCTTGTGCCTCCAAGTACTCCATGCATGGACAGATGTGTGGGATGCCTTCAGCCTTGCACCCACCAGGAACGGCTTCCCAAAGCCATCTCCCATCCTTCCATGAATAATTAACTATTTCAGGTCTTAAATCCATCAAGATTTTTCCTGCATGTCCTGTACATAAGGAATTTCTGGGTAGCTGTGATGCGCTATCCTAACCATTTGGTTAAATAGATGGAAGTTTGGCAAACTGAAATGTGGCATTACCTGAAGCCAGGACAAACCATTTAGGAACTTCATGACATCTCAGAGAGGCTGAAGACTCAGATCCCCTACAAGGTGAACTCCAAGAATTCCCAGAGCCAGGCAAGATCTGTCTTTCAGCAGCTGTGATCCATTTATTAGGCGGGTTTGACTGGGGGCTGGAGACAGAGGAGGCAGACAAAGGGGGGGGGGGGGGGATTGTGTTAATTACCAGTCCATTTGTATGACGTGAAGCTGCCCCAGTCCGTCATCTCATCCTCCTGCGCTGTGGTTTGCCAGGTTTTAGGCTTTCATTCCGGAATCCCAGCGGGACCCGCGTTTCCCCGCATCGCCATAGGGATGGCAGCTGCAGCCAATTGCTCCCGTTAGAAGGGACCGCCGGCGCTCCAGAAACCATTTCGGCAGCATTTGTCGCAACAGCCTCTGCTAATCTCTCTTTCATTTGTAATTATTTTCTCACTCGGCGCTCGGACAGCGGAGCAGCGCCGGGCGCTCGGGGCGGCACCAAAGGGACGCGGGGGCGGAGGCGCTCCTGCCGCAGCGCCGAGGCTTCAAACGGGCTGGGGCTGCTCCGGAGGCGATTGAAGTGCGCCGAGGGATGGAGCCGGCAGCTTTGAGGCAGCCTGGGCCAGCACGGCCAAGAATAATTGAACAAATAGTTCATCTGGTGACCCAACAGCTGTAGGGAACAGGCGATTTCCAGAGGATTAGGGGGGAGCTGTGAAAGGGAGGTCCCACGGGAAGCCTAAAATCCTCGTCTTGAATTCAACTGGCCAAGAGCACATGTTGAAGCCTTTGACTTACTTTTTAAGCAACTTTTCTTCCCTCACCCTACCCTCTTTTTATCCAAACTATTCCACAAACCAGGACATTTTAAGTTGTTGAAGCACAAGGCAGGAAAAATGGGGTCCATGGCAATGAGATGAATTAACAAGTGGTAGTTGATTCCTAAATGGGGTTTTCCTATCTTATTTTGATCTAATCCCGGCAGTAGCATTATCATTTTTGCCCAGATTTTCCACTTACAGTGTTCATAGCAGTCACCAGCAAAGCGAGGAAGGATTAGAGATGACTTGTCAAGAAAAGCTGAGCCCTGACATGAAGCTGGGATGTGCTTTACCTCGCAGTCACTTCACATTGCAGCCTCCTCTTCCTCTGCCATGGCACAAACACCCAAAACAAACACTCTACACCCAGCTGTTGCTTCCCCCAGGGTAAGTCAGAGCAGGTTTAATCCCCAACCCCTCTGCTTTTGATTGCATGTGAATAGATACGGTGAGAGATGAAGATAAGGCACCTTGGGAATGGGTTGCAGCTCAGCTATGGAAACTGCTTCTGTGTCCTGTCCCACGGAGTGCTCCAACCTCAACCTGAAGAATCATGTCTGGGAGAGATCATCCCAGCTGGGCCTCACATTCCCCTCTCCAAAGGCAGAGGCTGCATTGGCTCGGACCCAGGCCCTCCTAAACCTGTCTGAAAGACTGCTGGTTCTCACTTGGACCAAGATTATGGATTTCTCAGGCACAGTTTGCAAGGTCGGGAGCCTTCAGTAGCCAGGTCTCACATTGCTCAGGCCAAATGACACAGAGGTGCCACTGTAGAATTGGGGATTGCCCAGGGAAAGCCTCCAGCACACCCTGTGCCCACCCTCAATCCACCTGCAGACCACCTCGAAACATCTGAGTTCACTGCAAGCCCATCTCAACCACCAGAAGACCCCCAGAGAAGAGAAACCGACTGAGCATCACCAGGGAGGAGCTCACCATGGCCAGACAGACCAGGATGTGCTGCTGGCTTAACCTCCCTCTCTCTCCCTTTGCTGCAGGGTCAAGACAACCAGTTTTGATTAAACAACTAATTTTCAAATATCAGCGAGATGAAAACCCTATTTCCCAGCCAGAGGCAGACTCTGGTCACCCACATGGCACAGCAGACCCTCCAAACCCAACACTAAAATCACATACATGTATTCACCCCAAAACAACTCCAATCTGAGGCTCTCCCCATTTCCCCCCTTTGCCTAAACAAAACCATATTTAACAATGAGGATGTGATGGCATCAACAGGTCACAGCAGGTTCCCTCCAAGCCCTGATCCGCAGGAGACAAGAGGACAGAGCTGGTGGGAAGTGCTCAGTGGCATTCCCTCATCCTTTCCCACCTCTCCAGATCTGTCCTCAAACTTCATTTGGACCAAGAGAGGGGGATAGAGTTAATGACCTAATCACTATTTTTAGAAAACTGCTCCTCTGTTGGGTATGTACTTGGCAATCCCCGGAGCTGCATCACCAGCAAGGAAACCTTTGGGGATTGGTTTTGCCTAACTCCAGTCACTCAGCAAGAAAATAAACTTTCAAGCCCCTGCCTTGCAGGTATAAAACTATTTTTTACTGCCTTTTCACCAGAGCATTATTCAGGTTAGTTTTAAATTCACAGGCAGTGAGAGCTCTCTGTAAAGTTATAGCCATTTCTAACTTTTTTTATTGTAGAGGGAAAAATTGTGACAGATTCTGGAGGAGAGATTTGCTGGGGGTTATTAAGCCCAGAGCTCTGCAGGCAGATTTCAGTTTAGGGAGGTTGTAAAACACTGACTGCTGAAAACTGCACAATTTACCAGGGGAAAAAAAAAAAAAGTTCTGTGCCATAGCTCTCAAGGACGCACAGCCCAAAATCGTCCCTTTTCTTGGTGTCCAGTGAATCTGCAGTTTCTGCTGGGTCTCAGCTTGTAAGTAGAAGTGGTGAGTTTGGAGGGGCTAAAGATCCTCAGAGCCTTGGATGAGTCACCTGCACTAAACCCATCCTTGTCAACACCTGCATTTGGTGGATGGGGATGATTTCTAGAGAAAACCAAGTTCAAGGCCGTTCTAGCAGACTGAAGTACATAAACCACAGTTCAAGTGGAAAAAGGGGTAAAAAACCCCACTTGGAAATTATGGGCTGACAAGAGCTTAACAATGTCTCATTTGTTGGATTTTTTTTTCCCAAGTACCATTCAATCATTCCACTCACTGGAGAGACCTTAAATTGAATCTCAGCCCTAGAAAATGCATTACTTACTGCTGAATTGATGTCACTGCCAAAGAATTTTCTCTTGGCTTAAGCTGTCCGCAGCAACACGCCAGTGGCACATTCAAGATCTTTCCCTATTTGTGGAGTTAAATTCCTTGTGTTGGTTCCTCACTTTTCCCCCTTTCCCCACATTTTTATTGAACTCCTTTTTGAGGGGGGGTTGTGCCACTAGAGCAGAGGGGACTAAAAGAAGCAGTGGTTCCCTGCAGATTTCTACAGTTGATACAAATGGGAAATGTTTGTGTGTCATGGAATGGTTTGGGTTGAAAGGGACCATGTGCAGGGTTACCTTTCACTATTCCAGGAAGGATTTCTTTCTCATATCCAACCTAAAATTACACTCTTCGGTTTAAAACCATTCCCCCTTGTTGTGTCAATCCAGGTCCTTGTCAAAAGACCAGGAAGACTGAAATAATTGGAAGGCTTCACTTTAAAGCACCCTCAGCTTTGCCTGAGCTTCAGTAGAAATGAAGCATCCCCATTACTTCATAAACCCAAATTTTAATTTCTTTGTTTCTCACTGTGGATTTTTCCTGTCTCCCCATTCTGGTAGCCAAACCCCAGCAGTGTCCTGTCTTACCTTCTCCCTTCATCTTCTGCCAAAAGGCAGCCAGGACACTACTCAGTACTAGTTTTTCCTTGGCCCTTGAGACTCATTATCCATTTTTCTTCTTGACAGTGCTTTCAAATCATGACTTTTTCACATTTCCACCCCAGTTATTCCTTTCTGTGGCTGTAATAGCTTTGCTTTTTCCCCCTTTTGTACCAAGTGAGCAAAGAACAGCTTTTTACCTTTCGAATGCGGGACCGTTTCAATCTTTTGAGCATTGGCCTCATCCAAACACCAGTTTTGTTTTTAAAAAAAAAAGGATGAAAAAATTTGGCAGGTGTTCATCTGGAACTTTATGCCACCAAAATTGCCAGAGAGGAAAAATTGCCACAGCCCCACAATTTTCCTCCAGGGAATGAGGGAAGTACATGAACCCAGTGCGGTGACCACAGCCTTTCTAATTATTAGAGTTAATTAATTTCAATGAAAGGAGAAAAGGAGGTCAAGAAACTTTTGCCCCAAGATATCCCACAAAGCCACTGAATTACATTTATAAGTACTTTCAGTTTACTGAGCCCTGGAAAACACAAATTCCAACCAAGCACAACCAGAGAAAGGAGCAGACTCGGGTTCCCTTCCAGGTCCAGAGGTCTCCTCCATCACCTGTCTGGGGAGTTTTCACCCTGGGCAAGGATGAAACTGGCTGCCTTCCAGGTTTTATTCAGCTCTTGCAGGAAAGGCAGCCTGCAGCTAACTCACATTTTAGCAGCTGCTCCCACAGAGGGGTTTCACCTGGAGGTACTTAGAAACACCAAGGCCATTGACCATACTCATCTCCCACCCCCTCGATGCCATGTTGTCCTGGCTCAGAGAAAATCCTTGAAATCAGCTAAAACAGCTGATATTCTGGGATTATTGCATATTTCCAGCCTAGTAGGAGACAGGGGGTTCAGTCACAATACTATCTGGGGTTTTTATAACACCCCTCTCACCCACCCTTGCTTGACTTTTAAAAGGACCCCTTGACTTGGATAATTTTCCCAATGTCCCAAGCCCCAAAGCCTCATATTTCATGGCCATTAAACAGGGCCAGCACCCCCACAGGTGCCAAGGGAGAAGCTCTAAAGAGTAATTATGCAAAACCCAGAAAGGTTTCACATCCTAGTGAAGGCAGTCAGATTTACCATCACACCAGTGTGTGAGCACCTGGTGTCTGGCCATCAATACGAATTTGAAATATCACATTGAATATAGGAAATGTGCTGAACCATTTCTTTAGTGCCTTGGGCTCTTTATATGTGTTCATTTCCTGAAGCCAGATTAAAAAAACTGCACAGTAAGGGGGTCTCAACATAGTTTTGGTAACACTCCTTGAAGCCAGGGCTTTGCAAACCCTTTCTTCCCATCTCCGAGGAGGACAAATGCAGCCAGCCAGCATTTTTGCCAACCCTTTCATTCCCATCTTATTTCACAACCACTCTGTCTCCCTCCTATCATCCTCCCTCCCTGCACGTACAATTGCTGGTGTCTTCCCAAACAGATGCACACCTGCAGGAAAAGTTGGCATCTTCTCTTTCCAAGCTGTCATAAAGTCAAATAGTTTATGAGTCTATTGATGACAGATAAATTAATTGCAGAAAGTATGAATGACTTAATATTTTGTGTGCTGATTTTTTTCCCCCTTCTCTTAAATACACATCATGTATAAGATATATCTCAGGCTATTTGGGTCGTGTTCAGATTCCCATGTCTTACCAACTACTTAAGGTGGCAGAAGGTATCCTGTGGCTTTTGAGCTCCTGCATTTGATGTTTTAAGCATGCAACACAACTTTTTTTTGGAAAGGTTCTTAATGAACTTTGCTCAGTCCAGAATAAGGACAAAAGGAGCAGAAGGGGGAAGATTTTTGCTGGGTGTGAATGCACTCCCAAATGCCATGGCTCTCACCAGGTTCATGCTACACTGCTTATCCTCAGGCCTTGGGCTCTCTTTGTAGCCAGCAGATGGACAGGAGGTAATTCAAACTGCCCTGATTATCTTTGACAACAGCAGTCTTTTTTGGTGGCTACCAGGTTTTGGTTTACCCCCATCCCTGGGCAAGTTCTTGTGGCCTCAGAGAGATCCCAAATCATGGATGTGAATGACCTGGATAAGATGGTGTAAGCTCAGGCTGGATCTGGCCACAGCTGCCCTATCAGTCCTGCATGTATCGATGACTAACCCATTTCTACCCAGATAGAGATCTCTAGTCAATATATTAGATCATTACCTGATATTGTTCCAACCAGCCTCAATTATCTACTTAAATTTAAATGAATTTCAGTGTGTGGATTGGGGACAATCATCGGTGTGTTTTATGCAACAGAGTATTTATGATATTTATGAGCAGTCAGAAAACCTGACATCTTAAGAATGAGTAAGATGGTGTTGCTCAGCTGAGAAAAGGGGGGCTGGAGAGAGAGGACTGATTAAAGCCATGCAAAAATATTTAAGTGAGGTAGTGAAATAACCTCTACTGACTCAATAAGTTGAGTAAGGAATAAAGTGAGAATGGAACAAAGGGGTTAAGACTGAACTTCGAGAAACATCTAAGTATAATGAATAAACAGAAGAGATTCATCACAGATATATGAAACTTGAGCCATTGATGGGTTTTAAGGATAGGATAGACAAAAATGTCAAACACAGGGCAGGTAGGTTAGGTGGTGTTTCAAGGCTGTTCTCCATCTCTGCTTTGTGAATTGGCTAGAAATCATTTGGCCACAACACTGTCAATACTGGGACTGAAGTGGATATTTATAGCTAGGCTTGTTCTTAACTGGTCTGCAGATCGTGCACTGCTAAAGTCAGTGGCAGATATTATAAGAGCACCCCTCCTCTGTCCTTTGATCTGTCATTAAAGCAAGAAAACACATCAGGAATGTTGCTGAGAAATAAGAACTAGGAAGGTTATTTTGCCTCTGACCCCAAATCTTCCCTGGACTTCCGAAGAAGTTCTGAAACGGAACACCCAGTGATGTATTTGGTCTGTGAATGTGATTCCTTAACTTGAGCTGAATGAGGCCACCCTGCCATCAGGGACAGAAGGAGTTATGAGCAGCCACAAGATGACCTTGTTGCTCCCACACACTGGCACAGGATTGTTCACTCTGCAATACTGCCCAAAATGGACCCTGAGATCATCACCAACACCTACTGATGGATTTCCCCTGAATTCTGCCACTAATTCCCATTGTCCCTGTCCAACCACTTCACTTCTCCCAGTTTCCAGACTGGAGGTGCATTATAAAGCCTGGCACAGCGTCTGGTCTGGGCAGCACTTTACCAACACCATTTGGGCTGAAATTGCTCTGCATTTGCCACAGCTTTTACTCAGTGTGGTAACACACCATGGGTGAATTCCACAGTTTTGTTGCAATAACTGTTAATCGGGTCTGGGTTTTTCCAAGGGAATCATTATTTAAATGAGAAGGAGCAGGTTCCTCCCCACTTACTATTTAGCCTTTAGGATGTCAACAGAAAACAAGTTCCAAGTGGCAGAGGCCAAAGCATGAGCCAAGCAAGCAGAGCAAGGTGTCTGCCCTGCTTCCAGAAAGGACAATTTGTTCTGGTAGAAAGATCCTGACCTTAGGGGGTGTTTGTTTGGGTTTAGACTGGGGGGGTCTGGAGGGAAATAAGTGTCCCTGTCTCTAGAGCCATTCCACCTTAATGGAAAATAAATAAAGAAAAGCTTTGAAATTAGATGAGAACAAAGCCAACGGAAGAGGATCTGGAGAACTGTGCTGTAGAAGACACCCTTGCTATAAAAAGTGACTTTTGATAATTGCTGGAAAAGTGCCGAAGTGTATTTTGGGAGGGAGGGGAAAAAAAAAATTAATCTATGACCTAATCTTTCTGGAACCCATCCACCAACCTGGGTGCCCTGTGGCTGTTTAAATTTTTTATCTGCCTTTCCAACAGGCGTTTCACAATGTGGATTGTTTCATGTGTGCAAGGCAGAGAGAGCAAGGCTGTGCCCTGTCAAGGGCCCTCTCTGCTCTCTGGCTGGGATGGCTCTTGTTCAGGTGAAGTGCAGATAACACCTCTCCAGCCACTTCATCATCTACTGTCACAACCTGAAGACCTCATTCGGATGGAGACACAAAGAAGCATGATAATTAAATCGAGATGTAATTAGAAAGATGTGCTGTAGATTTACTGCTACTACTCTGCTATTGCCGTAAAACAGCAATAAAAGGAGACAAATTTCAAAAGCAAAGTATGAGTAATGAGAGAATGCAGTTATTTATGTGAGCATATGTCATTTCTGCTATGTTTTAATATATAAATATATCTGGGATGATCCTATGAAGTTTGTGTCTGGGTGAAGTTTCCTAGATGTGTGTTCCCATGGGGAATGACGCTGTGATCTCAGCTCCTACGAGCAAATGCTGTGTCTCAATGCTTCATGCCATGCAGGATCATGATTCGAGTCTCTTGAGGAAAAAAAAAAGCAGGAGTAGCAGTAAGATGTAAGTCGTAAAAGAAAAAGTAATTCAGTAATCAAGAGTTCATGTAGCACAAGGTACTTCTGCCAGTTTCCAGAAAAATCTTCTCTTCAAATGTGCTATTATAGATTAATTCAAAGCTTTTGGCTTAATGTAGGAATTAATATTTTTCCTTGCTGGTCTGAGCATAGCAAGAAGCTGGTCTTGATGCCAATTACATTTGCTTCTGGCTGTAAAATCAGTGTGACGATATTAACCACTTCTTGCTTGCTGGACTGCAAAGTCATCGTGATTTGGGGAGGGTTGATGCACTTAGGGAAAAATAATCCGTGCACTTTTGGGTTAAAAGCTTTCAGCTTGTCCGACTTGTGCTGGCCAAGAAATTTCTATAAACTGGAGGTCCAAGTAACTCCATTGTTTATAACCTGCTGGCCCAAACCTGCCTCTCTGTTGCCTGAGTACGCTGTTTGTAGGAGGGGAGTGGCCCATCCCAGATGCTCGGTACTGTCACTGCTCTTGCTCTCCTTGCTCTGGAAGAGGACATCCATGTCCCTAACATTCCTGCTCTGGGATGAGGGCTGGAATTCACTCTGTGTGGCAGAGGCACCACCCTACTCTGCCCTTACGAGACCCCTCCTGCAGGGCTGCCTCCAAGCCTGGGGTCCCAGCACAGAAAGGACAATGGAGCTGCTGGAGAGAGTCCAGAGGAGGCCATGGAGCTGCTCCAAGGGCTGGAGCCCCTCTGCTCTGGAGCCAGGCTGGGAGAGCTGGGGGTGCTCACCTGGAGGAGAGAAGGCTCCAGGGAAATCTTAGGGTCACTTCCTGCGCCAGAAGGAGATCTAAGGATGGAGATGGACAAGGATGGAGTGCCAGGACAAGGGGGAATGGCTTCACACTGACAGAGGGCAGGGATGGATGGGCTATTGGGAAGGAGTTGTTCGCTGTGAGGGTGGGGAGGCCATGGCACAGGTGCTCAGAGAAGTTGTGGATCCCCAATCCCTGGAAGTGTCCAAGGCCAGGTGGGATGGAGCTTGGAGCAGCCTGGGATAGTGGGAGGTGTCCCTGCCATGGGACTGGGGGACACTGGGACCATCTGGATGAATTTGAGGGTCTCAGAACTGCTGGACTTTGGATCTGATCTCCAGACATCTGTGAAGGTTTGGTCTGGACATGTGCAGAGACACCCTGGAGCATGAATCTTTACCTTGTAACCTCCCTGCCCTCCCTGTCTCGCCCTTTCAGCTCAGACTTGAGCTGTGCCATGTGAGCCCACATTTTCCATTTGATTTTACAGCCCGTGGGGCTGTTTGTACAAGATTGGCTGGTAGGGATGTGAGCAGATTACAAATCAAAGGGAAGGAATTTGCTCCAGAAAACGCAATGGCAACGGTGGCTCCCACTGAGACCTTTCTCAGATGTAAATAAACAAAGCTTCAAATTAGGAAAATGCTTGTACTTGCTGGCTCCCCTAGGCTGAACTGGCTCTTGTTTCCCCATCAATTAACTCTTCTGGGCTCAATCCTTGCACAAAGAGCCAGTGAATCCCCCTGGCAAAGCACGGCGAGCTGCTTTCCGTAGCCCAGGCACCGCAGTAAGCTCAGCCCTCAGGTCTCCCACATGAAATGGGAGCGACAGCATCAGCAAATGCAAGACCACAGGAGCCTGAAATAGCACCTTTCATCCCATTTTTAAGCTCCACGACACTGGTAAAGCAACAGCAGTGATGGCAATTTCAGCCACCTCCTAAAGACACAGGAGATGGAGATGGCTATGACATTGGAGACACCAGACCCCAAAGCCTAACTCTTTGCAGCTGATGGAAAGCAGCCAGGAGATGAATTATTAGGCACAAATGTCACGTTTTCCAGCTTTTCAGCACTTATTTTCTCCCTGCAGTTCCACGTCTTTCCCCGTTAAATGGGGGCAGTAGCTCATTGCTACAGCGAGCTATCCTCCTCCGCCTCCTCTGGACCTGCACCCACGGGATGCTCCAGGGGAAGGCAAAGGCGTCAGGCAAAGCATTGCTGTTGGGAGAGGGGCAGAAGCACTCGGGGATGATTTATGAATGCCGTGGGCTCTCCTGGTGAAGAGGATGCTCGGCATCTGCCCATGACTGAGAGGAAAAGAAAGCTGGGAGAAAACATGACATCTCAAAGTCACCCTGCAGCGAACACCTGAGGGCTGTCAGAGACAGCACTGAGGGGCCTTAAGGGCTTCCCATTTCCCTCACCAACCGGCAAAATTTGGGTCAAAAAGAGTTGAAAGTTGAAGGATACAGAAGATCAAAAGGATGACAGCTTTTACAGAGGAAGAGCAGGGACCAGAAATACTTTGCGGAGCAGGCTGGGACCAAAGCAGCCCTGGAGCATTGAAAAGAAGTTGACAGGCAGTGAGAACAAGTCGTTTTTTCCTCCCAAAATATCACTTTCTCTAAAAAATGTAATGAAATGTGCTTATTGTTAAGTAAATGTCAGCTTCCTGCCAGAGCTCCTCACTGCTGCTGGGTCTGGCATGAGCTGCTGTGGTGCAGGACTGGGGCTAAGAGTGGGAGAATTCTGCAGCAATGGGCTCCAAATGTGAAGCCCAAATAGGCCCCAGGCTCAAGCAAGGGTTTGTGAGGGGATTAGTTCTGTGACATGAACACACTGACCCTGATAAGCCCTGGGAGGGGGTCAGGGCCGCCGCTCCCACGGAGCCCACGTGTCCCTGACTGTGTGCCACTGCAGGAGAGGAGGCTGTGGGTCAGGTCATGGGTGCATGACCAGCCAAGAGAGCAGAAGCTAGTCCTTAATTCATTGCAGGCTTGTCTGGGACCTCTTAATCATTTCACCTCATCCCTCTCCATATTTCAGATACTTTTTGTAATCTGGTGGTGCAAAAGCATTTTCTGCCTCAGCACCATTTTGCCTTTCTGTGTGGTCTGGGGCACACCACGTAACCTCTCTGTGACTCTGTTTACCAGCCACCACAGCAGTGAGCACAGCATTTACCTCATCAAGGGTTGAGAGGCTTAATTATTCCCAGACGGATGGATGCTGCATAAGCGCAAAGTGTTACGATGACTAAATCTTCCTGGAGGTGCCTTGAATATTCTGGTTAGTTTGTTTATCCCCTAGATTCAGTACCATGGGCATGACAGAGATTACAAGGAGCATGTTTAAGCAGGGGCACTGCTGCTGTGCCAGATACCTCCAGGTCAGAGGGAAACAGATGATGGAAAACCAATTAATTTTTTACAGCAAGAAAATAGCTACAGGATTGAGAAACATTAATTATTTATTGAACTGCTGCCTTTGCAGAAAAAAAGAGTTTATACATGCCTATATCTCTGTACATATAAAATAATCACTCACTGCACATAACAGGGTAATAACTTCAGTAATCTGAGCTCCTGTTTTGATACTGTTATTTTTTCAGAGGTCAATTAAAATAATGAGAACAAAAATACTTAAGAGCCTCAGGAGGAAAAAACTAGCACAATACTGGCAGGGGGTTGAGTTATGGAATATTTAGCCCATGGTACCTGGTTCTGGTCTCCCTGGTAGGAAGTGCTGAACTTCTGTTTGTGTCAGTGATCTGCCCCAAGATGCAGGTGAGATCCAAGTGTCAGAGACAGAGAAGAGCCATGGCAGCTGAGCAGGTCAGCTGCAAGATGGACACTGGCCATGAGCACCTCACTGTCCCAGAGATGGGATGCAAACACTGGATTAAATGGATTTGCTGCAGCCACCTTCCTGCTGGTAATCCTGGAATCCCACAGTGGTTTGAGTTGGAAGAGACCTTAAAGCCCATCCAGTTCCCCCTCCCTGCCATGGGCAGGGACACTTCCCACTATCCCAGGTTGCTCCAAGCTTTGTCCAAGCTGTCCATGGACACTTTCAGTGATGGGACAATCACAGCTTCTCTGGGCACCTGTGCCAGGGCTTCCCCACCCTCACAGAGAACAATTCCTTCCCAAAATTCATCTATCCCTTCCCTCTGGCAGTGTGAAGCCATTTCCCCTTGTCCTGGCACTCCCAACCCTTGTCCCAAGTCCATCTCCATCCTTTAGGCACTGGAAAGAGCTCTAAGATCTCCCTGGAGTCTTCTCCACACTGAACTTTGGTAATTCAGCACTGCCAATACT
This sequence comes from Origma solitaria, assembly GCA_013397895.1. NCBI lineage: Eukaryota > Metazoa > Chordata > Aves > Passeriformes > Acanthizidae > Origma > Origma solitaria. The sequence goes on from VZRL01007047.1 coordinate 220,042, forward strand.
TAATCACCTCTGATTTCCTGGCTGGATGTATCTTGAGATGACACTGGTGTCTTCTACACACCTGTGCTGAGCGCCTCGTGCTGTGGTTCACTGCATGCACAAAATCTCCTCAGGACTGGGCAAGAACTTGTGTTTTTCATGTCTTTGTTTGTGGGAAGCTTTGTATTTGGCTTCAGTGTTCTGGAGACCTGCACCTCATTTCCATCGCACACACACACGGACACACACTCTTCACTGGCATTCAAGGCAAGGACACTCAGACAAAATGATTGTTTCCTGTTTTGGCAGGAAATCGGAAGTGAACAATGTTCAACAAGCAGAAAGGCTGGAAACAGGTCTGTAACTGGATGAGTGTTTTATTGGGCTTGTGGAGGACACAAAGGTCTTACTGTGGGAGCAGTGGCATCTGCCTTTACCCTGTGCAGTGCTTTGCAGATCTGCGAATTCAATCCTTGTTTCATCCCCCTGGGGATCAGGACCAGCAATGCTGGATGCACCAGTGCCTGCATGGGCTCCAAGGGAGATAGAAATGGACTTTGGACAAAGGCCTGGAGTGCCAGGCCAAGGGGGAATGGATTCCCACTGCCAGAGGGCAGGGATAGATGAATATTGGGAAGGAATTGTTCCCTGGGAGGGTGGGCAGGCCCTGGCACAGGTGCCCAGAGCAGCTGTGGCTGCCCCTGCATCCCTGGCAGTGTCCAAGGCCAGGCTGGACAGGGCTTGGAGCAGCCTGGGACAGTGGGAGGTGTCCCTGCCCAGGGGAAGGGGTGGAACTGGATGGGCTTTAAGGTCTCTTCCAACTCAAACCATTCTGTGATTCTGAGTCCTGCCCACACATCTGGGATAGGATTTGGTGTGCAAGGCAGATCCCCTGGGGGTCCTGTTGGTGTCCTTGCTTGCTATATCTAGGTGCAATCCACAAAATGCAATCTTGGAGGGACATGAGATACATAATATGTTTTAATCCAGGTCCAAAATGGAGTTTTCCACATGCACACATGCCTGGGGAGAAGGGCACCTCCAAGTATTTCCCAGGAGTGGCCCTATCCAGAGGAGACCGAGCAGCAGAGCCATGCCAGAGCCATCACGGCAGTGCCTGGGCACAAGAAGAGCAACCCCCTACAGAGCCCCAGCGAGCACCCTCAAGCACCATTCACCTCAGAGGAGCCCTCACCCATTAGGACTTCTCTGGCTATGTGGCAATAACCCTTTTATCAAGGTACCTGGTGGATTTGGAGTCTCTTCCCCACTGGAGATCTTCTCCGAGCTTCAAAGAGCTGCACTGAGGTCACCTCTTGGTCCAACCAATGAGTCAACAGGAGGGGCTTTGTATGATCCCATTCCATGGGACAAAAGTACATCAACTAGGTTCCACATCCCTGGCTGACCTGTTCATAGATAAATAATTTATTTGCACAAAATTTCTTTTTTCCTAATGCAAGAGAAGAAAAAATTCAGATTTCCTTCTCTGGGCACCCACTGGAGCCACTTCAGTGAGTTCAGTGCTTCGAAGAGCTCAGGTGTCTGCAGAGACCTGTTTGCTATGTTTTCAACCCAACATTTTACTCTGCATCCTTTCTCACATGCCAACCTCACCATCCTCAGCCCTGCCCATGCACTCCATGCCATGAGCAGGAGGCTTCTCTGTCATACTCTTTCACTGCTTAAAAGGGCTTAAACCAATCCTTGCACTGACCCTGATTATTTTTGGCCAAAAGTAACACAATTATTTGTGCAGTAACATCAGTATTTATCAATACAGAAACGCAGTAATTAACAACTAGGCACGGCACAATAATTAGGCACTTTCCTCCCTGTGATGTGAAATGGCAAAGAACAACTGGGTTTGCTCAGTCAAGTGGAATCCCATGAGGATGATGGTTTGATGATTGGAGCAAAGCTACACACTTTGGCTAACTTGGGAACAAACCTGGCTTCTGAATTTTTGGAAACCAGGCACACATTTTGGCACGGTGTCTCTGACCACAGGAACTTCAGGTTTCCTTCCTCTCCATTCAGGATGTGCAAAAGCTAAGGAAATGCCCTGAAACTCTAAATCTGTTTTTGGGGTTTTTTTGCAGACACACTGGATGGTTTGATTTGAGCCTGGTTCAAGTATGTGGCAAAGTTGCCAGGAGGTGGAGAAAATAAAACAGGAGGAATTTCTGATGGCTCTTCTCCATGAGTCCTCCCAGCTCCGGCTTCACTTCCCTTGCAGTTATGCAGCAACAGAGGTTTTCCTCTGTGGTTTTGTGATGCACTGCCAGAAGCAGGGCTGTCCTGAGTATGGAAGTCCCTGTGACCACCTGCCTGTCCCCCTCTGTTACACACAGATTTTGCAATTTATAGCACCAGTTTTTCCTACATGTGACCAATCTGTTTCCCAACGTGGTCAGTGCAATGCAGGGAACCCACCCACCCCCAAAGCAGCCAACCACACCAAGCTCCCAACAGCTTCTGCCAACAGTGTCTGGGCAAAGTCCGCCCTGTGCTGTTGGCCAGGGTCAACAAAAACAACAACAAAGAGGTTTTTTTATCATCATGAGGCTCTGGGTTATCCCAACAACCAGCAGGGCACTCAAAAGTCTCCCACCATACCTTTTCAGAGGGAAAAACGTAGAGACTGGGAGGAGGTTGTGTCCCATGAGAAAAAGGAATTAGATGTCTGACTATTTCTTCTCCCTATCAAGAAGAATTAATTTCCTAGGATTGTCCTGCAGGGAGAAGCAAGTCAGTAAGAGCAGTCCTGGTCTTGATACAGCACCACAATCCTGGGGCTTCCAAGGAAACAGCAAGAGACCAAAGTTTGATTCGCAAAAGCTTTGGGAAGAAGAGGGGGGAGAGGAGCTGATGATAATAATAATAGTAATAATAATAATAATAATAGGAAATAAAAAATAAAAAATGCCTCGGGGTAATTTCATAATGTTAATAGGTAATGTAGTCAATTATGTAGACTTATTTTATTTCAGCAAAGTGCAGGTGGTGAGCTACATCTCCTTGCAGGTGCTTTCCAATTAGCTGTACGTCTTCTAGGTGAATAAATGGCCAAGTGCCAAAGCTCCATGCCAGCGGCAACAGACTAATCCAAACTAATCCCGAGGACTCATCTTGCTTCATGTTAAAGCAACTAGAGTCTATTTTATTTATTATCTCTTGAAAGATCTCTCCTCTTCTTGGAAAAACAAGGAGGACTATTTCACAGCGGAGGACATAAATGCATTTCACTCGGCATTCGGTAAGGGCTGGAAGACTATCTCTGCTTGGATTCAATTGCTTATTACCATTATGTAATAGCAGATGAATATCCTGTTCTGCATTTGCTAAATGTTTTCTTTTAATAATCAACTCATATCCGCATAATGGGGCAGCTTATGCAATCGGCCGCCTCGTGAGCTCTTCGGGGAGACATCTGTTTTTCAGCATTGTTAATTACCACCATTGGATCATTAAAATGTATTTATTTACTTTTGTTATTACAACAGGGCGAGCCCTACTGCTTAGCAAAGCGGCCGGCTGGTAAAACCGCCTGGTGTAGGCATGGTGTGGGCAGGAATTAGCGCAGATAGCCACACACACACACCTGCATCCAGCAGGCATTTCGGGCTTGATGTGACGCCTTGCTCCTCCCAAAGCACAGCTGATGATGTGGGAACAGAGCAGATGGGTGGGAGGAATGGGGGACAACCATCCCTGCTGACGTGGTTCATTTTACATTCAATCCCAGTGGAAACATCCATGTTCATCCTGTGGGATGGATTCTGTGGAGCATCATTGCCAACCTTTTGACTTCTGGAGGGAAGTCACTGGGAATTCTCACAGTGACAGTTCAATGTTGAGGGCTCCCTGATGTTTGACCTGAAGAAAGGGCTGAGAATGCTCATTTTTTACCTGATGCAGGGAATTTTACAATCCACTCACATCTTTGGGTGTTCTTTGCCAGACCTCTGCTGTTTCTTAGCAGCATCTTTGGGGAAAGGAAGGTTTTCTTCCCAGTTTTCCAAAGAAACTAATTTATCCTATGACTAAGCAAGTAGCTGTCAGGGGCTCTTGAAGGACCTTCAGTCCCTAATTCCCATTAATTTCCCTCAAATGTCAGCCCCTTACACCATGGACCACCTGTACAATATTGAAACCCTAATGTTGGAACCACAGGAGTTAGATTCTCTTTGAAGTCCCTTCCCACTCAACGCAATCTAAGATCCTGTGCTGGTCACATAAAACCCCTTAAATCCTCCTTCTCCTGGGGTTTACCCAGGCACCAGCTCTGGGTCACCTGCAAATCCTCAGGAACTCTACCCGACTTTGGACGCTCCTGGAAGTCCCATCTGTTCTTGGAGAACCCTTTAAAAAAACCCAACCACCTCCCCAGGCTTTCGAAATTATGACCCCCGGTTGGTGGGGAAGAGGAAGCTGCCAGGATGAGGCTGCCTGACATCATCCGGATCTGGCCCAGGACCATCAGACACCTGTTGAGCCTCCCAGTTTAATTCCACGGCAGCTGCTGCCCTAAACCCACAAGTGCACAAGCGAGAACATGAGTTGTTTGGATCGCTTGCCTCCAACATTGTTCTCTGAAGTGTTTGAAAAAGGCCTAATAAAAAGTGATTCAGAAATAGCTGACAAGTGCCAGCCTCACCTTTTTATTGTTTCATCAAAATGGGAAAGACAGTGAAGGAGAAGAGTCAACCTTCTCTATGAGATCCACTGTCCCAGCTTGCCTGCAACTTGCAGGCTGAGTGAAATGTTGACACAGGGTTTACAGGGCTGCTTGATTTATGAACAGCTTGAAGGAGGGGGAAGGAAAGGGAGAAGAATTAAACATTATAAATCAATGAGTAACATCCATAACCCTGAAGTGCTTGTTGTAAACAATACAAAACACCGGCCTAATTTTTATAAGTGTAATTTACAACAAGCAATTCCTTCCAAATGAGAGAATTTAAAAGGAAAAAAAGTCACTTGTTAGAATATCATTAATTCAATCACATGAAAACTAAGCCAGCCATTGTTCCTAATGGTAGAAAATTTCACAGGAGCTAATTGCTCCTCTGTGGTGCCTCTCAGGGTGTCTGCATTGAGGCCTCTTGGTGCTGCAGGAGAACCAAGCTGGAGGTGACAGTGGTGAGGGCACAGCCAGACCCTCAGCTCTGCCCAGCCCTTGGGACAGCCCTGGGTACCATCCTGCCTGGCTGGAAACCTGCTCCCAGGTGTGCAGCTGGCTTTATCTGAGCATCTCCCAGCTCGCTTTCTCTCCAGGGACTTCTCCAGAGCCTGGAGAAATGTGTCCATGTAATGATCCAACCTGCTGGGCAGTGAGGGGATCAGGGTCATAGCAGGTGAGCTAATATCCAGCACCATCTGAGTACTGTGGGAAAGCCAAGGGTGCTAAACCCATTCCCAAATTCAGAAATGATGCCCAGTCTGACAGTCGGGGGGTACTTTGCAGATGCAGCTGAGCTGTGCAGCTCAACAAAGCCTGCTGACATGGGAATTAAAACTCCTGTGGCAAGGAGATGACATAAAGTCAACCCAAATAATCCTGATGTTACCTCTGCCTGCCTCACTGCCCACCAACAACCAAAGCTTCTCCAACTGGTATTCCCCACCTTCAGTGCTCAAAGATGGAAGATTAAAGCAGCAAATGGTACCATGGAGAAACAAATCCAAAACTATTTTCCATTTTGTGCAAGCACAGAATAAGGAAGAGCCCCTTCCCATCCCAAAGATCTTTCAGTGCAAACAGTGAAGTGAGAGATGGAGAGCAAAAGGATTCACACAGACTATCATGCCAGGGATGAACCAGTGGTCAGGGAAGTTACTGTCCCTGCTGTGGTTTAAATTAATCTATTCTCATTTGTGCCACAGCACATTAGGAGAGCGCATCACAGCACTTTGGACAGGGGATGTGACAGAGCACCTTCATCCTCTCCAGAAAACCGTGTCCATTTACACCATGGCAAGATTCAAGTGACCTGGTTTGCAGAAGCAGGAATCAAACCCCAGCTGAATTCCTAACCCAGAGCCTTGCTCACAAGAATGTCTTTGTGTTTATCCCCAGCATTTTCATGTGCAAAGCTCGTCTCTCCAGGCCTGCTGTTTGCCTTCAGGTGATTAACAGATTCCAGAGTGCTTGGGGATGAAAAATTCTTCATATATAAATAAATGGATCTAACAGAGATCTAATAAGACTGTAATTAATTAACGTTTGCAGAACTCCGTGAGAAGCACAATGAAACGCACTCGCAAAACGCAAGGTATTACTGCAGAAAATGTATTATTGTTGGCACTCTGGGGAGCATTAGTACAGCTCTTTGGGCTCTATCTGCTCTCCTTCCATGCTGTTTCACAATTGTTATTCCTCCCAAGGGAAGTGAGGTGTGAAACCTGATGATGTGCTTGCCAGCAAAGTGCTCCTTCATTAAGGGAGGTAATGACGGAGCTGCGAGGACACGGAGCAGGAAGGTGGTGCTGGGGCACAGAGTGCTGCGTGTGCAGAGCTCAGGCGTGGGGCAGCACCTGTGGGATAAACACACGGCCAGAACAGGGCTCTCCCACTTTAAAAGTCATCTCCAAGAGAGCAAGAAATGCCTTACCAGGGACATTGCTGATCTTTGCCAGAGATGTCTTCGCCTCCTAATCTGCAAATCATCTTCAAGCAGCACATTCAGCATCAAATTTTAGGAGTTTGGCCCTTCTGTCCCTGAATCTCTGTTTAATAATTGCAAGCTGCAGGCACTGCAAGTGATTTAGATAGATCCCTAAAGTTTGGACAGCCTCAGTACACAAAATTCCAGAGTAGTATGAGTTGGAAGAGATCATAAAGCTCATCCAGTGCCACCCCCTGCCATGGGCAGGGACACCTTCCACTATCCCAGATTGCTCCAAGCCCTGTCCAACCTGGCCTTGGACACTTCCAGGGATGGGGCAGCCGCAGCTTCTCTGTGCCAGGACCTCACCACCCTCACAGGGAAGAATTTCTTCCCAATATCTAACTTAGTCCCACCCCCTTTTAGAATCTTTTACCTTTTTTTACAGTCAGATGTGGCAATGGTTCAATACAGGGCAGAAAGCTCTAGAAATTGGGGATTATCTAAGCTGCTCCCACACATTCAAGTGCAAATATCAGGACTGAGCTAATGAGGACTGAATATCAAGACGGGGGAAAAAACTGCTCTACAGATTGTTCAGCTGCACTGAGCCAGAGTCTGTCCTTGTGCAAATCAGACCCACATACATAGCAAAGCTAAGATTAAAGATTTCCTACAAACAGCTAAGACTAAATATTTCCTTCCTTCACCAGGAATAGCGGAGAATGAATGAAAGCACTCTTAGCAGGTACATGGACACGTGCACCTTATACACAATACACAAATACACACATATATGCATTAAGGCCTGGAAAGCAAAATAAATCTGTTTCCACTCTATCTTGGAGGGAAGAAACTGACACTGCAAGTTGCATTACAGACACCTCACAGATTGAGCAATGACATTTGTTTTTCTGGTAAGCTCTTAAATGCTTTGAAAGGAGGTGAAACACGATCCATCTAAAACACGAGCTTAGAGTTATCAGCTCTAAAGCCACCCTCTCAATTACACTTACAAACAGCATTTTCCACCACAGAATTAGGAGCAGTCTCCATAATCCCTTGGCCATTGCAGCACAGTGATCCCACAGCTGCATGCAGGGAGGGGGATCACTTGGATGAGGGAACTGCACAGATTAACTTGAGATGGCACCAGAAATGCTGCTGGCAAAAGAGGGAAGACTTTGCTGCAGGAGATGTGCTGAGCATGGAGCGTGGTCAGATCCCCTTGCTGGAGATCAGGGAGCTCCTCTGCCACCCTCATCACGCTCTGCTGGCCCTCATTCCTGCCCTGCAAGATTTGGGAGGCATAAAGTAGGAAGGCAAGGAGGAACCCACCCAGCCAAACTAATGCGTTCTGTGCTGCTAAAGCCTTTACCGAGTTGCAAAGCCTTCAGTTCATCTTCCCAGCACTGGTCAGACAGGGCTTGGAGCAACCTGGCCTAGAGGAAGCCATTGCAGGGGGAGTGGAACTGGGTGGTCTTTAAGGTCCTTCCAACCCATTCCAGGATTCTGTATAGTGAGGAGGGAGCAGAGGAGCTCAACAGACATGGTCAGGGGACCAGGCAACATGAACTATGCAAAGAAATGGAAGAAACTAATTTCCACTGATCCTTGATTTCAGACCGTGAAGCTGCAACAAACCCAACACCACAACCTGGCTGCCGGAAGAGATCTGTGCCATCCTGCCTGCATGACAAAGGCTGCATGGGAAACCACAAAACCTAAGAGCTGCAAGAGCTTTGTGGCCTCTACAACTCAAGTGATGGATTAGAACGTGTAACGCTTGTGGATGACACTTGGCTGCACCTGGCCAGCCTGGGACAGCCAAGGAACCCCCAAATCCATGTCTGAATCAGCTTCATGGGGCCCTGCATGGCCAACTGCACCTCTTACCCATGAACAGTCTCTTCTCTAAATTTCTCCTTCTTGCGTGGGTCTTGTGTCTCACCTACCCAAAGAAGCCTGTCTTTGGTAGGCTAGCCCCAGGAGGGAGAGTGGGAGACAGCCTGATTGCCAATATCTAATCATAATTTGGGATCCAGAAAGGAATTGCTTAATAATGCACTTAATGTGTGAAGAATTATCACTGTGTATAATTAAATACAGAGTTACACAGAGGGAGATAAGGATCCTGTGCAAACGGACAAGGAGGAAGGTAATTGAGATTTGGGCTTCTGCTCTGCCAGCTCCTCGCCTAGATCACTGTGAACTGCCCCAACATGTGTGCCTGGAGAGAGAAAGCTGGAAAGTGGGAAGAGAGAGGAGGAAGTCCCTCCCATACGTTCCCACTCCTGCGTTTCCATGAACAGTGCCTACAAAATCCCCAGGAAGCCCTGGAGTGCTATGGGGGAATTGGTGCACAGGAACAATGAAGCCCTGGGGTGTGAATTATTTAGTTCTGTGGAAGAACAATTAAGCTCTGTGAGCTATTTAGTCCAGCTCTGTGGCAGATGGAAGTTGGAAAGTGAGGGTGAGGTGTGACACACACAGGGGACAAGTCGTGCCCAACCTCCAGCAGCCCCAAATTTCTGCTTTCACTCAAGGGACCAAAAAAAAGCATCTATTATGATACTGAAAACACCCTGAGGATTTGCACAGGAGATTAGTGCCGACCTGCAGTTGAGTATTTCTGACTTTTAAGAAGGGATAATGTAGAATCATAGAACAGTTTGTGTTGGAAGAGACCTTAAAGCCCATCCAGTTCCATGCCTTCCCCTGGGCAGGGACACCTCCCACTGTCCCAGGCTGCTCTAAGCCCTGTCCAGCCTGGCCTGGGACACTGCCAGGGATCCAGGGGCAGCCACAGCTGCTCTGGGCACCTGTGCCAGGGCCTCCCCACCCTCCCAGGGAACAATTCCTTCCCAATATCCCATCTGTCCCTGCCCTCTGGCAGTTTAAATGCAACAACCCAAGTCATGCTGCCTTTGAGCCGAGCTGGCAGGTTGCAGGAGGTTTAACATCCCTTCTTGAGGAGAGAGGAAATGCTACTAGGTCTGATTTATTTTGTTGCTCTCCTGGCGGGGGATGTGGAGCAAACAAGAAAAGAAGATGGGAAAAGAGCAGGAAAATGTAGGAGAATACAAATGAGAGTAGAGGTCCCAGCATGACATTTCTGCCACAGTATCATCTACATTTCTGCCACAGAATCATCTACATTTCTGCCACAGAATCATCTACATTTCTGCAGTGATGCTGCCAGAATTTGTGCTAACATTGCTCAGCTTGTGGCAGAGAGGGGCTCTCCTCATACCCCATTCCTTGGGGTTACATGAGCATTAGCAGCACTACGAGTTATGATATTTCTTGTGGAACCCATAAAGCCTTAGAGACCCTCCTTGCCAAGCACTGAGACACTACAAACCCAAACAAGTAAATCCCTCTTCAGACAGAGGAGTGCAGAGGGAGCAGACAGCCTTCATCTGTGCATGGAGGAGAGAGGATGAAAGGACAAAAGCAGCTATTGCTCACTATTACTTTTCAGTCTTCTGTGCTCACAGATAAAACTAGAAAATGTGCCTGGAATAGCACAAGGAGCAGTGGAAATGCAGGAAACCACCTGTAACTTATTTCTCCAAGCCCTATATTGTCTGTTCCTCAGTATTAGAATGTGTCTCAACTGAGACCTCCTAATTACAGCATCCAACTGCAGCACCATAATCAGGGGGAGCAGTGAACCTGAGAGAAAAGCTTTGCAAACATAGAGGCTCTTGGCCAGCCTCCCCAAGAATAGTTTGGGCTGAAAGGGACCTTAAATTTCATCCAGTCCCACCCGCTGCCATGGGCAGGGACACCTCCCACTATCCCAGGCTGCTCCAAGCCCTGACCAACCCAGCCTGAAGAAGCATTTCAAAAGCCAAAGGATTGTTCACCTTTTCCTCACCCAAGGACACCAAAAGAATAAGCAAATAAAAAAGTCAAGGGAAGATGAAAATGGTTCAAGACCCCTTGGCAAGACAAGCAGCAAGTGAGCACCAGGCTTGTACAACAAACACATCAAGGAACAAAACAGAGGTGTAGGAGAGGAAGGAGAAAGTATTTATTTGCCTTTTTTTCTAGAGTCCTTTTCCCTTTCAGGCCAATAATATTTATGCCATGGGGCTCTGACAGTCCTCTGGAAAACACACAAAGCCTTTTTGTTCCCACTTGCCTCCCAGGTGGGAGGACCGGTGGAGCAGCTCTGAGGAATGAGGGTGAAAAGCAACGACCCAGAGCTGCCATGTAAAGGGAGGAAAAGAAAAGCAGTGAGGAGCAGAGTACGAGGGCCAAAGCTCTGCAAGGGAGGGAAGAGGAGAGTTCCTGAGTCAGGATTCCTGGAGATGTCCCTTCCAAACCAGTTCACTCTTATTTGGAACAGCATCGCATCCCTCCTGATTCCAAAGGACCTGCATTACCTCAAAAGCGACTCCTGAGCCACCAACTAAAATTTCCCTACAAACATCATTGGGTCAGGATTTCACTCACACAACAAATTCCTGGGAATTTTTAATGGTGAATTTTAAACCCTATTAAATCACAAGGATCTGCAGGGAATCTTGAGTGAAGATGTTGGTTCCTTCCAACAAGGCATTTAGGACATGATAAATTTGGTCTGAACTTAAACTTCCTCCCACAGGGAGCTCAGAAAGCCAAAAAACCCTTTTAAGACAAATTCAGAGTGATGTAATGGATATGTGACTAAAGTAGTGGGGTTTAGGTAAGTCTTAATCCTTAATAAATTATAGATAATTTTTATGTAAGGGTTGTATAAAGACTGTCTGGATACTTTTAATAAGTAAATGGCTGAGTGAGAAGAGGAAAGAAGAGATGAGGAAACCAATTAGATGTAAATTTAAATAACAGCTCCTAGAAATGCTCATTATTTTGGGGAACCCTGACCTGATGGAATTAAAACGCTCCGTGGGAAGAGGACAAGTTTTCTAGCATGGAAGGGTTTGGAGGTGGATGGAAGGAAACAAGGAACTGGCTTAGAGATGAAGTTTTTCCCTTTGTGGGGAAAATAAAAAGATCATAATATGAAAGTTAAGCATTTTGAAGGGCTCAGATTGATCCTTTTTCAACATTTGAGGCTTTTTCTACATCAGTGGCTTTTAATAAAGTTACAGCTAATGGCTTTAGCAGCAAGTTTATCAACAAAGATTTCTGCTTGTTGATAAGTGATGAGTTGGTGAAAAACCAAGGCTGTTAACATTGAGCATTCCTTTTTTTTTTCTTTTCTTTTTTTTTTTTTTTAAGGACATTTCATTGGGTTTTTTTTCCAGCTTGATTGCTCGGTAGTTCTCAAATGCAACATAATTCAATTATCCCAGACTCCCAGCATTCCTATACCAAGAGGGACGCCTAGAACATAAATGGTCATGGGCTGTTTGCCTCAGCAAACACCCACTATGGAAAGGTTTTCCACTCATTAATCCACCCCAAAGTCCCTATGCACAGCAGGGGATTTACTGTAACCTGGGCAGGACATCACAAAGGGGTTTGCAGGATTTGGGATGTGCCACTCAACATTTGACTTTCAACCTTGGCATCCCAGGCACCCATCCGGACCCACGAGGGTTGTGCCTCACTCGTGGCATCCAGAGCCTGGAGTACCTCCAGTGGCACTGAAGCAGCTTGGGCACCCCATCATTCTGCAGGAAAGTTGCTCTGAGCCACTGACCCATCCAAGACTGGCAGGAAAATAAGCACAGGACTTTCAAAAGCACCAGAGTTTGCCTTCTGAACACGGTATCACACTCAAAATCCTGGAATAGTTTGTGCTGGAAGGAATCTTAAATCTCATCCAGTTCCAATTCCCTGCCATGGCAGGGACACCTCCCACTGTCCCAGGCTGCTCCAAGCCCTGTCCAGCCTGGCCTTGGACACTGCCAGGGATCCAGGGGCAGCCACAGCTGCTCTGGGCACCTGTGCCAGGGCCTTCCCACCCTCACAGGGAACAATTCCTTCCTAAAATTCATCTATCCCTTCCCTCTGGCAGTGGGAAGCCATTCCCCCTTGTCCTGGCACTCCAGGCCCTTGTCCCAAGTCCATCTCCATCCTTTAGGCACTGGATGGACTCTAAGGTCTCCCTGGAGCTTTCTCTTCTCCAGGCTGGACAATCCCAGTCTGTCTCTGGACTCGCTGCAGCAGCTGCACATCCCGCTCCTGTTTGGGGCTGCAGAGCTGAGTTCAGCTCTGCAGGAGGAGTCTCCCCCGAGCAGATGGGCAGAGTTCCTCCTCATGTGCTGCCCATGCGGTGGGATCTGCTCAAGTCACGGTCAGATTTCTGGGGTCACATGAAGCCTCTCACCCACCAACACCCCACTCCTTCATGTTGCTTTTAGAATCCGCCCCCTTCCTTAGTGTTATAAATCGCTTTTTTTCTTCCAGGCCTGCCCCTCCTGCTGCTGCCAGTGCTGGGGAACGCCCCACCAACACAGGCATCGACACTGCGAGGAAGGGCAGAGTCAGTGCCCCTTCCCTCCCCCCCAAAACTAATCTTTCATGACCCGCTGGTACGTTTTAGCAGGTGATGGATCTGGGGCAGATAATTCTGCTTTCTGGTTAATTAATCCAGTGTTACAAGAGCAACGAGGTCTAATGCCCAGTCCTAATCCCCCTGCAATAACATTGCATTCCGCCTTCCAAGGCAGGGCCACCTGTTGGGGTGCAACTGGGGTATTTCAGATCACAGAGGCTACGGGTTCCTAGTGCCATCCCTGCTGCTCATGCTTTATTAGCCATAATTTGATATGTTACCTACCCTGTACACTCGATCTAAGCCTGAAATATTGTTTTACAACATTAATTAAAAAGCATTGATGCTGAATGCTTGGTTCACATGCTCAGATGTGATTGACGGGTTCTGTTTCATTACCTGACAACTGTGATTTACCACATCTACCTGGTAGGTACCACATGTATTTAAATCAATTAATGTTTGGTGGCTTTAGTGTACTTCGCTGGGGAAGAAGGGAGGGTATCTCATGAACGCTAAACTCCAGACACATGAAAAAAAAGATATTTCAGGCATCTAAACTGCAAACAAGATAATGTGACCTGGGCTGAGTCCCACAGCAGCTGTTTGTGGAGCATTGCTTTATTAAGGATCTTGGTGACTTTTCATGGATGGTTTAACTAATTAGTTGAGTAGGCCCTCAATAAACGAGACAGCGAGTTATGTTTAGCTTTAATTACACAGTAGCCCTGTTGGCCCATTCAGTTGCTCAAAGTCAGACGTGCTTAAGTGTTTTCCTGAATTAGGGTCAGTGTGAATACACAGCTCTTGTAAGCATCTAGGAAGCTGTGCTGACATTAATTTAATGAACGCAGATTTGCAGCTGGGGAAAAAATATCCACAAAAATAGTGAGGAGGAAAGAAAGCAGTTGGAGCCTTGGCTCAGAAGAGGGACTGTGAGAGGCACCTCTTGCTTTTGATCCCAGTCACTTAAGCAGGATAACATTCACATTTGGAGAGAGGGGCAGCTTGCTCTGGTATATGTCCTGGTGCAGTAAGATTTCCTATTCCAGGAAGAGAAGGTTATTGCAGAGGGCCTCAAAGGATGGAGAATTTTGCCAGGTGTCCTCTTACCAGCTTTGTCCCATCACAGTCCTCCTCTTTGTCCCTCTCCTTTCCATTTCCCACCTTGTCCCCACCACGGGCTCTATGTTCTTCCAGTCACATTCTCTCCTGCTCCTATTGCCACCTCCAGTCCAGGCCCCTCCTTCCAGCACAGCAGTTTTAAGTGCAGAGCTCTCTGCCTCAGCCCAAACTCCAACTACTCCTTCCATTGTAGCCTCCTCCATCTCACATTGCAAAGAGCAATTTGCTCCTTACAATTTTCACCCACCACTTTCCTTCCCTGGGAGCCCTAGGAGCTCCTCAGAGCAAGTGGGTCACACTCTCCAAGTTTCATAACTCTGTCCTTCCTACACCCAGCTGCAGGGACACCCTGCATCCTTCTCCTTTATGTCGGTGTTGGGCTCTAAATCCAGCCAGGGCAGAGGGAATGGCTTCCTCCCACCACTGCAGATAAATCTTCTCTTCCTTGTCACTCCTCCAAAGGACCCCTGTGCTGAACTAATGCCCCCTCCAGCATAAAGCCCCAGAACCCATTCCCAGTCCCCCTCATATTTAATCTCATGTTCCATTCTTCTAACTCAAATCTCTCCTGGATTTTCCTTCCCACATGTTCTTTCCAGCTCCTCACCTTCCATTTACCTACAGCGGCTCTCACTTACCTTCTCTGCTTGATTTTTCCCAATTGTTTCCCCCCAGTCCAAGCACACCCTAATTTATGTTCCTCGTCCTTCCCAGCTCCTACCCTTCCCCAGTTTCTTCCCATGAAAAATCTCCTTGAACACACTTTTGGCAGTTGCTGCCCCAGCTCCTCTCTCCGCTCCTTTGCCCAATCTCTTTCCTGCCATTTGCCCTCCTCTTCCTGACACAAAGTATTTCAATCCCATTAAATCAACATTTCCCAAAACAAAGGGGGTCGGTATTCAGGTGGAAATTAAAAAAAAAAAATAAACATCTTGGCTCTCCAGATGAGTGCGTGTTACCAAATTGTTTCCCAGCTACTTTGTTTATGTAACCTTGAAGCTATTTTGTACAATCCTTTAGTTCTGACAGCTCAAGATTTGTTATGAACAAATATTTTAAAATCAAAATAACTCAGAGCTACAAGAGATCGTTACAAATCGCTCAGACAATCTGTGCAGGGAGAAGCTACATTTATTATTTATATTTTTTTAAGAGGAAAGGCTTTTCTTGGGTTACCTTGTCTTCAACTCTTGAGTAAAGCAAACCCACTCCCTTTCCAATTTGATGGCCTTTAGGAAGTTGAAAATATACACATGGATACACACGTATTGTCTTTCTACCTGGCGTTTCTATGTGAATAAAGGGCTTTGAGCCAAAACCAATCAGATAAAATCTTTCAGGAACTTTTACAATGTCACATACTTGTGCAAATCACCAGCGTGTTTATAGCAACAGGCACCACAACAGAGCTCTGCGCTCAGTCAGAGCGGGCAGCCTCCTCCATCTGCTCTGTGCCTGTATTTACATGTGGCACCGGGCGAGACATCGCCTGGCACAGCACCGAGGAGCTCAGAGCGGTGGGGAAATCATTGCTCTTCACTCACCCCCACCCCGAGAGCTCCAACAGGCCATGGACACCTCTGCAGGAGCAGCTGGAGCAGCGTGGCTGTCACACGAACCAAACGTGATGGTTTAGGACAAGAGGAAACGGCCTCAAGTTGTGGCAGGGATGTTTAGGTAACATATTAGGAAACATTTCTTCCCCAGAAGGGCTGTCCAGCCCTGGCACAGCTGCCCAGGGCAGTGGTGGACTCACCATGCTTGGAGTGATTTTAAGTTGTGTGGATGTGGCACCTGGGGACATCATTTAGTGGTGGGATTGGCAGTGCTGGGGAATGGTTGAGCTTGATGATCCCAGAGATCTTTCCCAGCTACACAGTTCCATGATTCTATGCTTTTGGGTCCTTTTGCAGCAAACCACTAAGCTGCTGCACCAATTCCTCCCTCTCTGTATGAAGGAGAGTAAACAAGACTTAATCACGTCACTGAAGGTGCTGTGAACTGTCAAAGACCTGGAAATCCTGGAGCGTAAGATGCGGGCCGAGAAGGAAATATTACTATGCATGATGATGTGTAAACACCTTGGTGAGGAGTTGCACAATGCTGGATATGGAGAAATTGTCTTTCAGGTTGTGTTGAGATAAAGGGGAAAAAGACACTTCTTTTAGAATGCAAATGTTCCTACCAAAATAATTATTCCAGAATAGCCAATCTGATGAATAACCAAAACCAGACAACTTCTGTGCCCTGGAAGGATGGAGTTTCATGATTTTTGGCATGTTGTTGGCTGTTTTGCCAGACAGCACCTAAAGTGGTGGTTTTCCACCAAGCTGGGCCAGACAGAATCCTAAATAACATCTGTGAGGATGAGACGGAAGTGATGAATTTGAACTCTCTTTCACAGAAAATGGGCTGGAAGGATAAACCCAAAACATTTTAACCAGAGACACCTTCCTACCAACAGAGGGAATTTTACCCAATACATTGGTTTCTTCGAGGAATAAATGACCTGCTTTAATGTTTCTATTTGTCAATGGAAATTCTTTTCCAAGAAGCTGAATAGAGTCTATTTTCTTCTCAAAGGACAAGTTGTTTCCCTTTTGCACCTCTCAGCAAGGCAGGAGGTGGAACCTTCACCTGCCAGGGGTGAGTGCTGCCAATGCAGATGTCTGTCAACAGGTAAAATGAGTCCCCAGGCAGTGCAGGCTGATGGGAGTTCAGCTCCAGGCTTTAAAATGGGATGGAAAAGTGTTCGGATTGCACGGGGGAGCCTGGGAAGACAAGTGTGATTTATTGCACTAAATCACACAAATAGAGCTAAGTGAGTGACTCAAGCATGTGCTTGCCTTCGCAGGGGTCAGCACAGCAGAGAGGCACATCCCTCTTCCCACCTGGTGGAAAACCGCCCCGGGGGATCCTCCCAGGATCCAGTTGCTGATGTGGGGAACATCACTTTAAGCCAATGTATTTAATTTCCAGTCCCTTGGGATTCCAGATGAACAATCAAATGGGTGAAAAGGGAAGCTCCACCCAAGTTTGTATTTCACAGGATGAGGCACATCATGAACTGACAGTGGAAGGAGCCCGAGGTGCAGTGAGGGCCGATACAGAGCCCACATAAGCCCTGAGTTTTGATTAATTACCCCAGCAGAATTTTCTGTCTCTCACCATTGAATTAACTGCATGCACGGAGTGGAGGAGATGCTCCTGACCAAGAGGGAAGGTGAGAAAGAAACAACCCCCCCTAGCCTGCAAACTCCTCTCCTACTGAAAAACCCTTTGCAAAACTCATTTTCGAAGGGTTCTGCCAAATGGGTTTTAAACAATAATTAGCTGGGGATGGGCTATGAAAGTGCAGAAGTGCCACTAAAAGAAGAAATGATTCACTCCACCACCTTTGGGAGAGATGCTGTCCCAGTGTGGGAGGAGAGGAGAAAGCAACAAGAGCCCACTCGCCAAACCCCACTCTCCTTACTCAGAGGAAATTTTTAAATTGCCACCCACACAAATTCAATCCCCTGTGACTCAATGCCACAGAGAATGAGATCAGCTTTAAAGCGACCAGAATTTGAACACAATAAAGGTTGTCTCCTAAGTTCTTCACTCCTAGACAGCACCTTTTCCAGATTTTCCCACCTTCTGCAAGAGGTAGAAACATTCCGATTTATTTACTTCTTCACTTCTCCCAAGAAACAAGGCTCCCAGGAGATCCCATGGCTCTCAGAGCCAAGGATTTCTGGATAAACACCGATTCTCAACATACAGCAAAAAGAATCCCAGAGCTGCCAGAGGCCTTGTGTCATGGGACCACTGCCCAAGTGGGAGCGAGAGCTCTGGGCTATGATCAGCTCCAGCTCAGGATGCTTCACTCATTCCTGGCTCTCCTCCCAGTACTCCATTCCCAGCTCAAACCCGATGGTGGAGCACAGAGAGAGGATTTAGCACCTGAATAAACCTCCTACCAGCTGCTGTTGTAGGGCAGGATCAGGCTATGAATCATGGACCCCTCTGGATTTTGGACAAGAAAATAATTCCCAGAGGGATTCTGAAGCTCAGCTTCAAGCTTAGGGTCTCTCAACCCCTTTGTGGTTGGTTGGGTTGTAAGTTGGGGTTTTTTTTTTACATTTCCCCTTTGGGCTCAGGGTTCTAATTACTTTTCATTCCTTTTTTCTTTAATGATTTGGAAATATTTTAGTGACAGATCTTTTATTAAAACATTGTTATCAGAAAGCATCCAGGAGCGGGCAGGGCTAGAGCTCCACTCAGGGTTTCCATGCCTCAGGGAAGCTCTTCCTGGCTCTCACCTGGCTACCGAAGAACAGAGGTTTGGTGTGCAGGCTTGGGGAAAGAGACAGAAAATCATGGTTGTTCCAAAAATTTGGTAGGAAAATGAATGCTCATCACACCAGAGAAGGAAGTGGTGAGGCAAAGGAGAGATCCCTCAAGAGCCTCTTCCCATCCCTTCTCGCTGGCAGAAAAGCTGTGCTCAGGAAGGACACAGCGTGGGCAGCTGATGCCATACTCATTCCTTGTCCACACAGCAAAGAGCTGTGTCCTCTGCTCCTGATCCTGTGCTCCAAGCACTCGATGAGACCTGGGGGTGGTCATGTCTTGGAAGCTTCCTTTGGAGCATGGTTTTGCAGGAGTCATTTTTCCGTGCTTCCTCCCCTCCTCAGGCCTTGTCCATTGAGACCATGAGTTCCCTGGCACGAGAAACCTGCAGTGGTCCATCACTCCTGGTACCAAGTTAGTGCCATCGTGGTGTCTTCTGACACAGACACTGCACAGGAAGCTCTATGAAACATATTCCACGGGAGGTCAAATCAGTTGCTCATGGATCTCATGCAAAATGAGATTTTACCCATCAATCCTTTTTTTCCCCCGCCTCACTAAGCACATATTTCTTTCATTTTTCTTTAAAGATCATTCTAACATGAGACTTGAAGCACTGGGGCCAGAACCTGAAATAATTCTGCTTCAAAAGGTCTCACCTGGGGTTGTTAATGGGTTGCTGCATGTCTTTTCAAACCTCTCCCATCTTCCATGGCACATTCTGGCTGCAATTTCCAAGAAACTGGGCAAGAAGAATCCATCCACTGTTCCCAGCTCGCCTCATGCAGGGGTTTTTGGATGGTGGGATCAAGTGCCCAACACCAACTGCTCCAGGCCAGAGCACACACTCGACACGGCCCCACTTTCCATCCCTCCCAGGCTGATGTGGTCTCTGCCCAGATAAGCCAATATACCTCCCATGGTTGTGGGAAGAGGTTGAAAAAACCTGATTTGCTCTCTCTTGCCTATTCATGAAGCAATTCCAATTATTTGATGGACTAAAAGAGCCTGAAAGCCACAAGGAGCCCCTGTGAAAAGAGAAGAGACAGCACTTCACAGCTGGAGGTATATGGTGGGTCAGGTTTTGGCCGAGGGGTATCGCCAGCATCCAGGGCTGGCTGTGCCTTCCCTCTGCTGCTCTTCTGCTGGAGTGGAAGAAGATTGGAAGGGAGAGAACTTCTGCTTTTTAATTCTGCTGCTGTGAGTCTCACTTTTCCTGGAATTGGATGCAGGGTCTGGTTCAGGCATGGGGCTAAACCCCTTTCCTAGAGGACACCTATCTTTCACGACATCAGTTTTTTGGGAAGTCAGTGTGCATCCTCAGTGATGAACGATATGAGCAGAAAAATTCCACGTGACATGCAGGGAGATCCTGGGGCCATGCCCTCCCCTGTTGCCATGCCAGGGGCTGCCAAGCATCAGCTCCATCCCTCTTTCCTGCTCTCCAATGTGGGTTCTCAAATAGTTTTTCCAAATCAAAAATTATTATCGGGGTTTTTTCTTCCTTCATTTTGCTTGGCTGGGTCACCTCTGTTTATCACTTGTTCCCACGCTTGTCTCTGCTGCCAAGCACTCGGGGCAGGCTCTGTGAGTGGGGAGCTCTGGACAGGATGTGGCACTGCCTGTCAAGGCTCCACCTGAGAGCCAGATGGTGGAAAAATTCAGCCAAAACACCCAACTTCCTGTGAAGTCCCTTTATTATCATTATGATCATTACTACTAGGTTAATATTGCTTCTATTAATACTTACGTTATCTTGTGCTGAAATACCCACTTAAAGATTTTTTCTCAACAGAAATAATACGTCTGTTTTTGAGGGGAACTCATGGACCAAGCAAGCAATGGGGAAAAAACCACCTAAAAAATTCAGAGTGGGGTGAAGCAGATGGATGGGAAGGAGCCTGGAAAGGAGCTGGGAGCAAGGTGGTGCAAAGGTGCTCAGGCTGGAGGCTTTGAACTTGAGTGAGCGACGTCAGGGGAGAAATACAAATAGAGAGGGAGAGAAAATAAATGAGAAGTACTTTTCCTGCGCCCTTGTTCACCCATAAAACCAGAGAAGCAGAGTCATGTACACCACGTGTGCCAAGGGAAAGGGGAGGAGAGGAAAACTGACAGCATCCCCTGCTCGGCGAGATCTTCAGGAAAAAAACAAATGACCTTTTGTGCTGTCTGGGGAGAAACTCTTCCATCATCTTTATGAATTTCCACCTTTGGCAACAGCTAAATAGCCTTGCATATCTACCATCAAGACACTAACAGCCATGCCATAAATCTTAACCCCAAACTATCATTATTTGCTGGAGAAAATGAGTGGTTTGCTCTGCACATGAAAAAAAGAGCAAAGCTCCTGAAAGAGGAGACCCTTTCAGGCTGAGTGTCCTCCCCGGGCTCGCTCTTACTTGTTGGTAGGATCAACACTTCTTGCATGCTCAGCTCTTAGAGTATCCATGGAAATGTGCTATTTTCTGTCTCTTAAAACTTGTTATTATCTTGATATTACTATCGCTTCCAATAGTGAGCCACGTTGGGAAACACTAGGTGGTAAGTCTCAGCCATTCATCTGCAAAATGGAGTTAAGGAATTAATACTGGAGATTCTTGGGGCCCCAAAAATTACAATAATTGGGGTTAAACACATTGCTACAGTCAGAAAAAGTGCCCAGAGCTTTTGCCTTCCCCCTCTGTCCCGTGGAGAACACAGCCCAGGTCGAGGTGGGAGCCAGTCCTCAGTGCTGCCTCTGGGGCAGCTGGAATGTGATTTAATTCCTCCCCTCTCATTACCACTTCCTTAGCCCGGGTACCTACGAGCCCTGAGGGACAGCAGGGTATGAGGGGAAACATCAGTTTTTTAACAAATTCTTGTGTCATCCTCTTGACAGCGTCTTTAAGCGCTGGATGCCACTCAGGAATGATGTGGCTTAAGCTCAGGGGTTCAAGCGAGGGAGCATTTCCCTTTGCCAAGGACAGCAGTAATCGCTGGAGAAGAAATCCATTCCGGCTCTCCCTGCCACCGTGTGCTCCACCCTTGTGGCAGGGACACATCTGGGGCTCTCGGCTCCCTGCAGGAGCTGTGCTGCCTCTGGTGCACCACCGATTTTGGAAGAGCGTCAGGATGGCTGGTCTTGATGAACTTCTCCAGTTTTAATGACTCCCTGATTCTATCTGTGTGGATGAAGTGGATATCATACATTCCCCAAAATTAGTACCTTTCCATGGTGGTGCCGTGACTGACTGTGGACACTCCATTAACCTGCTGCAAACGGGAAGGAGAGGGGCTAAAGCACGGGCAAGGGGAGTTCAAGTGGAGGGACTACGGAACATCAGCATTCCCACGGGATGCAGGCTGTGCACACTGGAGGAGTCGGATGAAAAGGCTCTCCCCAGCACTCCCTTTCCACACTTATTATATGGGGATGAATAAAAAGCCACCATATTATTAAATCCCAGGAATTAAAAGTTTAACATGACCAAGAAGAAGAAGCCTGGAGAGCATTAATTAATGTTTTTATGTGGTTCATACCTTCCCTTCTTTTTTCACCCTTTGTCTGCCTCAAAAGATAACAGACAGGAACAGCTTCTTCTACTGTGAAGAAGCACACTTTGAAGGGTGTGCGAAGGCCACACTTCACCAGTTAAGACTCTTCGTTCTCCTCTCTAAAACATTTGTAACAATTCAATTCACAGGCTTGTGATTCATGTGGCTTCCCAGTGTTTATCTGCAATTACAGCTCCCATTGTTCCCCAGAACCAGCCTTTCTTGTAGGTTATATTCTCCACACGATGATTCCCAGCCCTGTCCTGCAGCCTGGGAAATGCACAGCATCGCTGCCTCCACTGCTGGAGCACTTTGCTCTCCAAAACAGAGAGAGAAAGAACTTCCCATGGACGTGGCATCAAGAGCTTCAAATTCCCTCTGTGGCTGGCTCTCCAGGAGCTGCTGTGTGTGACCATGACCTTTCTTGGGAACATCTCCAGGTCAAGGCTATTCCTTGTTCATGGGATGAGCATCTGGCAGGGAGGACAAAAGGTGACACTCATAATCCCCAGCCAGATGCTCAGAAGGTATAAATGGCTCCCCACTGGTTTATGTCAGCTGAAAATACAACTTGACCACACTGGGTTCCTGTACAGCTCTGTACCGTGCTGCTCTTGAACCCAGGAATTTTAGCAAAGCAAAAATTTCAAGTTCCTGCAACAGGTGAAAAGAATGAGGGGCTGTTCCCTTCTCCTGCCCCAATGGAATGCAGATTCCCAACTAAATTTACAAAAACCCCAAACAAACCAGAAAACAACCCCTCCCAGATATACATTCCCTATCAGACTTACACTTGGATAAACATTCCTGGTTCCTGAAGAAATCTGAAGCAGAGAATATTCTGAGTTGGAAGGGGCCCACAAGGATCATCAAATCCAACCCTTAAGCAAATAGCCCATATTGGGATTGAACCTGGAGCCGTGGCATTATTAGCACCCTGCTCTGACCAGCTGGGCTAATGGACTTCATAAACCTGTCAGTGTTTTAGTTGTAAACTCCAGGTCTGGGGTGCTGGGAGTGCTGGAAACTGGGTGCTGCAAGATAATGAAATGATAAATTAATGTTTTTTTTCTGGAAACATTGATAGAAATGGGGCAAGAAACAAACCCCAGTAATAAAAGATGCTGCCTTCTGTGCATTTTCCATCATTCCACTCTTCTCCAACTAAAAATGTCTGTCCATTCTGTCTTTTCCTCCTGCTCTCGATCCCCAAAGCCTGATGGATGCGCCATGCCAGGGGCTGAAGATGAGGGGAGCTCTGTGCCATCTATTCCTCATCCTCAGCAGAGTCACACATGGTGACACCATGTCACAGGCCCGAAATGTTCCTTGCCTGTGATTTTGGCAATCCTGCTGCCTCTGTTTGTAAAGCAAGACTGCCAGGGAGGTGTGCCATGAACAAGCATGATGCCAAGGCAGGATGAAGGCTCTCCCACTGCAGTAATTCCAGGTGATTCCGCAGGAAAGAGGAATTGTGGACCTCCTCCCACCCACAGCTGGCGGCTTGGGACTGGCCACAGACCCAGCTGAGAGCATCCATCAGCTCCTGGGAGTTATCCCAGCCTTTTCCCAAAGAGTTGTGCTGATCCCAGCCACGCCAGGCTGAGAGGAAATGTAACACCGTGAGGGGGAACCAGTGTGATCCCCTCTTTTCATCTTCCTTAGAATACAAGCACAGAATTAACTTTTACTAAAGGAAGTCTTTTAAGAAGAGAAATTTACCCTGGATATCAATATTTCCAGTAATGGAAACTCCACCATGCCCTGGGCACACTCTCCATGCTCAATTAGCCGCGCTGTTAAAACGCCACCCCTGCCGTCTCCATCACCCCTCCCCTCCATTAGGGAAAATCCAGTAGATTAAAAAATGAGACGCATGCCATTTCAGGTTTTAATGCAAAAAAAGTATAATGTTAATTAGGAAAAACCCCTTTCTCAAAGACACGATTCTCCAGAGGCTGCAATTGCAACTCTTTGTTTCTGACTGGAGCCCAAGACCTGATGAACTCCCAGACAACACAAGTGCCCAGCTTGGAGGGGACTTGGCACAGCCCAGCCCTGTGACAAAGGTGCTGTACAGCCTCATGTTGGCGCTGCCTCCATTCAAACCCCTGACCCTGAGCATGGGGGAACAGTTCCAGATGGAATGGCTCTAACAGCAGGTGATTATTACCCCAGTAATACCACAGCAATACCTACAGCAATTTCTCTGCCCTTTCCCCAAGTTAAAAACAAAGGCTGAGCACAGCACCACCACTCACAGCCTGCTCAGCGAGATCACCTATTTTTACCATGACATCTGTCAATACAACAAAGTACCAAGAGCTCCTGAAAAAAAATCAGGATAAAAATAGATTTGTATTAATTATAAACCGCAGCAATAACAGAGATGATGGATTCAATTCTCCTCTCACCCACTGCCAGCACAAGGACACAGTGCCAAGTGAGGGAGGGAGGGCAGGACTGTGACCCAAAGGCACACGATAGGTTGCCCTGGGCACATCCTTGCCCTGATCCTTGAGGAGCAAGAAGCAGATCACAGGAGAGAGGAGGGAGAGTGCACCGAGAGCCTAATGAGGCTGTGAGACCCCCCTGCCATATGGTGCTGCTGAAACTCAAGAGCCAAAGTGTAATTTCTGTGGGTAATGATACCTAGGGTCATTACAGCCAGGAGTGAGGAGCGTTTGGAAGGCAGATATGGTGTCATGTACCAGGGCTGAGCCAGCTGCTGGAGGTCAGGAAAAGGAGGACAGATTGCTCTGCCTCTGTCTGGACTGCTCCTCGAATTCCCCTTGGCACCCAGTGTGACATGGGCTGGACACACTGGAGTCTGCTGCTGGACAACCACTTTTCTGAATTACTTCATATTACACCATTTCCACAGAATGGTTTTGGTCGGGAGGGTCCTTAAAACATGTGAAAAACAAAGCTCACTCTCCTGTTGAAATTTAAAAGTTTAATAAAAGACAATAGGGGACAAAAACAATAAAGCAAAGAAACAGCGCTGGGTGCTTGGCCCTAAGTCAAGAAGCACACCTGCCATTGAGGGAGTCGTCTTAAATACTCTCATCCTCACGCCTATTCATAAGCATTCATGCATATTCAAACTTTTCTCAAAACTATTTTGCATGTTCCAAGAACTGTTTTGCATGGCTCCTCCTTGGTCCCTCCTTTTTAGAGCATGCGTTTTTGGGCTGTGGTTTTCTTCCAGTCTTGGTTATCGTTTCCAGTTTGGGCTTTTTCTCCATGGTCCTTGCATTGGTTATGGCTGATAGTCAGGTATCAGTGGCAGGTCTTCTCTTGTGCTGTTCTTTGGGAGTTATCCAGTCAAGCAGGCAGTGTGGTTAGTAATGGAAAGTCTTTTAAACTACCTCTATTAGTTATTTCACTACTATATCGGAATCTAGTTCATAACAGAAATTAAAACATTGGTTATATACCTCTATCTTTATAACAAGACTACTCCTATAAAAAGAATAAAACCATACACACAATGAATATTTGTGAAAAGTCAACGCTATGTTATGTATCTATCACAAACCCTCTCACTGAATCCCCTGCCAAGGGCAGGGACACCTTCCCCTAGACCACCCTGTGTTTGTCTTCAGCTAAAAACAAACTCTAAGACATCTGTTTTTGCTAAAAACACCCAGTGATCATCAATTTCCATGCAAATCAAGGTCTGGTGGCTTCAGATGTTAACTAGAAACATTAAGAAGATTAAGGAAAAGATCCTAAGTCTGTGTACAGTTAGTGGTGTCTCCAAAGAATGATTCCCCTCTGCAGCAGGCAGGATAAATTGTCTCGTTCTCCACTCTGGCCACAGATGGAAGGGGATTGTCAGCTCAGACTTAGCAAGCTCAGACTTAATAGCAAACTTTAAGATGGTCAAAGTCAGGTGGGATGTAACCCACCCAAAGGAAGAAATGTTTCAATCTGCTGTTGCATAGTGTTGCCCAACAGACTATTAAAATGAGAATAAAAATATCTACTTTAATTTAAAAAAATAAAAGTGGGAAAAAAGTTGATTTCCTCACCTTTGTCAGTCCTGAAAGAGCTCATTTTTTGCGTACCATAAAAGCAACAAAGATTTAACAAAGTGAACCAACTACCAACCGAAACTAGAGAAGAAGCAAAATTGTGTAAATCATTAGCAACTCCCATCAAGAAATTATGGCATTAAATCCATTAAATCCTGGTGAAATCCACTGGTATTGGTCATTGGGCTCAAGAACATGACTAACAAGGTGATCTGGAGGTGAGTTACAGCAACGCAGCAGTGGCACCTGAGGTACCTGAAGGGGCTCAGCCCCAAACTGACAGCAGAGCTGCCCAAGGCTTCACTGTGGGGGCAGATCCCAATTCACACATGGAGAGCTCATGGCTCACACCTGACTCTCTCCAACACTGAGGAACAACCCCACAGGAGCGCTTGGGTGACTTTATTGACACCCGTCCTTGGTGTCTCCCCCAGCTCACCCCAACAGCAAACTGCACTGATCGTGGGTGTTGTGATCCAGCTCCAGACCTGAACTCTCCAGCTTGCTCCCACCCTGCACCTTCTGAATTGCAGATGGTAAAAATAAAGGCTGTTATAATATTTCCCAGTGTCCCAAAAGCAAATAAACTTGGGAGAATTTATGAGAAACTCTAATCAAAGCCTTTCAAAGGAATTAAAAGACATTTCTTAGGAGCAGCTGAACTCATGTCCATACTCTTACTGCTCTCAGACAGAACCCCTGGGGTTTGCGCCCCTGCCACTTTTGTCTTTGTTATTTTGAGAAGCGTATTTCATCTCTTTGTGCCTTTAGTTTCCGTATCTGTAAAATGGGCACTTCCCCTAACTTAGAAGTTCTGCATTAACTGCAGTTGCTAAAGCATTAAAATCATAGCCATGGAGTTCTTGTTTTCTTGATTTCACCCTGTAGAGAGAGTAAAATCAAAGCAGATTTCTACAAAAAAGAAGCCCTTGTGTCTCATCTTCCTCCACAGATTGAGTTTCTAAGGTATGTTAAGAAACAAGACCCCATAAGGTTTAGTGGTGTCCATTTAAATCTCTCAAATACCTACACACAAATATTCCAAGTGCAGGAGGATTAACTCCAAATCTGAGTGGATTAGTCAAAAAAGCTTCTACGCCAATGTGGAACTACTGGAGAAAAATATATAAAATTGTCAATTTTGTCAACTTTACTATACAATTTGATCCCCCCATGTATAATGAGCTGTAAGCCTGGCAATATCCCGGGATCAGCTGAAGAGGAAAATTTCACTTGGGAAAAAACCAGTGGAATTCAGAGGGTCAGAGCATCAGAGACATGAGAGCCGGAAAACCTGAGGCCACCTTGGTCCCTCACTCAGAGCCCCACAGCCCCCAGCAGCTGCTCCCTGGAGCTCATCCAGCCCTTCTGCAAACCCACAGCCACACACACACTCACAAACATGTATTGACACTCTCCCAAGGAGTTAAAGACAAGGAAATCTCCAAAAGATTAGGATGTGAAGAACATGATTAAACAGATGAAATAACGTGAGCAAACAGACAACCTCGCACTGTTGTTTGATGGTTATATACATTACAATGCTAAAAAAAGGGAGGCAAATCCCTTGCAAGAGGAACATGGCAAATAGAGCGAGCACAGCTTCCTGCAGGACTTCCCTGGGCTCGGAGAGTGAAGGAGGGCGGAGATGAGATACCACTTGTAACAACTATGCCCTGACCCATAGAGTTAATATCAGACTCCATGGACGGAAGAGATGACCAAGAGCAAAGTCCAGCTCTGATACAGAATCACAGAATCCCATAATAGTTTGTCTTGGAGGGGAATGAAAGCTCATTTCACCTCCCTGCCATGGGAAGGGACACTGTCCCAGGCTGCTCCAAGCCCTGTCCAGCCTGGCCTTGGACACTTCCAGGGATGGGACAGGCACAGCTTCTCTGGGCACCTGTGCCAGGGCCTGCCCACCTCACAGTGAGGAATTCCTGTGAATCCACCGCAGAAGAAAGAGCACACCACTCTGCCCTTGTGGCATCTCTGGGCCAGAACTATTAAAAGACAGTAATATTTTTTTTCAAGATTACGAAGGGGAAAAGGTCAGACCTGCTCCCAGGCTCCCATATCCAGGATTGCATTTGATCCGCGAAACTCTCCTCGCATTTTTACTAAAAATCTTCCCTGCCTGGATTTGGTTGTCAGTGCCTGCATGACTGGTCACAGCTTATTCATAGCCTTAATTAGCAGGTGTGTGACTGCCTGTTTAGCCACATTTTTAGATTTCCAGGCTCTTGCAAGCTGTCAGGAAAAAAAGGCATTATTTTAGGAAAAATAGCATTGCAAAACAGAGTGACATTCGGTTTGACGTGTGAGGATAAATTAAGAATGAGAATACATTAAAGAAAACTCTGAGCACCTTCGTCACATTCCTGTATTCAAGGAGAAACACAGCTGAGTTTCAGTTGATCTTGGCTTCTTCATTGACCTGGAGCAGTAAATTTTCCCCCCTTTTAGTGTTTAAATAGTTCGTCAGTGAATGATCCCATTCATAAAGTGCTGGCGATGACAGTTCTGCAAAGCTAAATGGCACTTAACTGTGCACCTAATAAATCTGCAACAAAAATAAACAGAGAGGATGAGAGGGGAAAAAAAAGATTAACAGTGACAGAGAGCTAAAAAGAAAAAAAATTAAAAAGCCCCACAGGCAGGTATGAAAGAACATTGTCATTAACACTGTTTGGAATGGTATTGAACAGCATTGCTCCGATTTCCCTCCCCTGTTTGCCTGACCTTTGAATTCTCAGAAGCAAAAGGGCTGGGCTGATGTCTGGGAACTCTGTATTTGGTAAGACAAACTCGCTGTGAACGGTGCAGATCCATCTCTCCATGCAGGTATCCCCATCCACCAGCACCTCCTGCATTAGACAAAAGGCATCTCCGTGCTCGTGGGAAGCAAAATTTGCATTTATGAAATGGTAACCCTGATTCCATATAGAAAAAATGAATGCAAATCCTCAAATTGTTGAAAGCGGGACTCAGGGAGGGAAATTCAGGCAGAAAAGTTGGAACTATGACAATCCTGTAAGAAACAAATCTTATGTCACAAACAAGACGATTTATCACAGAACCCCCAGAGCAAAGGTTTTAATAAACCAACTTAGCATCAAAAATTGTCACCCATATTTAAGAACTGGGAAGAAAAATTTATATAACAGACTTTATAGCTTAGGAAAATAAAGCAGAAGAGATATGGGGAAATGGGATAATGTGAAAAGATGTTTGCTGTGGCTAATCTCTTTTCAATAAGATAATGGATTTTCTAGAAAAAGGAAATGCCATCCACTAGCAATTTGCATAGATTCTCCAGTTCTGCAAAGGGAATTAGTATCTTCACTGACAAAAGCAGGGTTTGTATGAGAGGGTCCAGAGGTGGCTGGAGATCAAAGGAAAACAAGAGAGAGGCAAGTGGGCTCAAGGAACTTTATTAACAGAGTTGTTCCGTATTCCAACTCAGATTAATTTTATGTAAGGCTTTAATTAAAACCCTGGGCAGTAAAAGCAGAGTTGAGCCATTAGAGTTTGCTGATGACAAAAAGCTTAGTCAGATTGCCATTACCAAAGGAATTGTACAACCTGCAGGAAAACAGGAGATGGAGGAACGAGATATGGAAGAAGCAAACCCTGTGGTAATCACTGAATGACTAAATGAAGTCTCTGGCTACCAAAATCAGGTGGCCCACCTTAAAAAACCCCACAATTTTAACTCCATAATGAGCCAGATGAGATATCTGCGATGGAGGTGGTGCTGCTGTGAGACCTTCACTGCAGCAATGTGTACGGTTTTCATCACTGGGCTCAAGAAAGATAAATCCAGCCTGGAACAGAAACAGCAAAAGGATATGGGAGGGATCCTCAGAAGGAGTTTATCTCATGGGACAAGCCTCCAAGGGCCTGGCAGGATGAAGATTGCATGGAGATCTGATCCCCAGCTTTAAATATCCAGGGAGAGAAGCAGCAGAGAGGGAGAGCTGCTTGTGCCAGTGGACAATGACAAGGAAAAATAAAATGCCATTAAATGGTACATACAGAGGCTTAGACAGAAAATTTAATGAAGGGCTGCCACAGGAATTGGCCTCTGTAAAAGCTTTCCAAGAGAAGTAGAAACCTAAACCCTCCTCCATTTGTTTTTAAACAGAGATGGAAATATTTATGAAAGAGAAAGTATGAACAAACATAGAATTGCAAAAACCTGGTCTTGTAACCCAAACAACCCTGCTAATCCCGACTTTTATCTCCTGCCATGATCCCAGCTTGAGAAGGCATCCCCAGCTCTACCTGCACAGAACCTGCACATGGAAAAGGGGAATATTTGTGTTCTATTTCACAAGCATCCATTTCCCGCTCTGTTGTTGTTGCAACTACACTGAGTTTAATCAATGTAAGCTGTTCGGAAGGATAAGCAGGAAATGAGACTGATTAAAATAGGATCCTGTGAAGAGGACATGCAGCTCTGGGAAGCACTTGGGAAGTGTCAGTGGTTTGGCCACACTCCCCTGTTCACCTGCTGCAGATTTATTGTGCACAGCTAGAGTTCAGTCTCTTTGCTAACAGCAGATCTTGAAAAAGCGCTAAAATGTAGAAAGCTTTGGGTTTCCGGAAGAAAGAAAAGCATCCTGCCTTTGCAGGCAAGGGGCTAGGAGTGCAGCAACTCCTGATTTTGGGGGACCAGGGCTGCAGGAGAAGTGTGTGACACCCTCCAGGGAGCTCAGTACCTTCAGAGGAAGCATTACCTGCTGCTTCAAAATCAGAGTTTCTCCCAAAATGTCTCAAATTCAGACTTTGAAAGCTTATCTTGGCCCTTGTTCCCAGCCCAGGTCCCATACAAGGTGCCCAGAGCGCTGAGTAAATCAGGAAAATCTCACTCTGCTGCCTCGGGCTTGCAAATTGCTGCTGAAGCAGACAGGCTCAATGCTGTGCCCGAAAGGTCAGCACGCTTGGCCTAATCCAGCCCAGGGCTGGGAGCCAGGGAGTGAGCATTCCTTGGGAAGGGCTGCAGGGAGACTCTTCCACAGCTTCCAGTCAGCTCCTCGGCAAGGGGAAGATCCATTCCAGGGTGGGAACACGGCGCAAGAAGAGCGGCAGGACGTGGGCAAGGGAACAATGAACTGCAGGTTCAGCAGGCCAAGCACTGGCTGATGCTTCGGGAATGAGCTGTTCCCTCTCTCCTGGCAAGAGCTTGGAACAAACGCCAAGCCGTCCTCTGCTCTCTGACGTCTTCATCTCCCTGTGCAAGATGGTGACTTTTCACTGCAGGAATGGATCTAATTATTACCTCAGGGGTAAATATTCACTGAGGCACATGGAGAATAAGGCAAGTAACTCCCAGCCTGGGCTTCTAATCCCATTACCAGGGATTATTATCAGCATCATTATCCTAAATAACACAAAATGAAACACAGGGGGGAAAATGCCATTGTCTTTTCAGTAATGAAAAGCATGGACAGGAGAGGAAATAAGTTTCTCTGAGTCATGGTCCCCACCCAAATAATAAAAATATCTCTGTGTGGAGGAGCAGGTGACCTTATGGATTAGATGCTTTTAATTTTCATCATGAAGCAGCTTCTGTGTACAAATCCCAGCACGGAAAGCTGCTCTCCCTCCTTAGGTGGCCCAGACTCCAGACCTTTGTTCTCGTTGAGGTTTGCAGAGACTCTGGTGCTCTGCATCCCTTGTTTGGCAGGGATCAATCCTCTCAGACCAAAGGCATGCTCCTCCAATCCCCCCACAGCAATCCAGGGATGGGCACACCACAGGAGAAAGGGATCACTTGTTCTGGATGTGGAGAACAGCCCTGGTGAGGCAGCCTGTGGTTTGGGAGCACACGCAGGTGTCTGCTACTCTAACCCTGGCAGCATTGGTGGGTCACAGCTCTGGGAACCCCAGAAGGTGCAATTCCCCAGCTGCCAAAGCCCAAAGGAGCTCCTGGGGGAGCAACGTTGATCAGGAGCTGTCCAAGGCAGGAAGGCTGGGGAGAGAGACAGAATCATGGGCAATCCAAAGCTCCATAAGAAGTGGGGAATTCCCATCCGTCCTGACAGAGCCTTCGACCCAGAGCACCAAGGCTTGTGCACACACTGCCATGTCAAGGACAGGGATGGATGATGGAGAAGTGTCTCCTCACTGCTCTGGTGCCGCCATCTCTCAGCAGAACCCCTGTGAGCAAGAACTCCCAGCCTGTGACCTACTTGTGCATTTATCACTTTTAATCCACCACCTGCAGCCTGTTTGCCCCTCATTGAGCTACCAGATCTATAAGAGAATCTACATTTCCCAGAGGCACCAGGAAAGCGTCACAGGGAGCTGTGTGACCTGGCTTTACAAATAACACCCCTCCCTCAATGTTGGCTTGCTGAAAAGTTCTTGAAAGCCACAAAATCTGCAGGGTTTGTATCCAGAAGCCTCAAGGATGGAGCCTTGATGTTTTCACGACATTTTACTCCTCTTTTTCCCCATTACTTTTATAAGAGCAAGCATAAGAGTATTACTATGGCATCGTAATTACGAGGAGACACTGCTGGAACAGCCACCCAGGCTGGGACAGGAAGGGATGCTGCTGAAAGCTTCCTCCCAGTGAAGGAGGAATAAATCCTTCTGGCATAAATAGCAGGACCTGACTGATTCCAGACACCTCTTAGACCTGCTTTACTTCCCTTTCTGTGACAGCCTCTGCGACACCTTGCAGGGCTGCAGGGCCCCATGTACTCTTTGTCCTCACCAAACCCTCCTGAACTCATCGTGCTCTGCAAGGATCAGCACCAGAACTGGGCATTGCAGCTCTGGTGTAACTAATGAAGGTTTTGCGTCAGCTCAAGGGAGAGCTGGCTTTGGTGTGCTGAGAAGGGTGAAGTCTGAAGTCTCCAGGAACTCGGAACCTTCTCCACCTGCCAAGGCTGGCTCCTGCTTGGGAAGGACATCAATGGTCTGTGTGGGAAGCATAGAAGGCCTGAAATATTTCACTATTGTTTTCTCTACAAGGGTTTGGTTCCTTTGGTTTATGCAAATATTAGAAGCATTTGCCCAAGGGGTACCATCACTTCCTCTGCTTTTGTTAGTGCTTGGCAGCCTCCAGCACCTTCTTCCCCAGGAAATTTTGGCTCCTGAAATTTCTCCTTGATAAATTTGTTCCTCAGTAGTCTCTGGAGGGAAAGCCCCTGCTCTCAGTTGCGTGCAGGAAGGCTGTCTATGACTTTAGGAACTTCTCCTAGTGAGCAACACTTTCTATTACTCTCAATTGTTTGACAAAACAAGAGCTCCGATGTCTCCAGCAGTGAAGGGACCTGTCAGAGCAGCCTGGAGGGGTTCCCTGCCCATTGGCTGCTGCCCACACCTCTCCCTTTGGGGCAGGATCATTTTACCCATGGATCCCAGCAGATTCAGAACCTTCCTTCTGAGCAGTGACTATAATTCCACTGCACTGGGACACTGTGTTCAAGGAGGTTTATAATATGGGAAGGGACTGGAATTAGTGGGGAAAGCCTAGAAACCACAGGGTGTTTGGTTTAAACAAAAACAACAATCAGAATTAACCTATTTCTGTCAGGAAAAAATATATTTCAGTTTTAGTGTTCAAATCCCTGCATTGAAATTCACCCTCATGAACTTCAACTCCAGGACTTCAAACTCTAAGGCTTGTATCCAGTTGTGGATTCCTAGACACAAGATAAGTGACAAGTGGGGTTTTTTTAAGCCAGTTTTTAGATTGTAATTTAAACCAAGTATCACTAATTTAAGAGATCTAAATTGCAGCTACAATGTAATAATAGAAAGCGACTGCCCGCCAAGGATTGATGCCCCCAAACCTCCTATTCTTCAGTTTGCAATAAAACCTGATAAATCCTACCTGACAGTACTTTCTGATTTTTCACCATGATTCTTTTTTCGCCTAGTTTTTATTTTTCATGTAGGTTGGTGCAGTTAAGATCTTCCCATTTGCTTTTTTCTTTCTTTCTTTGCTTTTTGCTTTCTTTCCTCCTTCTCTTTTTTTTAATCCATTCTTTTGTATTGTCCTTTCCCATTTTGCTGCTGAGGAAAGATGAATGAGAGGGGGAAAACTGGAAACCCACCCAAACACCAAATTTCTTTGTACTGGACCGAAGTTAGATGAATAAAGACTTTTTTCTTTCTTATTCACCCTTGCTGGGACCTGGGGGAACTATCCTGAGGATGAGCTCAGTGCTTTGCACAATTACCTCAGCAGTGGTACAATCGCAGGTGGGTCCCAGCCAGAGCTCCGGATATGAACACTTCCCACCCTGTAGGGGAGTTGGGATTTCGACATCGGGGCTTGTTCCCTTCTGCCACGACTGGAAGCCAAATACCCCTGAACATCACCAGGGCTCAATCCCCAGGCTCTTGTCTCTGGTCAGATTTCTGGGATTTCTGAGCACCCAGCAGTCCTTGGAGGCTCAGCAGTCAAGGCTTTTAAGGGATGAAAGCACCTCCAGGGGTGCCCCAAAGGCCCCGGGCAGCCCTCGGCTGTCGCTGGGGGTGAGGATGGAACTGTTTGTGCAGAATCCCTCACGGAGCAGCGCCCTGCGGGTCACCTCAGCTGCCCAAAATCTGACTTGTGCTGCTCTTCCTGGCTCGTAGGAGCACGAGGCAAACACAGCTTTCAGCTCACAGCCCCTGCTAAGGGCTAAATCCCAGCTTTGCCTTCAAACTCAACTCAGCTCCACCCAAAGCCAGCGGAAGGGTCACTCAATTCTTGGCATTTCAGTGACCGGACCAAAAATCAACCCAAAGTAGGAAAAATCTTAAAGCAAGAGGGAAAGAAGCACTTGCCTCCCAACAGCAGCAGGGATCCCTACATTTAGTTCTACTAGAACTTGTAATTTTACTCCAGTTGCAGACATAATATGGAACAGACAACAAGAATGAAAGGATTTAGCCAACAAATAATTCCATGTTTTCCCACCACCCAAATACACATTCTGAACATGCTTTCCATGATCACTCAAGAGATTATCAGTGAAAGTCATTCAGTGTGAGCAGCAGCAGAGAGCATTTTGAGAGCTAATTCTGCACTTAAATGATCGTGTTGAAAAATAAGATGCTAAGATTGTTCCTCAGCCAAAAGAGGAACAAAAACATCTTCAGTGTCTTATGGACTCATTAAAAACTAGCCCAGACAGCAAAAGAATTGCATTTTTACCCAGACTGACTCATAAGTGATTAGAATGGGATTAACAAGGAAAAAAAATCACTGGAACTGTTCCCACTGTAAAGTGAGGCTGAGTCAGAAACAATTATTTTCATCTGGGAAGTGGGAAATGTCATTTCGTAAAACTTACTTTACCCTTGTTGGAAAATGGCCAACTTTGCTTTCCTTGGAACTTAGAAACCTACCATTAAAATTTTTTGAAATTTTGTATTCTCATATTTATCAGTTTCATTGAACATCAAAGAAACACCACACACTGCTTCCTACTTCAGGGCAAGAAAATATTTTTTTCCTGTTTCTACTTTTCCTTCCCCACCCTGTCATGTAAATCTATCAGAACTCCTCAAACTGGACAAATCCACTGGGTTCCAACTCAAAAAAACCCAGCAAATGCATCTGCATTATCCATTTTACAAAAAACCTTTCGGTTGAAGACAATATTGACGTTTCCAAATGCTGTGTTTACAGTATATCTTTGGGTTGTTTTTTTAAATTAAAAAGTCCCAGGATGGTTTGGGTTGGAAGGAACCCTAGAGCTCATTCAGTCCCACCCTCTGCCATGAGCAGTGACACCTTCCACTGCCCCAGGTTGCTCCAAGCCCTGTCCAATGTGGCCTGGCAGAGAACAGATTCATTACAAAGTATTTCACTGAGACAAGGTGAAGTATCTTTGATGCCTTCCCTGATGGTCAGCTTTTCATTTCCAGAGTGATCTGCACACAAAATTTGATTTAATCAGCTGTTCAGGCTTAAAACTGAGTAGAGACTCTTGCAGAGTTTTTTGCAACCTGATGGTGAAACTCATTATTAGAAAAATTATTTCCACTCAATTGCTCTCTTCACTCTCCCCAAGCACTGCGGCATTTAAGACTTGTGGAAACATTTTCCGTGGAGATAAGAGTGCTGATGCCACTATCCAAGAACAATAGAGGCTGATTACAGATTACACAGACCATCTAATCTAATTCCTGTATAAACAGGCCATAGGCCTTTTAAAATTAAATGTCATTTCTAGTCCAATAGATACGGTTGAACTACAGCACAATTCTGGAAAGAAGAGGGAAAAGAAGATATCCACAGATTAAGAATGTGCAACAACTCAGCGGCATCGTAGCTCCAGACAAGGAGCAAAATCCTGCTTCGGCACCTTTGCCTCTCACTGGGGCTGTGACGAACATGTCAGGGTTCTGTGGAAAGAAAAACGCGCAAAGACAACCAAATTTTGATGCGTTTAATGGCAGGGGAAACACTTTGCAGCTCACAGCCTGCGGTTCCCACAGAACAGGCAAGAGGGAAATGTTTCATCCCATTTCGAGTTCACTGTGACACAGAAAAAAGGAGCTGAAAGGCAGCAAATTTTCCAAGTTTCTTGCAAATGAGTGTCGCCCCGTTCTGGTTTAGGTGCACTGTAGGTGCACTTAAACCCGTGGCTGCCTTTTTCAAGTTGATTATTGTGTATTGGACACACAGGGAGTGGCGCATGTCCCACCCCGGGCTGGGCTGGGCTGGAGTTTCACACACGATGTCACCTCCTGCAACACAGAGCTAACGCAGAGCTGGCATCACACTTCCAACACGGCTGAGCAAGAAACTGGGGGAGAAA
The DNA here is from genome assembly GCA_013397895.1 of Origma solitaria. Classification (NCBI taxonomy): domain Eukaryota; kingdom Metazoa; phylum Chordata; class Aves; order Passeriformes; family Acanthizidae; genus Origma; species Origma solitaria. Next base: position 256,898 of record VZRL01007047.1, read on the forward strand.
GAATCTCTTTCTCCCCACTTAGCACTGCTTGGATAAGCCATTTGAGATCTGCGTGTGAATCCTTGCCACCCCAAAAAAGGGATATTTAGTAATGATCTTCACAGGGCCACAAAGAGCCACTAAATGTGTGTCCAAAACTGGAGGGGACGGCAGAAAATGGTGCCCTTGTTCTGACACATTCTCCCAGTGACAAGGTGGCATTTACAATACCCTCACCTCCCTTAGCAAGCGCTACAAGAAGTTTACACAGAGCTTGTTGTGCAGTGAGGAAAATCTCCTGACTTCAATTTTCTTCCATTTTGGCTTTTTTGGAATAGCAAAACCTACTCTAGAAAAGCCCCTGCTTGATGTTCTGAAATGAGAATCTCTGAAAGAGAAACAACACCAACAACTGTTTGATTTATATATTTTATTTTTAATTAAAAAATAAAGGTTATCTTAATACATCTCTTGCAGCCTTTGGGCAAAATGCACCCTTAACAAGACTCTATGAAACATGATGCACATCTTTTCTTGGCACACATCTTAAACAAATACCAACTTCCTGCAGCAACTTTGGAAATCCATCGTTTTCCCCAAACCCTGAAAACATTTAACAGTTCATTTAAAAAATCCCTACAAAAATTAGAAGTGGGCCGAAAGCAAAAGTCCCAGATCGAAGCATCCCAAAGCTTTTGGAGCAGACTCATATCCAAACGCTCATCTCATTCCAAGTTTTATCCCAGACCACTGCAAATTCACAGACACGACACCCAAACAACCCAAGGACAGGCAATCGGAGCTGATCTGGGTAGGGCTCTCCGTTTGAGGCTTTGATCTTAACTGGGCCAAAGCAAACTTGGGGGTGTGAACCATTTCCTGAAATCGCTGAAGTGGGGCCCGTCCCTAACAGAACGGAGTGCTGGTTACACACGGAGATGTGGCGCTGCCAGCGCTGCCATCCCTCGGCTCTCCCTGATCTGAGCCCAGGCCAAGCTCACTGTCCACGGGCACCACACGAGGCAAGGACAAAGCCAAGGGAACACACCGCCCCTCCAACACTCCTGCGAGAGCCCTGGGCCTCTTCAGGAGCTCTCCTGGGGCTCTAGGTGTGGTTTTCCCTGGAAACACGGCCCGGCCCCGGCCCTCTCCGCAGGAAGGCTCAGGCACCAGAGAACAGGTGAGGAACAGGCTGGCACCAGTGCCATGGATGGCTTTGTTCCACCTGGCCTGTGATGGCTCATTCCCAAAGGCACCAAGTGACCAATTTTTAGACATATACACAAGGTCTATATATATATATATATATATTTATATATATATGTACACACACACCATTACATACATATTTAAATATATATATATATATATATATGTTTGGGTTTGGTTTTTCTCTTCTCTCTTTTGTTTTTTTTTGCTTTTCTTTTCCTCTCCTTTTTCTCCTTTTTAACTTAATGGTGTAGTCTCCTCTGAGGAAGGCTCTGGTATATGGTCTGGAGACTTTTCTGTCTCCAATGCAACTTCTGGCTTCTCCTCTGTCAGTTTTGGCTCCTCGGAGGCTTGAGATGCCTCCAGCTCCTGACTCTGAGTCTGGCTGTTCATTTTCTCCTCTGCTTCGATCTCCTCCGAGGTGGGAATTGAGTTTTTCTTTGGACGGCCTTTGGGCTTTGTTGGAGCTTCCTGTCCACCCTTCAACACCTGGAGCAAAGAGATGAACCGTCAGGATCCTGAGCTCTGCTGCTCTCAGACATTCTGTTCCCATGTGTAATCCCTCTCTCTTCACACCATCCCTGCAGCAACAGGACACTCCAACCAAGGATCTGTATCCAAGCTAATCCCAAATCTGTTTGAAGTGACTGTAACAATCCAAGGAACAGCCTAGAACTGCATCTCCTCCCCCAGAGCAGAAAACATGGACACCTCCACTAGAGAATGTTGCAGCATCATGTTCCCACCAGCATTTATTGGGTGGCTGTCCTTTATAAAAAGCATTTTAACTGTAAAGGGACCATGAAGATGAGAGTAAGTAAAAGGTAAAATGATGATATGAGAAGCAATAATTAATGATACCAGCTCTAAAAACTGCTCTGTTTCCATAGAGCAACATAGTAATTTTTGTCTATGCACAAAAAAAAAAAAATCCCAGAAGCACTGAGATTACACAAATGCCAAAAATGAAGGAGATATTTTGGTTCTTCCCTCGGTTCTATTCTCATTTCTTTCACCTCTTTGCTTTGTTCTCCTCCTACTGCCTTCGGTCCCCTCTAGCCTACCACATATGCTACAGTATGAACACTTTAAAAAAAGAGACCATCTCTGTGAAAAATGATCAGGAATAAAACAAAATTTGGTATAAATAGACACAAGTCACTCCACTATGTTCAGCTTCCAAATCTGTTCTTTGCAATCATTTTTTAAGACCCATGGAGAAATGACAAGGACCCACTTACCATTTTCTTCCACTTCATCCTACGGTTCTGGTACCACGTCTTCACCTGGAGCTGAGTCAGCCCCAAGGACTGGGCCAAGTCAAGCCTGGGAGACAAACCAGACAACAAAATGAATTTACAGAAGCCAAGAGGAGCTCAGGTGCCATGTCCAAGCAGTCCAACACTGTAAGAGCATTCAGCAGGGTCTCTCTGATCAGTTGTTTAGAGAACAGCCACACAAAAGTGGTAAAAACCATAAATTTAGGATGCAAAGACAGATGCTCCTATGGAAGATGTAGGTGTTTGCAAGCTCTCTATTTTCTCCTCCAAGAAGTGGCAGAGTTTTTCTGTGCCCTTGGTAAGATGAACCTGCTGCACTACAACTGCTGACACTCCGTTTGTCCATGACTTAGGAGCTACTGGTACATCACAGTCATGAGAAACAGGTCTGTGGTGTCTGAAGCAAACACACAGGAACAGACACCCAGCACAGCCTGCCTTTGAAAGTGCTACTCTTTGTATCATATTTCTTCTTCACTACCTTCAGAATGGGGATCATGGTACTTGCCCATTTCACACTGAACAGTAGTACATCTAAACCTTTTCATTTCATATACTTTCTGCTATTTAGGCAATTTAGGCTTCTAAGTGAATTTATTTTTTGTGACTTTAGCTGCAGGGTATGTGTGGCAGACAGCCCATAATCCTGATTCATCCTCCACAAATCCCCAACCCATGCAAGTTCATGTGAACCCATTCATTATTTCCATATTAAAGCCCGGGATATGAAGAAAATGCAGCTCAGAGTAGCTCCTGATCCTTTCCCACAGGTGATAGCACTGTGCATCTAGCAGTTTTGAGGTGGAGTTGCACAAGGGATGGAGTTGGAAATCCTCAGCCACGCCAGAGAAGTGCCCCTCGGAGTCATGCAAGTCCTGCAGGTGGGACAGCTCCAACTCAGAGCAACATTACACAGTGTTCTGGATTCTGTGATTTTTTGGCAAATATCTCCTTGCCTTTGGATGGGGAAACACATTTGTCAAGGCCAAGTTTTTCATAATAAAACCTTTGACACAGCTGGGCTCCTTGGGCAACCAGACTTACATTTGCAAACACCCACGTTCCCCACATCAGCCCTCTGTGCTCCCCCTCACACTCATGGACTCATGCTTTTCCCCACTGTGCATTCACTCTGGACCTGCAGGGTGGTTATGGCACTACATCACATCTGAAGCCATTGATTTAAGACACTGTTACTGTTATTTAAGAGCAGAACACGTCAGAGTCATTACGCTGATGTACGGCACTCCCTCACTACAGATAAACCAGGGGCTCCAGGTGCCCTCCCAGGGCTACAGTCTCCTATCCAGGCCAAAAGCTGCAGGACACGACAAGGAGTGAGCCAGATCACAATTCACTGCTTTGCCACCACGTTTCCAGCCATGAGTCGACAGAGGGAAGTACAGCTTGGCTAACCCTTCGTGCCTTAGTGCACGTCTGGTAACAGCTGCATTATCCACAACCAGCTGCCATCGCTTGCAACACACCTCAGTGCAACCAGCACTGCCTGGAAACCTGAGGAAACAAACACAGGGGTAGTGGTACATGGGCAGCAATTGCTCATTGGCCTCAAGGAAGCCAAGGAACAGTCACAGGAGATTGCTAATTACCAGCTTTGAGTCTGCAAAGCGTCAACCACACGGTGATGTGAAGCTGTGAGGAGTCAGTGCAGGCACAGCAGGAACTCCATGTGACAGGCTGGCCATGGCCAGGAATTTTGGTCTTGCTGCAATTTGGTGATAGGAAGTAGGAGCAGAAAATGCCATCTCCAAAATCAATTTAAATATTGGGACACTGCCCTCTGTGGAGTGCAGGGACTGATACCTTTCATTCTCCAGGTTCACAAACTTCCTAGGAATTGAATGGGTCATTTTTCCATAATTTAAATTTGCAGAAGAGGATTCAAAGCCCCTGAAAAAGCTAAAACCTCTCCTAGTTTTGTTTGCCCATGTGGTATCAAATAGTGCCTAAGGACTTGCCTGTGCCTTTGTAAGGCAGCTTTCAACGCCAGGCTCTGCTCTCCAGGCTTATGGACCTTCTCACTGAACTGCTGCCCAAGGTGCTTGGTGAAGGGCAGCTCAGGAGACAGCTGAGGACACCATGGACACACAGCAGCCATGGGCACACAGCCATCAACCAACCTAGGGGAGACAGGCTTCATCTCTTTTCAAGTGTGCACCAAGAATGGGAAAGGCAGAGATCCTTCTGCTCTGAGGAGATCTCTGAGCCTGGAGACTTCCTCCCAAGCATGTGTATCATCACCTGGCATTTCCATGGATACGGTCTATTCATGTCACCTTTGATCCCAGGAAAAGTAGCTCGAAATTCAGTCTGGTTACCTGCCCATGGCTGTGGCCAATGGCAGAGGCACCTCAATGGAGCCAGAGGCAGCAAACCCCAGGCAGGGAATGTTCAGTGTGGAACAGCTGAGCAGGACTGGAGCAGCCCTTTCACTCATCCCTGCTCCTGGCGTGAGCAACCAACCTACCTGTCGGGGGTAGAGAGGTACTTCTGCTTCTGGAATTTCTTCTCCAGGCCCATGAGCTGGATCTCAGTGAAGATGGTCCTACTCCGGCGCGGCTTCTTGGAGCGCGGTGGGGGCTGCTCTGCCTCGGACTCGCTGCCGCCCTGGGCCTCACTGGGGGAGAGCTCTGTGCCCACGGCCCCCGCGCAGGGCTGGGCTGGCAGCGCGTGGGAGCCGCCGGCAGCCGCGAGCAGTGGGGGCACCACGGGCGGCTGCCGCGTGATGACCGAGATGAGAGGGTACGCCCGCAGAGAAGGGGACCCTGCCGGGAGGAAGCACAGGTGGATGGAGGTCAGTTCGGGGCTGATGTGTTTCAGTAATGGGGAGAGGAGGCAGACAGGAATAGCTTTCCTGGCTCTGCCATTTGCTTAAGAGGCCACAAACAAGAATATGTCCCTCTCTGGACCTGCTTCTTCTCCCAAATTGCACAGCTTTCCTTGGGTTAGGGCCTTAACCCTAACCCTAACCCTAGGACAGGGAATGGAAAGACTGCCTTCCCACTCCTTTTTTTAGGAGCTATTATAACACACGTCATCAAAATCATCCGTCTAATTACCGCAAGAGATTAAACTCGAAGCAAAAGATGAAATCTATCCCCCTTCCATTCCCAACTTTGTTTCCCCGGGGAGACTAAGACAGGGTTCACTTGAGACAGTCACCTCCCCTCCCCTTGCAGCTAACAGACAAGTGTTCAGCTCTCACCTCACCCCATCCCTTAATAGGCAACTGCATCAGCAGCACTTTCACCCTGCACTGCCCACACTGCTCCTGCTGAGCACGCAGCAAGATGAGGATGAATAGATCCTGGGAGTTCTTCACTGACTGAACTCTGCGTCTTACACCAACCAGTCGATACCAACCCGAAAAACAAACCACTTGTGTTCCAATCCTTTCGGGTCAGGGCCATTCTGGGATGACAAATCCAAACATTCCCAAACACTAGAGGAAATTCTGATTCACATCAGGCCTTCTGATTTACAGCTATAGCAAATGCCTGCTCAGCCTTAGCCCCAGGAAATCGAATGTTCCTTTAAAGTTTGGGCAGGGAAATTGAGTTACGTATGGGAAACATAAACTCATTGTAAGATACACAACCTGCGGAGTCTTGAGCAAGTCACTGTCTTGCTCCGTACCTCAGTTTACCTCATTTGCAAGATTGAAACAATCCTCCTTACCTACATCACTGGTGGTAAAACATGGATTAAAATTTAATGTACACAAAGTATTTGGAGATCTTTAGATAAATGGTCCTGTGGAAATGAACATATTACACCAGCAGGCCTGATTGTGAAACCCTTCATATGAATCACCACTAATAAAAATAATGATCTCTAGACCTCAATGAGTGTGTTGGGTGAGTAACTCTGCACAGGGGAAGAAAGGAGTTGCCATCCTGGCCTGCTGATGACTTGTATTCCTCAGCCCTCTCCCCGAGTGCAGGGGTGTGTTCACAGCAATCAGGTGAGCTGTGGTGCCCAGGATACATCAAAGGACAGCACAGGTTGTTGATCGGCACTTCTCTCTGCAACCAAGTTGTTGTGCAAAATCCAGCCACACACAAAGCAAGCTTGGAAAACTATTGTAAAAACCCTAAATCCCAACAGACTGGGACGTGAGGGTAGCTGTGACTACAGACTGGGGTTTAGGCAGACTGGGGCTTCAGTGCTGCTTTCTCCTCCATACCTCTGCAACACTAAAAATCAAAATATTTCCATTAAACGTTACGCTTTCTACTTAAACCACCAAGGAAGTACTTGAGAGATGAGATCAGAATTGCCAAGCCAACCTTTAGCTTGTGTCAAGCTTTATCTACCTTTTCTTCCTGTGGATTTTTTCCAGCTGAAGACCATGCTGATCCACAGAACCACCAAGTAACCTGGTGGAAATCCTGCCTTGAATTACAACTTCAGTGGCTGTTCAAAGATCATAAATTAGGACAGAGCGTGCTGTCCTTTGCTTTACATCACTGTCCTTTGCTTTACCCCTCTGTCCTTTGCTTTACACACTACATCTGTGCTGGTATTTATGCATCCTCTGACACCACCCAGCTACACAGGAGGTAAAGCAGATGCTGTTCCCACAGCCCATGTCCTCCTTGTCAACCCACCACTGTGAATTTCTGATACTGTGGGATAACAAAAACTTGCTGACCCACCCGTAGAACAGTTGATTTCCTCTCTTTCAGCCAAATTTGCCAAAAAAATCAACCCGTCTTGTCTCCTCAAAGGGGCCCTCCATTTCCAGAGTCCTTTGCAGGAACATTGAGGCCACCTCCACCATTAGAGGTGTTCCTGGGTGGGCCTGGGGGTTCATGAGGACATCATTTGCTGATGTCTTCATTTGCAGCAGTCATGGGACTCAGCCCCTGTACACGACTGCTGTTGGTCTCTCAGGCCCCAAGAGACTCCTCGGCTCCCAGCTCCACCCTCATCTGGATAAGGAGACTGAAAACTGATATCCTTTCTTACTCCATAAGCTTACTCCAGAAAGGAGTGGGTCCAGTCTCATTCCATCCCCTTATCCCACTGCTGTGAGCTCCTGGTTCAAACCTGCCCATCAGAGAGCTCCTGCTCATCTGCAGGTTCATTCTCCAAGCCCTATCCCATAGCCCACTCCTGTCCTCACTCATGGGTAGCTTTGGGCACCAGGTCACTGTTAATCAATACTTTTTACCTCAGTGTATTCCCAGCAGGGCGCTCCGTAAAGAACAGAATTTCCCATGAGTAATAAATCACCAGAGCTCAGAAACCCCTGCAAGGCTCCAAGTGACTGAAAGTTCTGGATGAAAGGATTTTTACAAGGAGCTCTCTTCAAGGGAGGGCAGCAAAGTTATTTGATATCAGAGCAACCAGGGTGATTTGCTTTCCTGTATGGCATGGCAGCAGCACATGGGACTGCTTGAAGGGAGGCGAGGATAGTTACCATGGTCCCACCAGAGCTGAAGATCCGCCTTTATCAGAGAAAAGTCTCTTCAGGCTATTTTTCTAATGGTCAGGTAAGATCAGGATTAAAGGAACTGCTTTCCCCCATCAGCAGCAAGGCCTTGGCTGTTTTTGCAGGGTACAACAGCAGTTATTAGAGAAGCAGATGACACTGGGGTTATTCGGGTCTGTGTTTTCAAGTGCTGAGCACCTGAATGAGGGGATACATTTTCCAAAATGTTCAGCAGCCAGCAGCTGTGACCTGGCCAAACACTCAGAAAAGCTCAGCACATGCTTATTTTTGGTGCCCACGTCAGGACACAAATTTATTTACAGCCCTTCTGAAACCGCGGTGCTGCTTCTGCGCAAATCGTGGCTCCAAACTGCCAAGCTGATTCAAGTTCCAGGAGCTGAACAGATTTGTGAGGCTGTTGTCATGTATTTGTTTATCATTTGTGCTTGTAAGAGTAACCTTTGCTTGTGGTTTGACACCAACAGTTGTGAGAGTGCTTTTTAGAAAACCTTGCAAATAATGAAAGCATCATGTTCAGCCCAGCTTATACAAGACAGCTCAGCTTTGAGCCCTCCGCCCGGGGAGGACACAGGATGGCTGTGCCATGGAGTAAGGAATAAGGATGGCATCTGGAAAAGACAAGGGGTTCAAGGCTGCAGGTATTTTTGGGGGAAAGCTACAGGTCAGAAAGAGGGCAATGCTTCAGCAGCCCCTTGCATGTAGAGCAAACCAGAAATAACTGACCTTGGCATTGCACTAGCCAGCTCTCAGATCCCAGAGAAAAAAGCCCAGGTTCAGCACCTGGTCCGGATCTAGTTATCCCAAAGTTCAAAGCAGCTGAAGCTGAGCCAGTCCATTGTCTCTTGGTACACTGCGAACATGACTCCCCTTAAACCATCCATACAGTTCTCAGCCTGATAAAGCAAACACCACGAAATCTGAGGCGAGATCTAAACTTCACATCCCCCAGAGTTCAAAGGTATTTCTAGACTGACACGGTATTGCAAGAATGGAATAATATCCTAATCTTCAACAAATTAAATGCTGGCAAGCAGCTCTTGTCTGCTCAGCACTGTTGTAACACGCTCTGTCTCCCAAGCTGGGATGAATGGGAGTGAAGAGCTCTTTCCTTTCCATTCCTGCCTTTTGCAATGGCTCCTCTGAATGTGTTCTCACCTGCAGTGTTGTGCAAGCACCTGTACTGACCCACTGCTCTTTTGCACATGAAAACCAAAAAGCTGCCCACGTAATCCAGGAAATGAGGAATTTGCTACCCTAGAAACACACCTAAAGCATTTTACTATTTCCATCTAAAACTGTCAAGAGGCCCCACAGCCAACAGTGAAACCACCAGTGTTCAGGACTCAGGAGGTCTCACTGCTCTTCACAGGGACCCTGGTCTCTTACTATGCGGTTTTCTACAGAAAAGTCTCAGTACTATCTGCTAGAACGATCTTAACCACCCCAAAGCCTAGGGTAGTCTCGTGCTCACTCTGCTGCTGAATACTTCTCAAATACTTGGGAAGCAGAAGAATAATCCCATACTTCATACCATGCACAACTGATGGAGTGCTGCCTAAAGAACAGAATTTTTCCTGTATTTCTTTTTTAAGGATTTGAATAATCTCAGTTTCAATCAGCAATAAAGCTCTTATTTCTGTCCACCTGACAAAGCAAACATCTGGCCACTCTTGCCAAAACTAACTAAGGGCCAAAAATAAAAAAGACATTGGATCTGCAGAACATTTTCTATGATCTGAAAATATTTTGCTTTGCTATTTAAATCTGCATTGGCATCCACTGTACAGTGAATAACAGATCTGCAGTAAGCACTGCCCACACCGCCTTGGCATGAATTGGCTAATTCAATCCACACAGGTCTAGGAGAACTCTGGACTCCTGTTTCCTAATTATACGTCAAATATTTCTGCTACAAATGTATTGTGATTTGATGCATCCAGACTTTTTTTTCTCATTTGTTTTCCTTTTCAGCAGCAACACCAAGAAGATGTTACATCAAGAAGACCAACCTGAAGATCTCTACCCATCTGCTGCGACGTTTCTAATAAACTTCTTCTAAACTTCTTTAGACCGCAACATAAGACACAGCGGACCCACCACCACTGCATCAGATCATCTTGCAAAAAAAAAAACCAAACCAAAAAACCCAAAACCCCAAAAACCAGCAACAACAACAGAAAAAACCTTCAAACAAATACTTTCCCCCTTATTTACCCGCTCCTCCTCTCCTCCCTGGCTTAATTTCAACCCCAGCAGACACAGAATAGAAGGAAGAGAAAAGGGAAAGCACTAATTACTCGCACGGTTTGACTGCCGGCAATGGAAGAACAGTTTTCCTCCCAGGCAAACTCAGTTTCCAAATGTTGTTTTGGAAAGTAAGAAAGAAAAAGGAAGGAAAGATTTACGGATCAGCTCCTCTTGGCAGGTCAGCCCTGCTCGGAGGCAGAATGAAATCTCACTCAGAATGGGCTGCAGTGAAAGGCAAATAATAAAGAAAATGAATTTACGACTCAGGAAGGTCTATAAATCTCTCATCTCCTGAGTGTCAAAACAAAGGGAACCAAGAAGGAGTTGAGTTCATTTAGGAAAGAACTGGATTTTGCCGAAGGAGCAGGCAGCCTACTGAAAGGAATAAGCAAACCCTGAGTGAAGCAGGGAAAACAAAAGAAGCATGGAAACGCTGAGAATTAGTTGAACCACACACAGTTTGTTTAGTGGGGAGGGCATTACATTGGCTTTTTCCACCACAGATCCCCAACAGCAGAGATTTTCCAACCATACCAATTCCATGGATCTCAGCTGGACTTTACCACCAGATCCAGAGCTAAGCAGGGAGCTGGTACAATGCAGGAACTCAATGTGAGCCAGGAGCCAAGTGCTCAAAGACAGCAGCCAGGCACGCAGGGCGTGCCGCAGGACACAGGACATCCCCGCACTCAGCCTGGGCTGCTTTGCCCTGTGCATGCCAGAGCTTCCAAGGGCTGACCAGAGACAAACCCTGACCCTTGTGCAAGGGCTGTGCTCCTCTGCTGAGCTTCCTCAGGCAGCACACGGACCTGCAGCACCTCTCTTGTCCATTAGAAACCTCACTGAGGGCAGGAAAGCAATTCTTGCACTCAGGTTAGACCTTAGCCCATCTATTTTTGGTGACATTGGATTTATACCTTCTCTGCTCCATCTATACCAGGCTCAGGCACTGACAAGTTCCCCAGACATGGCAGACTCTTCCTTATTAATTATTAGAAGGCATCAGGCTCTTCCCAAGATCAATGCTATGCTCCACCAAGCACCCTGATAGAGACATAAGGCAAAAGGAAAGGGAAGAACAGCAACGGGCTGTGCATATACCTGTAAAATTCACATCCTCTCAGGAACAAGTGCTTAGGAAAGGGCTGGGAGGAATTGCCAGGTCTCCCAGACTTCCTTGATCCAGCCCTTTCCAAGGTGCCTGGCCCACTGGAGCACTGTCATGAGCACTTGAATTCCAGGTTCAAACAATGGCCTGGGCGATGTTTCTGCTATGCAGCACGGTGGGAACAGATCCCTGCCCTATCTTCAGAATGGGAAGCAGCAGAGCCGTGCCAGGGGATGGCTGCACCTCAGCCAGTTATGGCCCGGGCAGGGGTGGGCGAATGAGGCTGTGATCGCTGTGCTGACAGCTGGGCACCTGCCAGCCGTGAATCCCTGAGTGCGCACGGAGCAGCCCTTGGGAACACGGGCACAGACCGTCCCTCAGAGCTGGGAGTCCGGGCACGGCAACAAAGCCTCCCCAAGCTGTCCCTGAGCAAGGCAACTGAGCCCAGAGGATGAAATGAGGAGTTTATCGCACCCCTCTCAAACAAAGCTTGGCCAGAGGGGCGGTAACAGTAGTTTGCCAGAAATCCTTTGTATCTACCATTGATTCTCTTCTCATCCTTTCCAGTCTTTCTGTAAGACAACCCTCACATACTCTTACATTTCCTACACCTCTTTTAGTATTGGAATAGCTGGAAAACCTGCAGATAATCCTCTGAGCCTTTACAAGTGCCATAGCTCAGCTCTATAAGCAGATTTTTCTGTGACTATTACATATTATATGGGAATCCTGGGAGTGCTTGAAAACGCTTTTTTTTTGGACATTTTTCCTCTCCAGCACCGCAAAGCTCAGAGACAGAGTCAGCCCTGCTTTGGGAGAGGAGATTTGTCATTGGTTTTGTTTCTTTTTCTCCTTGCTCTCTTTCTGTGGTTCTGTGTAGAAATCAGTTGTAGCTAAGCTAGAGCTGAAGTCTCTGCACAAGAGCAGAGGTGAAGGGCACTCCTGGGACATTTTGAAAGCTTCCAAAAATAGTACCAAGACTCAGTCCAAATGCACAGAGGCAAAATTTCCATAGGAATCATCTCACGGAGGCTACAGGAAAGCAGAGCAATCAACCCTGAAATCTTAAGTGGCGAGCTGGAACACGAACAGACACTGCTGGTACTCCAAAATAGCACCAGTGATGCTCCTTGGAGTAAAGTTTAACTGCTCTTAAACCAGCGACGGCAGCTACATTCACACCAGATTCTTTCGCCACTTCAATGAACCCTATTAATCTGACAAGGACCACGAGTCTTGCAAACATTAAATGCAACTTAGCAACATAGCAAAAAGTATAGCAAATGGCTTCTCTTCATTGCGGAAAAATCGAGACCTAACTGATGTCCATGGCAAAATGCCCATCAGTTTCAGTGGAGCCAGGATTTCACCCGCATGTGCCCACAGAAAGAAAACAGAAACCAAAACAAAAAAAAGGAAATTAGTGAAGCTAATTTTAGCACAGCTAAAATGATCCTTTTTTAAAGCATTCGGACTGAAGGTCAGTTCTTCAGGAGTCTACACCTCCATATGAACCAAGTAGGAGTGGGAGAAGAAAGTGGCATCTGATCAAATAGCAATGTTTTGACCTCAGATTTTCAGATGGGAGAATATTTGGGCTCATGCAGGAGTCGTGTTTAACCTTCCCTAAGAAAAGACTCCCTTTTCTCTTCTATCATTTTTGGGGGAGGGGAGCAGCTTTTCAGCTAAATTGGCTGCAAACAAAAACACATGTTGGTAGAGGCTGACTTGAAAGATGCTCCTCCCCAAAGCATCTCCCACCCTGCAACTCACAGTACAACTCCCCAGGGATGACTGGAGCTGGACACAGCTCCAGCTTCCCTTCCCTGTGGTTTGGGGCACTTGGAGCTGTGGCTGAGTTCAGACCAATTTCAAAGCCACAGTGGAAATCTCCTCAGCTCTTGGAGCTGTAGGATCCTGGTTTTCCTTTTCAAGCCTGTCCCCATTAGCAATTTATCAACACGTTGTATAACTTCTCCACAGTAACAGTAATTAGTATGTTTGAATGATGCAAGGCATCCAGAAAAACCAACAGAAAAATAATTAATCCTTACTTATTAACGACATTTGATATTCATATTGTGTTTTTTTGTATGTTTAAGGCCCTGTACACACAGTAAGTAATTGGCCTTGAACAGCTGAGAGGCCTGAGAGCCTCCCTGAGCAAGACTCGTCTCACTCCTTGCTGCCACAGCAGAGGTGGAACACCCTGCCTTGGACAGGGCTGGGTGTGGGGCAATTACCCATCTTAAAACCACGATCCAAAGCTCTCCTAGAGCATCAGTGTCTCCAGGTGATGCCAGATCCCTGCAGGATGGCACCAGGGACATTCCAGCAGGGCTGGCGATCACCATTCTGACAAAGTGGCTTTGTTCAGGGCCCGACAGGGCGGGAGGAGATAGGAATGCACCTTGAACCTGGAGGGGAAAGGCCTGGCTGTGCTCTCCTGGGGCTGCCACTGCGATATCCTGCCATGACGATGCTCAGCTGCCGAGTTTATTCCCAATTGCTGCAAAGACACAAGGCAGCACCACCTGGTGCTAGAGGCTGCTGTCCCTGCACACAGCAGCCTTTCTTCCAGGCTGTCAGTCAAGCAGGGGAGTGTGCCAGGACCCTGTCAGATCCTCAGTGAAGAGAAAAATTTATACATAAAGGAGATTTATTATGTTTTAAAGAAGCATTTAAAGAATCTATTTGGCCAGCAATCAAGAAATCCTTTGTGGCAAATGTAATGGCACTGTGGCTTCTTCAGCAGAGAGTGAATCAGAACAGACACCACTTCTATACTTTGAATTATTCTGCTTCACGTACTCAAATGACAACCTGGCTTTTTTGATTGGACCCCCCTTGACTCAAACCCACCCCCTCCAGCCAAATTGAGCATGGCTCAGAGAGGTCCTGCTCATTGTCTAAGGCTACACAAAAGGGACACTGTCTGGGATTCCTCATCTTTAGCTGATGATTCCTTTAAATCCTACTCAGTGGGAAAGGAGGTGCTCTGCCCTGATATTTATCGGATACATGGGCCCAAGACCATCATGTCTGCAAACAGCTCCCAAGGGAAGGCAGGTTTGGAAGTGAACTTCCACTCCAGACCCTTACTGCTTGGACTCAGAGGGAGCTCTAAGCCCAGGCTGTATCAATCCTAGAGAAATAAACACCAGCACATCTCCATAAACAACAGCACTCAGGCAGTGCAGGGAAATTTCCAGGACACAATCCACCAGATCCCTGCCCAGATCTGCACCAAGGGACACTTTGGCTCCATAAGCCAGCTTCAGCTTGAAACTCTTTCGAACTGAGTCATGTTAAAAACTTCAGCCAAGAGTACCCTCTATCACTGAGGAGAAGGTTCAGCACTAGAGCTCATCACCCACTGGACCCAGACTTCACAAGTAGAGCAGCTGGAGGATGAGATCATGGAACAGCTCTAAGGAGCGGATTTACAGCGAGTTTCCAGTCTTGGCTATTGGGGATGGAAGGAGGAACACAGAACCGAAATGACAAAACTCTGAGGGTATCTCAGCTTATGAACTTAACAATTTACCAGTGACAGACATGACCAACGACAGACATGACCAGACACCATGAGATACTGGGGAGAGGCCAAACCCCGTCCTCTGTCCAGATTGTGCCAGTGGCCAAGGAGCAAGATTTGGACTTTGATGGAGAAACAGCTCATCTGAGCTGGGAGAGTAGGGTTTGATAGAAGGGAAAGTCCTGTCCTGTGCTCTGTTCTGCTCTGTTCTCTACATGGCCACTGCCCAAGCTTGGAGTCTGTATGGACCTTGGGCCGACACATTGTGGCCATTCCTATATCCTCACACATCTGACAAATGATTCTGCCTTCTCTCAGGATTTCACAGTTTCTGCCCAAGTTCAAACACACAATGCCATGGCTGCATAAATCAATCAGTCCCTCACTTCCTGCTCTGTTAATTATTATCACAACATCCATAAGCAAACAGCAGCCCTGGCCAGCTGACTGGCCGCGCACACAAAAGCACTCTTCAGGTTTCTCAAGCCCACCCTTGTGTGAGCTCCAGCAGAAAGCTGGCCATAAATATCACTACCTCTTCCTGCTCTGAGCCTCTAAAACACACTGCTGAGTGACACAGGGGAAGAAAGAGAGTGCAATTGTTTCTCAACACCAGACTGTGTAAATTTTGCCTGATGGATCTTTTGGAAAATACTTTTTCCTTCTTAGGAGAATAGTGGATCAGTGTTTAAAAGACACAGACATCCCCCTCTTTTCCTCTCCACTGAAATGAAATGGGGACTTCAGCCAAGTAGCAGTGTTAACCTGAAAGAGACCTGTCACATCTTGGCAAAGTCTCTGTCTCTTGTACCTGTGGCTTATCATCTCAAGGGTTGCTTTGTTAATAATTTTGCCCCCATCAGGACACATTTAGCAGAGAGCTTGGTCTCTCTGAGCTGCATATATGATTCTTTGATCTTGCATCTGCCCTAACACAGAGAAAACCCATCTCTGTTTCCTCTACGGACAAAAATAAACTCTGTGGACGATTTGGCTGAACAGCTGCACAAACAGTGCAATTTAGAAGGATGCAAATGATACACGACCAGGTTTTGTTCACAGCCTGCCTGTTCTTTGTGGTTGCCAATTAGATCAGTGGTCTTTACGCAGCTCTGGTGGCTGGGGTAAGGAGGAGAGACACACACAGGGAAGAAAGCACATCCCAGCGTTATTCCAGGAAGCTGAAACCCTGTTAACAGAATCTAGAGCACCCTGGAATAGGATTTCCTCCAAATCTGATCTTTTTGTTTGAATAAGCTGACTATGTCACAGCTTCCACGAGTGCAGGGCATGGCTATTTTTATCCCCTTCACATCAAATAACAGCACGCCCATGTCACCTCACAGATCCAATCTTAACCGAAACAGAATGAATCAAGGACAGCTAAGCTTTCACTTTTTGGATGGGGGAAAATACACAGCTGGATATCCAGGTTACAGAAACTTTTCACTGCCAGCCATTCTGCAACATCAAAATCAGTCCTGGCAAATTCATTCCCAGAGAAGCTTCCTTGACTTCAGGACTCTCGGTATGTCAGTCATGAGCTGAAGATTCTGCAAGAAGCCTCAGCCATGACTCCATCTCCTCCTCTACGTGCAGCCATGAGTGTCCCACATGGACACAGGAAGGTGGATGCTCCCACAGTTACACCCCAAACTCGCAGACCCAGCACGTTCATCCCAGGCTCGCTGCTGTATTGGGGTTTTTCAGCTGAAACACAAAATGAGTTTCGTTCTTACAGAAATTCATCCAATCTCAAAAAACAAGCTGAAAAATGCCTCAGGGATGAACAGTCCCAAAATGGACACATCCAGAATAAGCAGTTCCATGAGAAAAATGTCAGCCTCAGAGTTGCGAAGTGCTTCGGAGGCATGAAATCAGGTACGTGCCAGAAAAGGGATGGCAAAGGTTTCCCAGATACCAGACTGTCCATCCCACAGTCCTGACAGAAGATCAGCCAGAAATTCCAGCTGGTGAGCTCCAGCTGTCCTGACCTCCTCTTGCTCAGGAGAGCTGAGGCTCAGCCACCCCTGGAAGTGTCCAAAGCCAGGTTGAACAGGGCTTGGAGCAACTTGGGATAGTGGAAGTGTCCATGGCTGGAACTGGATGAAATTCCAACTCAAACCATTCTGGAATTCCATGATTCAATGACCTCAAAATGCAAGCCCTCGATCACATCCAACATTAGTCTGTGTGATTTTTTTCTGTTCTGATAGGAAGTCAGCCAAGGCGACACTGCTTTCACATCTCCAGATAAATTTAGATCAGACTTTGGGTGGAGATAAGGCCCTAATTAATGATAATGGACGGAATTAGATTTCTCCAGTGCTCAAATTCAGCCTTAATTGTGAATTCATGCCCTTACGGGCAGAAATGTTAGAAGGACAGCTGTTACAAACAGCTCCAATCCAGAACTATAAACATGCCCCTAGAAAAGCTCTGATTTAGGGATCCAGGAGGGAAGTTTAGGAATCCAGGCGAAAAACTCTCCCTCAATCTAAGATTTGGTGTCAAAGATTTGATTATCACCCACCTCTGGTTCCATCACCCATGGATTCCCCTCCGAGTTTCCTGCAGCCCCTCACTGGGGAATGTGGCGTTGCTGTGTTCCCCAGGGATGCTGAGGCTTCATCATCTCATTCCAATGCCAGTCATAAAAGTCAAAAGGCAAAAAACAACACAGCCCTTTCCTCCCTTCCCATGTGGGCGGGTGCACAATTCCCACTAGCACTAGAAACAGCTCTGGGCTGATGGGAATATTGTCACATTCCCACCGACTTGACTCTGCCCCATAAAGCACCGAAAGAACAAAGTCCACTTAGGTGTAGATTTTGGGGAAAGAGGACCTCAGGCACAGTATTTCCATCCCTGGCACCACCTTAATGTTCAATCTCAGCCAACTCTCTGAAGCTCACTGGATTTCTGTTTTTCCCCACACGCAAAACGAGGGAGATAACAGCAGCCCCTGCAGTGCTATGGCCTGGGAAGGACTCAAGAGCAGCCACGAGGGGTGGTGCTGTTATCTCCCAGCTCGCTGAAGGCTTTGCCCATTAATAGATTGCATGAGCACAGTGTTGAGAGCTCTCTTTTGTGTCACACAATTACGAAATTCCTGAATGTGTCATTAATATATATGTTAATTTTGAAGCAATGCATGTGTCCTGCTCTTGTGCAAGCAGCAATGTTTCCACAGGAGTTCCTCCAATAAGAGGCACAGATGCAGCACATGGCTTTTCCAACAAAAATAGCTTTTTTCAGCTCAATTTTTTAAAGTTCTCCTCACCCAAGAAAGACATTCTGCCCAAGATCAGCCGTGGCTGCCAATTTTAACATGATGCTGATCCAAATAATTCTGCAGGGAATATTTTATGTATCTCCCAAATCTCACCACTACCAGACTCTGATTTGGCACTGCTGGGATGAAACTCATGTTAGATTTGGCATTTCCACATGCAAACAGACAAAATCTTTACACTGACAGTGTTTTCATTAAGCTCTGAATTTGGGGCTGTATCCCACCTGCAATGTTATTAGCTGTCCAGAGAATTTAGGCAATTATTGGCATTTACTGCCACGATGAAAACACCCAACACTGCTGACCCATCACGTGAGTTAGTTCACTCTGCCCAGCAATGGTGTGATAGTTCTGAGGGAGCTTTTAAATTCTGAGAGCCAAAAGAGCCTGTAATCCATGTTTAGCCAACTGCACATGAAAACCTGTTTCAATTTAAATTTTTTTTTAAACATCCTACTCATCTTTTCCTCTCTGTTGAAGTATTGATGCCATGCCCACAGCTGTCCCTGTTTCCATCACAAGAGAACTGCTGGGAAGGAGATCCAAGGACTTTCAGTTTATGTAGAGCTTTTGAAAGATTTGCTTGGACATCGCAACCCATTTCACTGCCTTGAAATAGATTTTCTCCAGTTAATTAAAAAGTGCTTTTAAAAGGCTTTTCCCTCCTTTCTTTAAGCCTTTCTACAGAATTTGAAACCTTGACGTTAGATGGATGCAATGTTGAATTCATATGGATATAAATATACAGATGGCTAATAAAGAGATGAGTTTTGTGTCTACTCTGTGTATTCCAAGCACCACAAACACTCCACCACCACCTCCTTTACATGTACAAAATGACAAAGGGGAGGAAAAAGTACAATTGAAACTGCAGTAAAATCAGAAACTTATAATCTGATACAAGAATTGGCTCAAATACCTAAAGATTTCAAATGATTTTAGTTCTTTATTAAAAATAAATTAAGAAAAAAAATTTTAAGGCATTTGAATAGCTTGCCCCTTCCAAATACATAAAGTTTCAGAATAACGACACATTCCTATTTGTTTCCAATTTGGAGGGAACAAAGTAAGAATCTTGAAAGGAAACGAAAAATCCAGTATGAAAACCCAATTTTGCGAGTTATCTTCTCACACAGTAAAAGGAGGCAAGGAAAAGGCACCATTTAAATTATTTTCTCCTCTCTGTGGGTGATTGTTGAGAATGAAACACACTCCCACCAGGATGTTAACATCTAATTTCCAGTGCTGCTGGGGTGAGGAGCCTGAATAAAAATAAATGGCTTCTCCAATGAGACACATCATCCATCGTCAGCATGTAAAACACAGTCATTAATCACAGCACAACCTGCTTATTATGGGCATTCAAGCACTGGCAATACAAATGCTTATAGAACAGGGGCTCCTTTCATAATTCCCTGCCCTTGTCTCTCAATAGTTTAGAGGATTAACCCTTTTACAGTGAGGGATGGGCAAACTGGTTTTGCCTAATTCCAAACCAACCTGACATCATAGGTTCAAAAGTTCGACTTGAACTTGAACATTCTCAGGTGCAGTTTGTGCTGAGGGGAGAAAGAGCTCAAGGGGAGATAAGGGAAGAAAGACAGTGAAAGAGCAAATTGAAGAGCCCTACAGGGCATGGACAGAGTGTAAAAATCCAGGAAGAGCCAAGGGATGGATAAAAATTGGTGGTGGAAGAGTTGAAACTCTTGCAAAGTAATAAACATGGTTTTGTATTAACACCTATCTTAAAGTGATTTGTGGGGAAGTCTCTTCCTTCCCACAGACTTCCCTCTGCCAGGAATAAACACCAGGATTTTATTTGTACTTAATTACTCCTCATGAAGAGCACAGTTACACATACACAGTTAAACATACACAGTCCCCACTGACCATATGACTTTGGGCTTCTCTTGCGTTTCCTAGCAGAGGATTTAAAAACACTTGGCACAAGTGTGCAGTGAGCCACCATTTTTCTTTAAAAAATGGGAAGGATGAGGAATTCAGCTGAGTCCATATGAGTCAAGGACAAAGCCAAGCAGGGATGGCCCAAGCCCCAAGCGCTGCTTGCAAAGCTCTCAGCTCTTCCCTGAGCTCCACAAAACCACAGCTCCGCACAGTTATCGCTGCTCCCAACACGGCGTGTCCCAAGCTGCCAGACAAATGAATGCTCAGCAGAAAACGGTCATTTATTTGCAGTCTGATGCAATTCCTTTTCTTTTTCTACACACCCAAAATTTCTATTGACTTCAAGGAGAAAATAATTGGGGAGAGGAGGAAAATCAAGAGGTGCTGAGAAAACAGTGTTTGGACATCATATGCAGCAGGCAAAAATACCTAAGCCTCACTATTTACTGATAGCTGTAACAAGTGAGACACCTGAATGAAGAAAATTCTTGTGGAGAAAAACTAGATGAGGTGTGTATTTGAATTTTCTCCTGAGGTGTAAATTGGCTCCAGGTTAACCAGTCAGTAATTTGTCAAACACTTAAGTTTATCATCAACTGGATAAATATTTCCAATGTTGGTATCAATTACTGGAGGCAAATGACCCATGACTGGCTTTGGGGAAAACAAACATTTTGAGAAGACAAATTAATAGTCCACCACATTTCAAATTACACTAAAGCTACACACCAGGTACTGGAAATGAACACTTAACTTTCTTCTGGGTGGATTTTTCAGTTATTTAACAAAGCAGCAATGGGCGGTGGCAGCAATTCCATTATAATTTACTCCATATGTAAGAATGACTGAGTGAATACTTCATAGGCATGACTGGTTCAGAGTAAAGTGGGATATGTCCCAGCAAATCATCAGCAAGGAGTTAAAATCAAAAAATATCCTGAGTTAAAAGTGACTTACAAGGATCATTGAGTTCAACTCCTGGCCCTGCACAGGGCAATCCCCAGAATCACACCTGAGGTACTCAGAAATTCAGCATTGGCTCTACTTCCTAGAAGCAGAAGAAGTATCAGGAGTTTTCCCAAGGTGTTTCCTCTAAAGGAAAAGTTTTCTTCAACCGAAGTCACCATCGAAACACTGCGATGAATGAAAGGCTTCTCAGTATCCTTCACAGCCAAAAGGATTTTCTATCCTGTAATTT
This sequence comes from Origma solitaria, assembly GCA_013397895.1. Taxonomy (NCBI): domain Eukaryota; kingdom Metazoa; phylum Chordata; class Aves; order Passeriformes; family Acanthizidae; genus Origma; species Origma solitaria. The sequence goes on from VZRL01007047.1 coordinate 278,136, forward strand.
ACTACAGGAAAGCACCAGTTCTATTTTGTGGGTGGAAGCTCAGAGATAAAAACCACCTGCAGGTGAGTGCTTTATGGCTGGGTTTGCTTTTTCAAAGGCACCCCCAAAGCTGAGCTCAGTGGTGAGTTAATGAGCCAAACCCCTCACGCCAAGGCTGCGCTGAGCAGTGTGGCGGGAACAGCAATGCTCAGGTTTTAAAAAGCTGTCAACTGATTTTAATGTGCTTTTACAAGTTGTATCATGACTAATTGCACTAATATTAAAAAGGGAGAAATAAGGCCTGGATCACAGAAATCAGCTTTTTCAAACATATTAAAGCCACAGAGTCGCCAGCTGCTATTGAAGTGTCTCGTTGCTCTCACGGCAGCGGTTTTGCTCAGTCACAGGGAAGAAAAGGGACAGCATTTTTCCTTGGTTGTGTATGTGCCACAGAAGTCCTGTACTAATTTTTATCATGGTTCTGTTCCTTTTTCCTGATTAAAGCTGCTGGTTGGGTATAATTTTTCTCCTTTTCCAAAGGCCAAATTTCTATTTCATGGTTGCCAGCTCTGTAGAATGTGACAGTGGAAGCTATTAATTGATCCTGCTATTAATAGAAAACATGGAAAACAGAAAGGCCAAAACAATTACAAAAACTATGACAGCACAAAAGAAAAGGAAATGATTTGCCAAACTGAGTTTCCCAGACAAAACCCAGTCCATGGAGCCAGGTACAAAGCAGTAAAACACTCCAGCGCCAGCTGGGCACGCAGTCAAATCCATCTTTTCCATTTCCACATGTGTCCAGCATCTCCACAAAGAACCTCTCACAGAGCCAAAGCAAAGTCATGCCATTAAAACCAGGATCAGGCCCTATCTTTCATTTGAGCACAACTGCTACAAAGACAGAAACCAAGCCAGACCAATCCCAGACCTGCAAAAGTGCTTTCAGCACTTGGCATAGACCGGGAGGCTGTCTGTCCAAAGAAAAATGTAATTCCCCCAGAGACAGGAATGATCCCAGTGAACAGACATTCCCTGCTGTCTGCACAGCTCGCCAAATCCCCAGGTTTTGATGGGATGGCACTTGGGATGTGGAGCTCTGACCTCCCAAGACAGTCAGACAAATGCAAGCCACGAAACCCCACATGTGGAACTCGGAGCTGCTCCCTGCCTCTGCTGGAAAACGGACAGGGAGGAAAAATTCTGAGAACGGAATGAAAAGAATCAATCCAGAATGTATTAAAAAAGCATAAGTTGTCTTAAAGAAAGCCTATGAATCACAATTTAAAAGATAATAATGATTTAAAAGATAATCTGCTCAATTTTGTGAAAATACCACCATACTTCAATGAATTTATAAATCCACTTTTTTATCATGTAGATGATTTCTTTTTAAATAACATTTTGGATGCTGTACTGTGTTCAGCTGAGATGAATACCCATAACCATTCCAGTTTTGGGATTAGCTCATGTAAAAGTTTCATTAATTTATGAGCTGATACTTACACAAGTAAGCTCTCTAAATCTTGACAATTAGATGAAACAGCAGCGGGATTTCTACAATCTCCTTTCAGTCATCTTTGCTGCCTCTTCTGATGCAATTGCTTCAGCAGCAACTCTGTGATGGACAAATTCATCTACAGTACCAATGGCCGTGACATCTCTTCATGACAGGTGCTCTGGGTTAGGCACCAGCCAAAGAGGTCTCTGAGTCGCAGCTGCAAGAAAAAGGCTTTCAATAGGGCTGTACAAATAACACAAAATCGGTCGGGAGTTCATAAATGCTTTTGTTTTAATGTAATGTAAGCGCTGAACTACCTTACAGTAATGTGCTTTAAAATGTTTACAGTTAAGGCATAATTGAATTTGACTCATTTTGGCCCTGACCCAGCCACGATTTAATTGACTTCAATGGGAGTTGGACTGGGCTCTAAGTAATTTTGACTAAAATAATCCATCAATTGTTCGTCACCCACTTCATCAAACTCCTTCCCATAATTTATGATTACTCTGTAATTTATTGCAACAAGGTGAAACCAACCCTTTTAACTTCTGGCACGGCTTCCTGACCCTCGGTGGAGAATTTCACCATATGCAGCCACCTAAACCAGAGCTGCGTGAGGAAAGCCAAGAGCACGGCACAGCTGAGCACTACAATGCCTGGTTCCATCCAAAGAAACCTCCAAATATCAGCTCCTCCACTGCTTAGTCACCACAGGAACAAAATGAACTGTTAGCAAAGCTGTCAAGAGGAGGCTTGGAACAAAACAGGCAGAAGGGTGAAATGAAATGTGTTCACAAACACTTCCAATTTTTTTTTTGGTCAAAAAAAAACCCCATTTGCTTCAGGCGTCTCACCATTTTATTGTATCAATGATTACATTACTGGTTTCTGTTTCAGGGGGACTTCTTGTATTTCTCTGTATTTTACAGGAATAAACACCATCCCGAGCACTAGGTTCTCCATAATGCGTATCATATCATCTGTGACATTCAAGGAGATGTTTTCCATAATGAAATACCACTGCTGCTAATTTTTCTCCAAAGATGACAGGTTAATCTGTCACAGAATACCCTGTTTAAGTAACCACAAACATATCACGCATATTTCTCTGTCTTCTAAAAGAAAATGAGATGTTTTTATTAGAGCTTCAACCCTTCTGTGCTTACACAACAGAGCTCTGGTTTTTAATGGATCAACGTAGGCAGCTCTGCACTGGATGTGGCAATAGGAACTGCACACTCAAAGCCACAGGAACTTGTTGCTTCAACATTAGTTCTCAAGATGTCTATTAAATTTAATTCAAATGAAATTCAACCTCTGTAAGGTGAAATCCCAGTTGGAAAAAAAAAATTGTACTGGTAGGAAAAGTAGTCATTAACTGCTCTATGACTTGGAAAATAATCATTAAAAGAAATATCCAAAGACAAACGGTGGCCAAGTGTTTAAAGATGACTTAGTGACTACATGGAAAACTCTCTTATTCTGATGAAAATCCACAAAATGAGTAGTAAGATTATCTAAGATACAGGGCAAAAATAAATACTTCCAATTCAATCCCATGAGTAGTCCTGTTGGAGTCAGACAATGAACTACACAAATAAAAACCACTGGCATGTCAAAGAATTTGCAAGATAAGACCTGAACATACACATCCAAACACATGTTAAGGCCACTGAAAGGTTGTTGCTTGGAGAAAAAGACCATCTATTTGCAAATTTTCTGTCATCACATTTGCAAAGGGAATTGCAATTTTGTTGTACGGGAAGTTCTGGAAAACTTGTTTTCTTTCATTCAAAAAAAAAAAAAAGGAGTGATTTTCTAAAACAGAAAAATTAAAACCAAAGCAGATTTGTCTGTTAAGGTTTCTTCACATTCTGTGTTTTAGACTCAGCTTAAATATTCTGAATATGCTACATGCAGTCCAAAGATTTTGAATATCAGTGCAGGGGTCCATGCTTGGAAAGATGGGATTTTTTTTTTTAATGACTGTTCTTCATCCTTCTCTTTAGTTACTTAAATGCATCTCAGCTGTTCCAAACCTGAAATACCTGCAGCTGGTAACTGGGTGTTGTTCCGAGCTGTGTTCTAATCAAGAATGGGTCAAAATGTAAAGGTGCATGAGAGGAAAAGGGAAAATACTGGAAAATGGAAAATGTTAAGTATTACTCTGTCACCCAGGTCCTAACACCAAATCTCTGTATTTTTAAGGACGTCATTAAAATGTAGCTTTGGGAATTCTGGGCTAGAAACCTCTCAGCTAAATTCTCCCACAATCCTGGGAATCCAAGAAATAATGGATAACATCAGACTTCTGCTCAGCTCCCATTGGCTTGTCCTTGTGATCCTATTCTACTTCAGATTTCACAGAAATACACCTGAGATCACAAAATGGGTCCCAAATTTTCCAAAGAACTGTTATTTTCTAGCAAGCAAAGCTCTTGTTTACATGTCCTGGATTCTGCAATCCAGCAGGAGCAATGCTTACATAGAAATTACTGAAACTGTTTGGTTTTAACTTTCTCTCCTTGGAAAAGAAAAATAAAAAGCAACAGAATTTTGCAATACTGAAAGTAACTTCACTGTGTTACCAAATGTCTCATAAAAAGGAAAGTGCTATGAAGTTTTGTTTCAGCCTTTAGAAAGGAAGTATTCAGTATTTTATTCTTGATTTTTTTCTCAGATCTGATTTGACACACACATACACTTTTTAAACCTCTCCCTTGCCAAGCTAAATTTATAACATTTTGCTTTGCTTTGAACTGAAAAGGACACATAATGATTAATTCTTCAATCTACCAACAACCCAAAACATCAATTTTTCTGACTTCTCCTATTTTCACTTGGGTGTGATGAGATTCTGTATGTGGCCTGCAAATGCAAAGCCCAGGTTTCCAATGGCTCCGAGCAGGGCCACAGTCACCTCTGACATTGGACAAGTTATCAAGGGCTGAGCAGAAGAAACAGATCAGCAGAATCAAGCAATTAAATCATCTGAGCAACCAGAGCAGAGCCTTTCTCCAGCCCTGCAGTGCAGTTAGAAACAACTTGAGCCACGGTATTGAGCAAGTGCCTCCAGAGCTCAGCTCCTGATGCGAAGATCAATGCCAGCTCTGCCACCCATTGTGTGCAGCCCATGCAAATCTTCCTTCCCCACCGGCGGGCGCTGAGGCCATGGAAGTGACTCTGAGTTGGAAAGGCACAGATTCCGTTCCATCACCCAAACCTGCTCGCAGCACTCCCATCAGCAGCAAATCCTTCCCCAAGGTGGGAGCATTCAACGCTCCGATTCATGCACTGCCAGGGCTGGGATCCAGGGAGCTGTCTGTCACCGTGCTCAGACGGGAAACAAATGTTCTGCTCAACACAAGTAAACAGAAGCAAAAATACAAACTCTCCTTAGTTACTGCCCTGCTCTGCTCCCCGAGCCTGGCGGAGTGATGGAAGCTCCGCACATCAGCTCTAAACTCAGTTCCTTTTCCTCACTTTCCCCAGTAAGGATCTGTGCCCTTGTTCATGCCCAGCTTGTCCTGAAGGCAGCAATGCCGGGGGTCGCTGATTCCACAGGATGAGATTGTCTTTTCCTGCACGTTAAATAAAAATCCCCCAAATAGTAATGGCACTAGGTCTGTGCTGCGCTGTCTCCACAAGCAGTGGTCAAATTGAGGACACCTTACAATACTGCTGCATTTAAACCTAACTCACTGTGCAGCTGGATTTAAACTGTGCTTCAGTGCCAGCCGTGAGGCTTTAGAAAATGAGGCGTAGGTGTCAATCTTCCCAGTGGAATCCCACATTCATTAATGCCTCCCATTATAGCATTCCTCCACAATGCTTATTCATGCCCAACCAGAACCACAATGCTGATTACTTGCCACAGTAGCTTATATTGCAATCGCTGGGGTGTGATCTTCTGGTTTGTTCACTGTAGTTTTGCCTTTCATGAATTCCTTTTATTCACTATTAACAGTACCGAGATAAGACAGCAAAAGTCAGTCTTGATTCCAGATATTTTTAATACCTAGCACTGAAATTTCTTTAGAGCCAGATTTCTCTGCTCAGTCCAAGTGAGATCTGCTTTCAAATCCGGATTTGAATCAGGCTTACCCTCTGAAATGCCACATCTAGAATTGGATATAATCCAACACAGAAAATTAACAGACACTTCTCCAAGTATCTATTTATCATCACCCAGCCCGTTATTATCCCCCATATGCCACTTTTGGGCATTTCTGAGCTAGGTTTTCTGCTAAAGACATCAAAAACACTAAAAACCCAAGGCAGCCACCCTGAAAAACACTAAGTTCTTTAAAATTAACTGTTGTGCCCAATCTACAGCAGTTACAGAGGAATCCACTTTCAGTCCATAGGTTTGTTTCATTTACCTCGGTGGATAAAGTGCTCCTCATACACCGACAAGCTTTTCCTTGTAGGGCTAAAATGGACAGGGAGTTATGGAGAGTTTGAGAAAACTCTGATTTTCCCCATGTTGTAGATGAATAAATCCCACTACAGAGCAGGGACACAGACCCAACAGCAAATCCTGACTTTTCTGCATTTTCAGAGAACGCTCAGAGACAGCAGTGTGACTGTGACTCCACCTTCTGCCACCTCTACGGGAAGCACTTTGTATTTCTCAAGAATTCCTTTCTAATTTTGCTTTTGCTTTTTGCTACTCAACTATAGAATTCAACTGATCTTTGTAAGCTAAACCAAATAAATACAGGCAGTTTTCAAAGTACCTTTTTTTATCTTCGTATTTTTGCACAAACAATCCGCAAAAATCCCAAACAGCCTCGCAGCAATGCAGATTTCCACGCAATGCAGATTTCCACACAGAGACAGTTTCAGCTTTGCAATTTAGGTTGGCACCTATGGTATAAACACACGGATTCATCTTGACCTGCTTCCCTCCACATTTGGGGACACAAGTTTTGCATGGCCTCAGGAGCCATTCAGGACACGCAGATCCCCTGAGCACTCACCGGGCACAGCACAAGAGCGACTCTTCCCAAGACCCGTGCCACTGACTGGGTGCCATTGCGTTCCCAGCGGTGTCTGGGGTGACAATCGCAGCCCAGCCTCGGGTGCCGCTCGGGGAACGCTGCACGCTCCCAGCTCCGAGGGAGCCTGCAAGAAGGTGCACCACCCCTCCACATCAGCTTTATTCAATGATCAGCTGTCGTGTTTCAGACTGGAAACACGATCAATGGATGGCATCTCATTTTCCGCCCCGCTGGAACGCACGCGCACACTGCATGGATTCCCTTTTCCTTTCCCACAGCGCTCTGCCTTCCCCCAGGAATTCCACAACAATATCTGTTCAATTTAAAGGAAAAGATTCGGCAAGTGTTCAAGCCAAAGAAAGGGCTTCCACCCCAATTTTAAGTAATGTCCTACAGCAAAATCAAATCTTGCCCATACCAAGGCCTTTCGGAAGAGAATCACGAGTCTTGTTGTGAGGTTGCACATAAAAACTGAGCTATTTTAAGTCACAATAAATCTACTTTCTCACCATGGTTTCCTAAAAAGGCTGAAGAGATTGGGTGGAAGGACCAAAGCTCACACTTTATGTCCCAAGCAATGATTCCCCAACGACCCCAGTGGCTGTGGGTATCGCTGAGCTTAATACAGAAAATAACATTTTATGAGGAAAATGACAGCTCAAAAGACCCCTTTGGAATAGGCAGCTCCCAATTTCATCGTAAGATAAAACAACAGAAGACAGACAGAACTGGAAGAGAAGAATTCAAGATTTGAACAATTCTATACTAGACACCTGCCTACATTAAAGTCCCAATCACACAAATCCTGAATATCTCAAACTCAAAAAAAACCCCAACAAACCCAAACAAAAAATCCAAATCCAGTCACCAAACCAAAAATCCCAATAATAATTTCAAGGGAGCAAATAACAATAATTATTAGTGTTCTTTAAAGGAAACTTTCTGCACAGCAAGAAGAGTAGTAAATTCCAAAAAACAAAACAAACAAAAAAAAAAACCAAGTGGAGAAACTTAAGACTGTATTCACTTCCCGAAGTTGTGGCGCTTTTAAATGTACACAGAGCAGAAGAATCCTCTTCAGCACAACTCCCCTGAAACATGGGTAAATATTATATATCTCAGTAGACAATTCTCTCAGAAAACAAGCAAGGCCACACTGATCCAAGGTGTATTTTTGCCTTGTATAGCAATTAAAGAGAAATCAGCACAGCCCTACTTGAGATACAGACTAGTGAAAAACCTTGGCATAGAATAGACATAAATTACTCTGCCGCTCATTAGGATTTAAATTATAAACCACTAAGATACATTCAAATTTGAGGGGGTTTTATGAGCTCTGGAATAAGGCCTGGTACAAATGAATACACGGCACAGACAATTAACAATTTGTACTACCAACTTTGCTGAAATAACTGAACTCTGAACCGAAGGCATTGCGGGTATTTTAATTCACCCATCTCAATTCATTTGAAGAGTTTAACAAGGCCATCCAAGACCAATATTGCTGATTATTAATACACAATGTCACAAACTCCACTAAGACCAGGGATCGCACACAACTCCCCTCCACACCCCAGGCCACTTTTCATTTTCAAACTATTTTAGTTCCTTTGATAAATAAGTTTTTCTAATTTGATCTTGTAGCAGCACATGCTGACAGCGTCTTTTGATTCTTTATCATGGCCAAAGCTACCAACAAGGCAATTGGGTTTTATATCTGTCGCTAAACCAAGATTATAAAAAATGCAGGAAACAAACTCGGAATAGGCTCCACTACAAATATTTTTAATTGAAAAATTATACAAAGGCAATTTGAAAAGTGATTCGTATAAGCCTCTGCTCAGTCAAAAAGCAACCATCAGCAATCACTGTAACAAACCAAGCATATGAACAGTGTATCATTACTTATATGAATTAATTAGCTGTGACATAATAGGAAAAGCCAATAAAAATATAAATAGCATGAAACAAGATAAATAGTATTTTCACTCAGCCATCACAGCCCAAAAGTCATAAATCAAAGTGGCATTAATCACCATCTGAAAATATTTCTAGATTTTTAAATTTGAATCATAATGGCTCTGAACCCAGACTAGCATTTTGTTACAGATTTGGTATTCATTCAGCCTTGGTTTTTTGGCTCAATAAACACCACAATACATGTTCATATACCAAACTTTAAACTAATGATGGAACCTTTTCACAGGGAATTGCCGTTTTCTTTAAAAAAAAAAAAAAAAAAAAGGGGTTGGGGCTTATTTCAAACTCTCTTCAATATCAATCTCTCGGAATATCCCCGGCAACATTGGTGAGCTTTGCATTAGACCTCAAAAATGCTCCTCACAACTAAAATGTAAATCTTTGACCTCAAGATGCACAGGAAAAGTCCCAAACACTTCTTCCACTTCCTTCTGCCTCTACTTGACAAATCTGTTTTGTTCCAATTCAGCTGCACTCAGTGAAATATTCAGCAATCCATCACAGCCAAAAGAAAAACTCTTTTCCATTTGGTTCCCAAAGTTTTCCAATCTCTCTTCACTTAACCAGGGATGTTGCTGAACACACACGCTGCACACGTACAACATCTTATGTCTTTCAGCTCCAAATAAATTATAAAGGCATATCAGCCTCCTCTGACTTCACCGAAGATGAAAGAAATATTAACTCTTTAGCCCATGAAAATGCCTACAAAAGCTGACTCCTGCCTTGAGAAAAAGCCAGTGAGGAGATATTCAGCTGGAGTAACTCGTTACTCATCTCTGTTTCAAGTCCCAGTGATGATGGTACAGTAACAAATCTCTTGTGGTTAAGATAGGTCATGAAGAGACTAAGTGTTCACTCCCTTCCTGATTAACTCGAGAGGCAAAGGAAATTCGGGCATTAAGTTAAATGCCGTACAGTATTTCTATAGTGCTATATTTCTGCAGCCTTCAGCCCCTAAGCAATTTGGGAGGGTTTTTTTATTTTCACTCCGTGTCTTCGTGGGTTTGGGATTTTTTATTTTACTTACAGATTTATATTGAGTATTTTTCAAATTCTTTCATATTTAGATATCTTTTGTGGTATTGTCCATTTCTTAGCCAATAGTTTCCTTTCACAATAAAAAATAAATTCCCATTTCCTAATACACGTAAGACTTTACTTGTGTCTGTACGCCTTAGAATCTGACCGTTTGGAAGTGTGGACTGTGGTAGCAGTGCCTTCTATGGTTCTAATCCCACAAGCAAATATCTCTCTGTACCGCACTGCACAAGCGCTGCAATTCCATAAAGCTTAGTCCATCAGAAGTAGATATTCACAACCAGCCTGACACAGGGACAGCTCAGAGCTTGGGCTACAAACACAACCTTGAGGGCAAATTCATTAAAGATCCCAGGCACAAAGAGATAAAAGCTTTAATTGAAGAGTAACAAGAGAGTCACTAGCATCACTCTGAATCCACTGCTGAATCATGTGAGGATTATTAATGACTATTTACAGAATATATATTACTCTTGCAAAGACAATACTTGATATGCTTGACCCAGAAATATGTATTTTAAAAAATTTCTCTTTTTTTCCCATGGCGGGTGGCAAGAGTCAGAGCAGCTGCTGGGAAGCACCTCATCCCAAACCCCGAAGATCCATTAGGTGACATTCAGACCGTATTTTTTGATGCCGAGGTAATTGTACGTGCTTCTGGACATTGATAATATCCAGGTTAATATTCCTTTTGGGTGCTAAGGGGACTTTCTTTTCTAATTCTTCCTCTTTCTGCACAGAAAGAGAGAAAAGCCTCTTTCCTTGTCCTGATGGACTGAGGTCCGCCGGCAGAATCGAGCGCGCTGTGCGTCACTGCCACACACCAAACCCCTTCGGGACGTTTTGGGCAAGCACTGAATTTCACTACGCAGTAGCAAGGGATCAGCTCTCAAAAATTCCCTTGTCAGCAATATCTTGATTAACAACTAGTTCTTATATAAAATATGTCAGCGATTATTTAGGGAAGGCAAGGAATGTCACGCACAAATCGGTCGGAAGAAATAAATGTTGATGGAGGATCACACTGTTCACGCAACTTCTTCCCAAAAGCTGGCCATCGTGGGTCTTAATTCTGATCCAGCTTCCTAATTCCCTCCTGGATCTTTAATAACTAGTATTTACAAAATAAATATTGAGGTTGGAGGAAGATTTATGCTTTGACCAAGGAATTACTCTACTCGTCAAACTCTTAGGGCATCCTAACAGCAAATTTTCTATCAGCACAGCTCTGCTAAGAGTTGAAAAGATCCTTCTTATTTATATTCAGCAATAAAAACCCGCGAACCTAACCAGCAAACCTAAGCCAAAGTGCAGGCCTTGAATTTTTCAACACGACCTAATACAAGTGCAAAATGAACTTTTTCCAGCAAAGAGAAGGAGGAAAAATAGAATTCTATGACCTTGAAATAGGTATTATTTTTATTGGTAATTAGTCCTTTACAAATATTTTTCAATAAATCTTTTGAAGAAAGCATTTTTAAGTTGCAGTTTCATCTCATTTCTCTTTGCACATTATGTGTCACCATTGGAAGTGTGGCCTTATGGGAAGAACAGAAATCTGGAAAACTGCCTGCTAGACAAGAAAGAGGGATTTAAAAAATTTTTTTTTTTTAAATCTGGAATGCATTCTAAGAATACGATTTTTACTTTTAACGTGGCTTTTAAAATGCCCATGTTAGACAAGTCTGCTTGTGAAATTTTATAATGCCCATGGCCAAGACCCAATTGCTCATCATATTGCCTGTGCAGGACAGAGCCACTTGTGTGCATTTATTTGTGGTGTCTGCAAAATCATTACAAGTATTTTCCCATCTTTGCTATTAGAAATAACCTATTTTTCTTTCAAAGAAAAAGAGAATTTAAGGTAGAAAAACTGCGCCTCTATAAATTCTTTCTCCTTTTCACAATATTTCTATCAATTTCTTTGCACTCACAGAGTAAAAGAAAAAAACCACCAGAGGCTTCAATGAGCACAAGGTGAAGGACAATTTCTACAGAACCTGGACTCCGGCAGAGCTCCTCAACTCATTATCCTTAGCGCTGGTTATGTCTTGGCTCCAACGAACACCCCGACGGCGATGAGGCTGAACCACACAACTACACACTGACAGTACCTAAAAACTGATAGCAACTACCTGCTAGCAACCACACACCGACAGCAACTAAAAACTGATAGCAACCACACACCGAGAGCAACTAAAAACTGATAGCAACTAAAAACTGATAGCAACTAAAAACTGATAGCAACTAAAAACTGATAGCAACTAAAAACTGATAGGAACTGATAGCTGTCAGTTACCGATGGCAACTACCGACGGTCCCTGCGCTGGCAAACACGGGAGCGGAGCAATCGCTCCTGCGGGGATGGGGTGCGCAGCCGGGCTGGGCTCAGGCAGGGTTGGGGAATGGGGGGAGATGCTGTGCCGCCTGCCCGAGCCCCCGGGCCGCGCTCCGCGCTCCGCGGGGCCGCGCTTACCGGCGCACGAGTGCAGCGGCTTGGGCCGGACCAGCAGCGACGGGCACACGGAGTACAGCGAAAGTTTCTCGAAGTAGTCGCACGTCTCCTTGGAGAGGATCTCGTCGATCATGAAGGTCTTGTAGCGCCTCCTGCCTGCCTTGGGCCGGCCGGGCGCGGGCAGCCGCGCCGGGGGCTGCGGGCCGGGCTGGGGCTGCGGCTGGCCGTGCATGGCGGGACCCC